>CM014092.1:32225933-32773433 GCA_004119915.2 Collichthys lucidus | reverse complement strand
TTAAAGATGATTTTATTAACGACGCTAACTCAGACGTGCTGTCACGTTTTTAAACTTCTTCTCATTCCTCGTCATTCCAGCTGTTTCTGCACCTTTGTGTTTTATTCCTCTCCTGCCGGGACCGAGCGTTCGCCTTTTTAATCACTACAGTTTTGCCTTTTTCTTTTCTTGTCATGTTGAAAAATGTCGACCGCCTCCTGATGTGCCATTTCCACACTCCACGTGCAGAGTCGATTAACGTTAGCGGAGAAATAATGTGGACTGACGTGTTTGCAGATATTAACCCTGTAACACAACCGACATTAAAGGTGTCATTGAGGAACAACCGCTCATCTCTCTGTCTCTTTTTTTAACTGCGACCCGGCACCGATTTCAAGTCCAGTGACTCATTTTTCAAACATTTCTTGGGTTTTATTGCGTCAAGCTTCATGAAATTTACATAAAAAGTATAAAAATCTGTCGAACAGAGTGAACATTTCTGCAGCTGCAGCCATGAACAGTTCTCTGGATCGTCCAGCAGGAGGCACCAGGCGACCATCAGGAGCTCACAGAGGCTGTAAGAAGAGAGAAGAGGTTAAAGTGTGCGTGTGCATGTGTGTGTGTGTGTGTGTGCGTGCATGTGTGTGTGTGTGTGTGTGTGTGTGTGTGTGTGTGTGTGTGTGTGTGTGTCCTACCCCTTTATCCACGCAGGCCCCGCACAGGCAGCCGAACAGCCCGTTGATCATCTGGATGCCGCACAGGATGGCCTCCAGGCTGCTGGTGACCACCAGGGTGGCGAACAGTCCGATGTTGAACTGCACGATGTTCTTGGGCTCGGTGCACTGCCACCACGTGGAGTCGTCGGTCAGGTAGCTGCTGTCGCTGCACAGAGGACAGAGAGCTCAGTGACACCTGAAGGACCTGAGGTGAAGCGTCAGGAGAACGTTCAGAGACTCACGTGTTTTTAAAAGGTGTCAACCAGATCAGCAGAACTTTGCACAGAGGCCCGTTCTGCAAACCCACCGCCGCCACGGCGAGGCTGTACAGGGCGCCGGCAACGCCCACGGCAGCGAAGGCGATGGACAAGAACATCTGCAGAAAGTTCAGAGATAAGAAGATTCCAGCCTCCTTATTTATGCTCGTCCTGATAACTCAGGTATTTATGAGCCGCTCAGAGGTCAGCTGACATCTCAGCCTCAGAGTGCCAACTTCCTCTGACTGCAGCTCAGGTGATGTCATCCTGACAACCTGAAGAAACACTCTCAAACAGGAAGCTGATGATTCACTCTGAGTTTAGTTATCTGATCGTGTTCAAACAGAGCCGTGCGGCAGCGTCACGTGTTTCTTTAACATCAACAGAGAATGAAATGAAATTTATCTCTGACTGAAACATTCGATCAAACCTTAAATATCTCCTTGATTTCTGAGTGTGCGACTCACCCCGCAGCGGTTCCCGCAGCAGCCCTGCTTCCCCGTCAGGTTGATGTAAAGCGCCGGCAGCAGAACCTACATCAGGACAGTAAAAGTTTGACTTCATCCTGATGTTCAGAAAACTCTTTCCTCAGAAGCACATTCAGGGTCACACTCACCAGCAGACCTCCTCCGACGAGCCCCCCCATGTATTTCACCTCCTCGGTGATGTGTCCATCCTGGGCGTACTTGATGTCTCCGTCCGGAAAGAACAACACGATGTTACAGATGATGGAGATGAGCGCCAGCGGGTACAGAGTCACCGCGATGCAGCGAGAGCATTTCCCAGTGCACATGTCTAAAGTAAAGTAAGTAAGTAAAGTAAAGTAAAGTAAAGTAAAGCGGCTCCGTCGGCTTCAGATCAGCTCTCAAAGAAAAAAGAGTTTCCCTCGCTTCTGCTTTCACAGAGAGGTTCCGCCTCTGACAAACCCAAAGATGGAAGTGTGTTTGCTCTGGCAGCAGAAAGCATATACAGGCTGGGGATTTCAGGTGTGGGAGGTGTGACGACAGGCAGATAACGTGGACAAACAGAGGCAGGGAGAGGCCACAATGGCACCTGTGAGTCATACAGTATCAGAGAGCTTGTTTGGTTGTTTTAACAGGAACTTTATTGATGGACTCACCTCTGCTTCACCCTGACACAGCTCAGGATCACATCAGCTGTGTTTGTGGAGGCCTGCTGAAGCAGCTCTGAACCGTGAGGAACGTCGTCCAACTGCACAGGTTGCAGGTGATGTATGGACACGCCGGACTTTGAACCTGCAGCAGCACGAACAATGTGTCATTGACACGGTGAGCAGGACGTCGACGCATGACCACGCCGTGCACGCTGCAGAGCTCAGGACTGCAGCTGTCAATGAATCTAATTCATCACGTTTTAATAAAAACAAGAGTTTCTGAAAACACATGCCGTCTCCTAGCAACGCTTGTGCAAGGCGGAGTTCACTATCAGTGAGAAAGGTTGTAAATCTGCTCTCCCGCCCTCCCTTCCTTCCTTCCTCTCATGTTGTGTAGAAGTCCAACATCACAACCACAACTTGCTTTCTCCTCACTCTCTCCGAGGGTCTAAGCACAGAGGGAGTCACTCCCCGCACAGACTGTAAAGCCTCAGAATAAAAATGGACTTTGTGACTTTGGACTGTTCAAATAAAATCTGATCTGATGTTGGATGCGTTCATGACGTGCAGAGAGTTTCTCTTTCCTCCGTCCTCTCATCACCTGAACTCTGACTTCATCTCATCTGAACCTGAAGTTTAAAATGTGATCAGACAGACGAGCTGATGAAGGACCGGCGAGCTCTGAGGGTGTGAAACAAAAGCAGGAGCTGATATCTCTGTGAATGTTTAACCTGCTGGATCATAAAAGTGGATCATTGTTTTACACTTCGATCTGTCCCCGAGTGACTCACCTGTAATAAATGAAGCCAAACAGTGAAGCAGAAGTTCAGTTTTCTGATTCACACCTTCGTGTCACATTTATTCACTTTACATCAGAGGAACACTCGCCTCAGTCGGCTGCACAGAAATGAAAGAAATGCTGAGTTCAGAAGAAGAAAACAGACGTTTATCATTTTGTCTGAAGCAACAACAAACCAAAAGTTTCATTTTACTGGAAAGTGCAACATTATTTCCAGTTAATGATCTAATAAGCATTTATTACTTCTGATACTGTGCCACAGCAACAGCGTGGATGCTTTGTGCAGACTCAGACAAGTCTGTAAATATTAAATAATAAAATCGAGATGAAGAGAGTCACCACGGCAACACTCTCATATTATGCAAAACCAATACAGCAAACAAGTCACCATGAAACCTCCCATTCATCGTGACTCGAATCTTCCTGGTTCTTTTAGAAACGTGTCTGCACTGACAGCTCTGAATGTAATCTGTTATTAGCTGCTGTTAGCTCATGTTAGCTCAGTCTGTTAGCTCATGTTAGCTCAGTCTGTTAGCTGTCGTTAGCTCAGTCTGTTAGCTCAGTCTGTTAGCTGCTGTTAGCTCATGTTAGCTCCGTTTATTAGCTGCTGTTAGCTCATGTTAGCTCAGTTTATTAGCTGCTGTTAGCTCATGTTAGCTCAGTCTGTTAGCTGCTGTTAGCTCATGTTAGCTCCGTTTATTAGCTGCTGTTAGCTCGTGTTAGCCCAGTTTGTTAGCTGCTGTTAGCTCATGTTAGCTCAGTTTATTAGCTGCTGTTAGCTCATGTTAGCTCAGTCTGTTAGCTGCTGTTAGCTCATGTTAGCTCAGTTTGTTAGCTCATGTTAGCTCAGTTTGTTAGCTGCTGTTAGCTCGTGTTAGCCCAGTTTGTAAGCTGCTGTTAGCTCATGTTAGCTCAGTTTATTAGCTGCTGTCAGCTCATGTTAGCTCAGTCTGTTAGCTGCTGTTAGCTCATGTTAGCTCAGTTTGTTAGCTGCTGTTAGCTCAGTTTGTTAGCTGCTGTTAGCTCAGTTTGTTAGCTGTTGTTAGCTTAGTTTGTTAGTTGCTGTTAGCTCATGTTATCTCAGTTTGTTAGCTGCTGTTAGCTCAGTTTGTTAGCTGCTGTTAGCTCAGTCTGTTAGCTGCTGTTAGCTCATGTTAGCTCAGTCTGTTAGCTGCTGTTAGCTCGGTTTGTTGGCTGCTATTAGCTCAGTTTGTTAGCTGCTGTTAGCTCATGTTAGTTCAGTCTGTTAGCTGCTGTTAGCTCATGTTAGTTCAGTCTGTTAGCTGCTGTTAGCTCAGTTTGTTAGGTGCTGTTAGCTCATGATAGCTCAGTCTGTTAGCTGCTGTTAGCTCAGTCTGTTAGCTGCTGTTAGCTCATGTTAGCTCAGTCTGTTAGCTGCTGTTAGCTCAGTTTGTTAGCTGCTGTTAGCTGCTGGTAGCTCAGTCTGTTAGCTGCTGTTAGCTGCTGTTAACTCATGTTAGCTCAGTCTGTTAGCTGCTGTTAGCTCATGTTAGCTCAGTCTGTTAGCTGCTGTTAGCTCAGTTTGTTAGCTGCTGTTAGCTGCTGTTAGCTGCTGTTAACTCATGTTAGCTCAGTCTGTTAGCTGCTGTTAGCTCATGTTAGCTCAGTCTGTTAGCTGCTGTTAGCTCATGTTAGCTCAGTCTGTTAGCTGCTGTTAGCTCGTGTTAACTCAGTTTGTTGGCCAGACTGTGAGAGCACTGGGGGAGTTCTGGACCACCAGGGCTGACTGCTGCTGGACTAGTCTCTGATATCAGCTGCTCCTGGTTGACCTGGTTGACCTGGTTGACCCCGGCTCTCGGCTCTCGGCTCTCGGCTCTCGGCTGTAAACACCAGGGAACCTTTGACCACTCCCCGCCGTCACAGAGCAGCAGACCACCATGGCTTCTTCTTCTTCTCCTGTCAGACAGTTCCTGGTTTCTTTTTTGATGCCGGAAAAATGTTACGAGGAGATTTTCGTCAACGTTCACATGCACGGTGAGTGTCGTAGTTATGAAATATTGGAGTGAAATGTTTGTCCAGATGTTTGGAGCTGGCTGACTCACAGCTGTTTGAACTTTGTTTCAGTTCCGTGTCTGAAGTTTCTGCTAAACAAAACTTTTGGATTTTGGATCCTGCTGGACTCTTTACTGGGTAAGAAACTCTGTGGATCACGTGACAACAACATCAGCACTACAACATGCTTTAGAGTGGGTTTAGGTTTTGAGTTTTTCAAAGTAAAAGCACTAAAAAATGTCAGTAAAAGTCTCATCAGCTAAATGTACTTAAAGCTTTAAAACTCAGTCATGTGATGTTCATAGATTAATGTTACAGCTGCTTTAATGTGTTTTATGTCTGAACTGTTTTCAGCTTTGTGTCGATGCACTGTCAGATCATTAAGATGTTTTAAATAGTTTATTTACTCATCTGAACATAAAGAAACACTTCATCCTTCAGTTCATCAGATAAACTCACAGGAAGGGTAACAGAAGTGAGTAGTCACTTCTCAGAGCTGAAATGAACACACTCACATCTCACTATTGTCTTGATTGATCACCATTGATTGGATCAGTGTAGGTAACCATGACGACATCAGGCCTGATGATGATGAATTTTCCCTCAGTACACTGAAGTAAACATGTTACGTTAAGATTGAATCAGTATTGATTTATTGTAAAGCTCAAAATCTGCCACCAGAGACCAAAACAGTTTTTTGTACCAGGCTGTAAACATGTTTATTTCTGCTGTGAAACATGGGGACTTATGGAGACTGACTCACTGCTGGAGCCAGCCTCAGGTGGACGTTAGAGGAACTGCAGTTTTTTATTTCACTTCACAGAGACGGAGGTTTCTGCTTCATAACAGAAGGACTATGTTAGAAACTGAGGACATGAAGTGCATTATGGGAGTTGAAGGACAGTTTGATTGAAGGACGTTCACTCTCTGACTCCATGTTGGTTGTAGTTAGTGTTGTTTCACCTCCTCGTCTCCTCGTCTCCTTGTCTCCTCGTCTCCTTGTCTCCTCGTCTCCTCGTCTCCTCGTCTCCTCGTCTCCTCGCAGCCCAGCCGTCTCAGCTGTTGAAGATCCTGTGGAAAGGAGGTGCGGCGGGCCTGAGTCTGACCTCTGCCCTGCTGCAGCTTTATGCCTTCTCATGTCCAGTCTTGTACGCCGCTGCCCTCAACTTCCCTCTCTTGTACGTACTGACCAAATAAGACAAGTCAGTGCTGACTCACTGGGAGGCCGAGACATGATGAGACGAGTGACATCAGTGTCTGTGTGAATCTGCCTCAGGGCTCTCAGAGTAAACTCTTAAATCCAGGAATGTGTTGTTAATGTTGAAGCTCAGAGCTCCTGGTGTGACTCAGCAGCTGAGTAATACACAAAACAAATGAGCGCGCACCTCAGTTAGACTTTTTTTTTTCAAAATTCTGACTTTTTTTTTTTAATTCTGACTTATTTCTCTCAAAATTATGCCTATTTTTCCTGACAATTATGACTTTTTTTCCCAGAAAATGTTGATTTTTTTTTTCAAAATATTGACTGTTTTCTCTTCAAAATTCTGACTTACTTTCTGGAAATTCTGAATTCTTTTCCACAGAATATTGACTTTTTTTCTCTTAAAATTCAGACTTTTTCTGACAATTCTGACTTTTTTTCTCAAAATTCTGACTTTTTTCTCTTAAAATTTTGTCATTTTTTCTCAAAATTCTGACATTTTCCTCTTAAAATGCTGCCTTTTTCTGACAATTATGACTTTTTCCCCAGAAAATATTGACTTTCTTTTTTTTGGTCAAAATTCTGACTTTTTTCTCTTAAAATTTTGACTTATTTCTCAGAATTCAGACTTTTTTCCTCAAACTTCTGCCTTTTCCCCCACACATTTTTGACTTATTTCTCAAAATTCTGATTCAGACTTTTTTCTGACAATACAGACTTTTTCCCCCACAAAATTCTGACCTATTCCTCAAGTTAGTGTACACTGATGTGAATACAGTGTGTTGTTGTGTGTGTGTGTCTGCAGTGCCTGGACTGAGAGGCTCTTCACGTTGGCGCAGACGGCAGCCATCGTCTTCCTCATCCTGTTTCATGGAGGTGAAGCCCTCAAAGGTATTTTTAAGTCTGACTGATAACCAAAGCAGAGACGCGCTCCTCTCTGAGCGCCTCCTAGTTTCTATGAACAGGAATGATGAGTTCCATGAACAGATTAAAACTGAGTTTACATTTTTTTGCTTTTTGGCAACACATCAGCCACGTTCTTATCTAACTGGCTGCTCGAGCAAATATTTGTCGGCACTGGAATTTATTTAAAAACCATTAAGGATAATGCGTGAGTGTGTGTCTGTCTGTTTATAATATAATAGTCTGTTTAACGTTCTGTCAACGCTACAGGAACGCTATGTAAGTATGTTAAGGTTGTCTGAATGTTATTGAAGTGATGCAGGTGGTTCAAAGTCTCAGTTCTGTAATTCTCTGGATATACTCATGTGTGGAGCAGCTGTCTGTAGACCTCCTGCTGGATGTGCTTCATCAGCTGCAGTCTTCCTGTGCTCCACCTGGTTCCACACTAACAGAGACCTGCTTTAAGTGTTGATGATCTCGCCTCGTAGGGCTGCTCTTCCTCGTGGCGTACGCTGCTGTCATGCTCCTGCTGGGCTCCTGGTTACCTGCAGCAGCAGCAGAGTTTTTTCTGAGAATTCTGACTTTTTTTTTTCACCCACTTTTGACTCTTTTTTTTCCCGCAAAATTCTGACTTATTTCCCAAAATTCAAAATTTTTTCTCTTAAAACTTAGATTTTTTTCCCTGATAATTCTAACTCCTTTTCTCTTAAAATTCTGACATTTTTTCTTTTAAAATTCTGGGATTTTTTCCTCAAAATTCTGACTTTTTCTCTTAAAATTCTGACTTTTTCTCTTAAAATTCTGACTTTTTTTTTGGAAATCCTTAATTTTTTTCCACCAAATTTTGACTTTTTTTCCTTCAAAGTTCTGACTTTTCCCCTCAAGATTCTGACTTTTTCTGACAATTCTGACTTTTTGTTCTCTTAAAATTCTGGCTTTTCCCCTCAATATTCCGACCTTTTTTCTTAAAATTTTGAGGTTTTTTTCTGAGAATTCTGACTTTTTTCCAACTCATTTTTTCATATTCTGCCCTTTTTCTCTTAAAATTTAATTTTTTTTGACAATTCTGACTTTTTTTTCTTAAAATTCTGACTTGTTTCTAAAAATTCTGACTCATTTCTCAAAATTCTGCCCTTTTTGTCTTAAAATTCCGAATTCCTGTGCTCCACCTGGTTCCACACTAACAGAGACCTGCTTTAAGTGTTGATGATCTCGCCTCGTAGGGCTGCTCTTCCTCGTGGCGTACGCTGCTGTCATGCTCCTGCTGGGCTCCTGGTTACCTGCAGCAGTCGCCTCCTGGATGCAGACCTCCAGTCCGGCTGCTTTAATTGCAAGCAAGGTGTCAGATCAAATCAAACCTGGGCTCGTCTTACCACTGAGCTGAAACCAGAGCAGCGTGAATTCATATGTTGGATTTGTTGTTTGCAGGCTCTCCAGGCTCGAACTAACTACTGCAACGAGCACACAGGCCAACTGTCCACGCTGTCTGTGTCACTGTCCTGTGCCGGCTCTCTGGGCGTTCTCTTCACGTCTCTACAGGTAACACGACCTCAGACTTTACTGCATCCTGTCGCTGTCTGTCTTTGCTAACCGACTTTTATTTTGTAGGAGACAGGAAGCTTGTTGTCTACTCTGTCACACATCCTGTCAGCCTGTCTCAGCTGCGTCCTCCTGGTCCAGGTCCTGTCCTCCTCCAGGAGCAGCAGGGACGCCACCAAAAGGAAGAGCGAGTAGGACGGAGGAGGACGCTAGTATCATGTTTACAGAATCTTTTATACAAGTGTGTGTGTGTGTGTGTGTGTGTGTGTGTGTGTGTGTGTGTGTGTGTGTGTGTGTGTTTGTGTGTGTGTGATCTAGTTGTTTGAGTGTTTCCTGTGTAACTGAGGGAATAAACAGTGCTTTGTCGCCACCTGGTTTTTGAAATAAGAATGACCTCCTTGTGTGTGAGTGTAGCTGAGAAACACTCGACACATTTACAGGCGCTCTGCCAACACACACTGCTTTAACTGTGCGTGCACCAGCGACTCATTAACCATGTTTGTTTTGGCAGTTTGCAGTTTATTTCCATCAGGCTGAGCACAGACACAGCAGCGATCGCTCACAAGGTTTCATAAAGAACTTTATTTATATGTGTTCAGACTTTATGGATCTTCTTTCATGTTTAACTGAATTCAATGATGCATGTGAAAACAGAGAGGTCGGTCACCTTCAGCCACCTTCAGTTACCTTCATGTAAACTGTGTTAGCAACAGTCAAACATTATCTGTGTGTACATAAAATCCTGACCCGTCGAAGCGTTGTGACATTCATACCTCAGATAACACGAGACACACCTCAAAGTGTTTCCAAAGAAAGTGCTGCAGGTTAAAATCAGGTGATCGTGGTTAACCTTTAACCTTAAGGGAAGCGTTCCGGTCAGCGAGCATGCTGCTCAGAGCTGCAGGGACATTTTCTCAGTTTCTGTTCTGTAATTATTCAAAACTGGGAAATTCAAGGATTGGTTCATTTTAAATGTGATGCTGAGATCACTGGAAGATTTCAGGAACTTGAGGAAATGAAGCTCAGCTAGAGGAAGTCAACTCTACGTACAACCGTCCAAAGCACAAAGAGACAAAGTCCATGAATAAAAAGTCTGATCGTTCAATCGCCGCCTGTAACAGGAAGTACATTTTAAAACATTACATTACATTAATTTAGCATTTTCATCAAAGCTCTCCAAAACAAACATTGGAACTTTGTTGTGTTTCCAAATTAACTCATCATCTGACTTTTTCTGGGAATTCAGGATTTTTTTACACCAAATTTTGACTTTTTTCCTCTTAAAAAGCTTTTCCCCTCAATATTCTGACATTTTTTTTTAATTCTGAGTTTTTTTCTGAGAATTCTAACTTTTCTTTTACACAATTTTGACTTTTTTTTTCAAAATTCTGACTTATTTATCAAAATTCTGCCCCTTTTCTCTTAAAATTCTGACTTTTCCTTTCAAAATTCTGACTTTTTTCTGAGAATTCTGACTTTTTTCACAAAATTTTGACTTTTTTTCCACAATTCTGACTTTTTCTACTAAAATTCTGCCCCTTTTTTCTTAAAATTCTGACAGTTTTTCTCTTAAAAGTTTGACTTTTCCCCTCAAAATTCGGACTTTTTTCTGGGAATTCAGGATTTTTTTCCACCAAATTTTGACTTTTTTCCTCTTAAAATTCTAGCTTTTCCCCTCGATATTCGGACTTTTTTTTTTTTAATTCTGAGTTTTTTTCTGAGAATTCTAACTTTTTTTTTTTTACACAATTTTGACTTTTTTTTTCAAAATTCTGCCCCTTTTCTCTTAAAATTCTGACTTTTCCTTTCAAAATTCTGATTTTTTCTGAGAATTCTGACTTTTTTCACAAAATTTTGACTTTTTTTCCACAATTCTGACTTTCTCTTAAAATTCTGACATTTGTTCTCTTAAAATTTTGACTTTTCCCCTTAAAATTCTGACTTTTTTTCTGGGAATTCAGGATTTTTTCCACCAAATTTTGACTTTTTTTCTCTTAAAATCCTGACTTTTTCTGACAATTCTGACTTTTTTCCTCTTGAAAATTCTAACTTTTCCCCTCAATATTCTGACCTTTTTTTTCAAAATTCAGAGTTTTTTTCTGAGAATTTTAACTGGTAATTCAGGATTTTTTTCCACCAAATGTTGACTTTTTTTTCTTTAAAATTCTGACTCATTCCATAAAAATTCCGACTTTTTTCTCTTAAAATCCTGACTTTTTCTGAGAATTCAGACTTTTTTTTTTAACTTATCAAAATTCTGCCCCTTTTCTCTAAAAATTCTGACTTTTCCCCTGAAAAAAATCTGCTTTTCTTTTCACTGAATTTTGACTTTTTTTCTCTCAAAATTCTGAGTTATTTTCTGGCAATTCTAATTTTTTTTTTGCACCAAATTCTGACTTTTTTCCCCTCTTAAAATTCTGGCTTTTCCCCTCAATATTCGGACCTTTTTTTCTCAAAATTCTGAATTTTTTTCTGAGAATTCTGACTTTTTCCCCACACAATTTTGCCTTTTTTTTTCAAAAGTCCTATTTATCAAAATTCTGCCCTTTTTTTCTTAAAATTCTGACATTTTTTCCCTCTTAAAATGCTGACATTTTTTCCCTCTTAAACTTCTGGCTTTTCCCCTTAAAATTCTGCCCTTTTTTCTCCTAAAATTCTGATTTTTTTTCTCTTAAACTTCTGACTTTTTCTGACAATTCTGACTTTCTTCCTCCTAAAATTCTGACTTCTGACTTTTTTTTTGAGAATTCTGACTTTTTCCACAAAGTTTCGACTTATTTCTTAAAATTCTGACTTTTTTTTCCCTCTTAAAATTCTGACTTATCCCCTCAAAATTCTCCAGAGGAGCGTCCATGTCGTGGTGATGGGACTAAACTGTGCCGGGTCGGAACCTCAAGTCTACTGCACATCACTGAAAAATTTTGAAACTCAAGGAAATGAAGCTCAGCTGGAGGAAGTCATCTCTACACTCGTCCAAAGCACACAGAGACAAAGTCCATGAATAAAAAGTTGTTTATTCGTCCATTGAACAGAAAGATTGGCTGCCCGTGACAGGAAGTACATTTTGTAACATTCATTCAGCATTTTCATCAAAGCAAAACAAACTTCGGAACTTTCTCATGTTCCCAAATAAACTCATCAGTAACTTTCATGTGTAGTCGATAAAAATGGCTTCACCATAATGACACAATGAAAGTAGTGGACAGCACGGCACTAACTGTTTTGCAGCTTTGGTTTGTTGCTGCTTCAGTTTGGTGTTCATGGTACTTTTATGGGTGTCTGAACTGTTGAACTGTGAATGCTCACGAGGAAGGTCAGGGGGTCAGTTATGGCGTCATTTCAGTGCCAAAATCCACGTGCATAAAAACTATAATCAGCGCGCATGAAGACACTCTCTGCACACTCGCCGTCACCTCTGCAAAGGAGAATGGAGGATCCATTCAGAGGTGTCGGCGAGCGAGCACAGAGTGGTTTTTATGCGCGCTGATTGTGGCACTGAGATGACCCCATAGTCAGTGGATGACCTCGCCCTCGCCGATCATTACGACACTCCAGAAAAGTATAAAAATGGCAACATAACGAGGAGTTCATCTTCAAAAAACACAAAATAAACTTAAGCGACATTCGTTTTCTCTGTCATCATCATCATGGAAATTATTACTCAGGACAGAGATGAGTTGAAGTTACAGTACATTTATTAGACGTGTCATGGCGCACACTTTGTTTACCTGTCGACACTTCATGAAGAAAGCACCAAATGTGGCTGCAGAGGAGCGTCCATGTCGTGGTGATGGGACTACACTGTGCAGGGTCGCACGATAACGAGAGAGAAGAGAACGCCGACGTACAACAACCCGTGATGAATTTAATGAAAAATGTTTTAAAGGCTGTAAAAAACACTGAAATATGACCAATAATTTAAGTTTGTGTTCATTCTTATAAAGTTAAAAATGCCCTGACAGGCCTTTAATATAAATAATTTTAATGCCAATTAATAAAAACATTTTTTTTAAACACAAAACAAACTTCAAATAATAATTATAAAATGTGATTTCTTTAAGCACCACTCAAATGTTAAAATTTCAGTAATAATATAATTCAAATCTGACGAAGTTTCAGATTTTAAACTCTTTTTTTGGCAAAACATTTATTATTATTTATTATTAGTTTTTTGTTGAGTATTTTTCATCTTTAAGTAAAGCTCATCTTACATTAGCTGCATTAGTCTGTTCAGTAACTGTTATAGGTTTGTGTGTCTATAAACACATGAATGAATCATTTGGATGATGAAGATCTAAATATGTCAAAATACAGATTTACCTTGAATCAACATCCTGTAACTTTCCTCTGATAATCTACCTTATGTTAGCTCAATCTGTTAGCTGCTGTTAGCTTATGTTAGCTCAGTCTGTTAGCTGCTGTTAGCTCAGTCTGTTAGCTGCTGTTAGCTCATGTTAGTTCAGTCTGTTAGCTGCTGTTAGCTCAGTTTGTTAGCTGCTGTTAGCTCATGTTAGCTCAGTCTGTTAGCTCATGTTAGCTCAGTCTGTTAGCTGCTGTTAGCTTAGTTTGTTAGCTGTTGTTAACTGCTGTTAGCTCATGTTAGCTCAGTCTGTTAGCTGCTGTTAGCTCATGTTAGCTCAGTCTGTTAGCTGCTGTTAGCTCATGTTATCTCAGTCTGTTAGCTGCTGTTAGCTCATGTTAGCTCAGTCTGTTAGCTGCTGTTAGCTCATGTTAGCTTAGTTTGTTAGCTGCTGTTAGCTCAGTTACAACAAATAAAGTTTCCTTTTGCAAACACAGATTCAGAGTTGATGTTTCTTGTCCTGTCGGCCACATTCGATGCTTTCTTTCTCCGTGAACGTCTCCTGCATCTTATGGAATGAGGTGTGGTAGCTACAGCACACACAGAACACTGTACATGAGGTCTACTGGCTTATGTTCTACAGTGAAGTGCAGATCTTTGCACTGCATTCCTCCATCGTGACGCGTTAACTTTTCTAAGTGTTTTCTGATTGGAGTGTTAATCGTTACCTTTGCCCTCTGTGTGTCTCCTGGTTTCTTCCTTTGAACTCATTAAACGAGGACTCATTTAACCTCCTGCACTCGCGCCTTAATGAGTCACACATTTCCTCCATCGTCCTGGTCCCTGGTGTTATCTGACCTGCTGGTACAGTTTGCGCAGTTCATCCCAGAAGAACAGAGACAGAATGGTGTGCGGGCCGAGCCGGAAATAAGACGCTCCGAGGCCTTTGTAGAGTCCCATCAAGCCCTCCTTCCTCAGCGTCTTCGAGAAGCAGTCGGCGAATCCCTTATAGAGCTGCCCCTGAAGGACGAGAGGACGGAGGTCAGTGTGATCAGCTGGCAGGAAGTGACATCACATGAGGTCATTTATCAGACGCCACAAAAAGCTTTATCAAACAGTTTTATGAGCTATGAGCGTCAGCGTCTACCTTCCAGTGACCGAACAGAACCTCTGAACCGGCAGTGTCCAGTCTAACAGTGAACACAGCTACAGAACCTCTGAACCAGCAGTGTCCAGTCTAACAGCGAACACAACGACAGAACCTCTGAACCGGCAGTGTCCAGTCTAACAGCGAACACAACGACAGAACCTCTGAACCGGCAGTGTCCAGTCTAACAGCGAACACAGCGACAGAACCTCTGAACCGGCAGTGTCCAGTCTAACAGCGAACACAGCGACAGAACCTCTGAACCGGCAGTGTCCAGTCTAACAGCGAACACAACGACAGAACCTCTGAACCGGCAGTGTCCAGTCTAACAGCGAACACAACGACAGAACCTCTGAACCGGCAGAGTCCAGTCTAACAGCGAACACAGCGACAGAACCTCTGAACCGGCAGTGTCCAGTCTAACAGCGAACACAGCGACAGAACCTCTGAACCGGCAGTGTCCAGTCTAACAGTGAACACAGGGACAGAACCTCTGAACCGGCAGTGTCCAGTCTAACAGCGAACACAGCGACCAAACCTCTGAACCAGCAGTGTCCAGTCTAACAGCGAACACAGCGACAGAACCTCTGAACCAGCAGTGTCCAGTCTAACAGTGAACACAGCGACAGAACCTGTGAACCGGCAGTGTCCAGTCTAACAGTGAACACAGCGACAGAACCTGTGAACCGGCAGTGTCCAGTCTAACAGTGAACACAGCGACAGAACCTGTGAACCGGCAGTGTCCAGTCTAACAGCGAACACAGCGACAGAACCTCTGAACCGGCAGCGTCCAGTCTAACAGTGAACACAGCGACAGAACCTGTGAACCGGCAGTGTCCAGTCTAACAGCGAACACAGCGACAGAACCTCTGAACCAGCAGTGTCCAGTCTAACAGCGAACACAGCGACAGAACCTCTGAACCAGCAGTGTCCAGTCTAACAGTGAACACAGCGACAGAACCTGTGAACCGGCAGTGTCCAGTCTAACAGTGAACACAGCGACAGAACCTGTGAACCGGCAGTGTCCAGTCTAACAGTGAACACAGCGACAGAACCTCTGAACCGGCAGCGTCCAGTCTAACAGTGAACACAGCGACAGAACCTCTGAACCGGCAGCGTCCAGTCTAACAGTGAACACAGCGACAGAACCTGTGAACCGGCAGTGTCCAGTCTAACAGCGAACACAGCGACAGAACCTCTGAACCAGCAGCGTCCAGTCTAACAGTGAACACAGCGACAGAACCTGTGAACCGGCAGTGTCCAGTCTAACAGCGAACACAGCGACAGAACCTCTGAACCGGCAGCGTCCAGTCTAACAGTGAACACAGCGACAGAACCTCTGAACCAGCAGTGTCCAGTCTAACAGCGAACACGGCGACAGAACCTCTGAACCGGCAGTGTCCAGTCTAACAGTGAACACGGCGACAGAACCTCTGAACCGGCAGTGTCCAGTCTAACAGTGAACACAGGAACAGAACCTCTGAACCGGCAGTGTCCAGTCTAAGAGTGAACACAGGAACAGAACCTCTGAACCGGCAGTGTCCAGTCTAACAGTGAACACGGCGACAGAACCTCTGAACCGGCAGTGTCCAGTCTAACAGCGAACACAGCGACAGAACCTCTGAACCGGCAGTGTCCAGTCTAACAGTGAACACGGCGACAGAACCTCTGAACCGGCAGTGTCCAGTCTAACAGTGAACACAGCGACAGAACCTCTGAACCGGCAGTGTCCAGTCTAACAGTGAACACAGGAACAGAACCTCTGAACCGGCAGTGTCCAGTCTAACAGTGTCTCTCTCTACATACCTTGCCCAGCTGATCCACGGGTTGGTTGTAGAGTCGCGTGCTCACAACGTCAAACGGCGTCATAGCCAGGACCACGACCACGCTGCTGATCATGCCGGCACTCAGAGCCACCAACCAGCTGTTCTTTGGGAACACCTGAAGAAGAAGAAGAAGAAGAAGAAGAAGAAGAAGAAGAAGAAGAAGAAGAAGAAGAAGAAGAAGAAGAAGAAGAAGAAGAAGACGTGGTGAGGCGAGTGAAGCTCAAACAGGACAGGCACTTAAAGAGGAAGTTCAGGTATCGTGGAGTCGGGCGGTGAGGAGGACAGGTGTACGCCGCCGCACTTCTAATCTCACCTGGAGCGTCACAGAAGCATTTTTATTATAAGTTCTTCTAACATGAGTAAGCAGCATTGTAGTTTAGAGTCTGCACCGGGTGTTTTATTTTGAAAATCGACTGACTTCCTGTCGGTTGGAGCTGCTCTGTGCAGGAAGTCAGAGTGAAGGCAAACTCCAAGCAAACGCTAAATCAACACTTCCTGTTCAGGTCCAAACCTTCAGCATCAGCAAACCTGAAGTCAGTGAAGTCACAGCCTCAGCTGACAGTGAACACGAGAGAGTGTGTGTGTGTGTGTGTGTGTGTGTGTGTGTGTGTGTGTGTGTGTGTGTGTGTGTGTGTGTGTGTGTGTGTGTGTGTGTGTGTGTGTCTCCTTTTCTGTGGAACAAACTACCATTCTGGGTTCAGGAGGCAGACATGGTCAACACCTTTAAGAGCAGACTGATAGAGCTTATAGTAGGATAGGACTAGACTGTCTCTTTCTGTCTCTTTCTGTCTCTGTCTGTCTCTTTCTGTCTCTTTCTGTCTCTGTCTGTCTCTTTCTGTCTCTTTCTGTCTCTGTCTGTCTGTGTCTGTCTGTTTCTGTCTGTCTCTGTCTGTTTCTTTCTGTCTCTGTCTCTCTCTTTCTGTCTCTGTCTATTTCTGTCTGTCTCTGTCTGTCTCTTTCTGTCTCTGTCTGTCTCTGTCTGTCTCTGTCTCACTGTCTGTCTCTGTCTGTCTCTCTCTCTTTCTGTCTCTGTCTGTCTCTGTCTGTCTCTTTCTGTCTCTGTCTGTCTCTGTCTGTCTCTTTCTGTCTCTGTCTGTCTCTTTCTGTCTCTGTCTGTCTCCTTCTGTCTCCGTCTGTCTCTGTCTGTCTCTGTCTGTCTCTGTCTGTCTCTTTCTGTCTCTGTCTGTCTCTGTCTGTCTCTTTCTGTCTCTGTCTGTCTCTGTCTGTCTCTTTCTGTCTGTCTCTGTCTGTCTCTGTCTGTCTCTTTCTGTCTGTCTCTGTCTGTCTCTTTCTGTCTCTTTCTGTCTCTGTCTGTTTCTGTCTGTCTCTGTCTGTCTCTTTCTGTCTCTGTCTCTGTCTGTCTCTGTCTGTCTCTTTCTGTCTCTGTCTGTCTCTTTCTGTCTCTTTCTGTCTCTGTCTGTCTCTTTCTGTCTCTGTCTGTCTCTTTCTGTCTCTGTCTGTTTCTGTCTGTCTCTGTCTGTCTCTTTCTGTCTCTGTCTCTGTCTGTTTCTGTCTGTCTCTTTCTGTCTCTGTCTGTTTCTGTCTGTCTCTTTCTGTCTCTGTCTGTCTCTTTCTGTCTCTGCCTGTCTCTGTCTGTCTCTTTCTGTATCTGTCTCTTTCTGTATCTGTCTGTCTCTTTCTGTATCTGTCTGTCTCTGTCTGTCTGTCTCTGTCTGTCTCTTTCTGTCTCTGTCTATTTCTGTCTGTCTCTGTCTGTCTCTTTCTGTCTCTGTCTCTCTCTGTCTGTCTCTGTCTGTCTCTGTCTGTCTCTGTCTGTTTCTGTCTGTCTCTGTCTGTCTCTGTCTGTTTCTGTCTGTCTCTTTCTGTCTCTGTCTGTCTCTGTCTGTCTCTGTCTGTCTCTGTCTGTTTCTGTCTGTCTCTGTCTGTCTCTGTCTGTTTCTGTCTGTCTCTTCCTGTTTCTTTCTGTCTCTGTCTGTCTCTTTCTGTTTCTTTCTGTCTCTGTCTGTTTCTGTCTGTCTCTGTCTGTCTCTTTCTGTCTCTGTCTGTCTCTGTCTGTCTCTTTCTGTCTCTGTCTGTCTCTTTCTGTCTCTGCCTGTCTCTTTCTGTCTCTTTCTGTCTGTCTCCGTCTGTCTCCGTCTGTCTCTGCCTGTCTCTTTCTGTCTCTGTCTGTCTCCGTCTGTCTCTGTCTGTCTCTTTCTGTCTCTGTCTGTCTCTTTCAGGGTTATGCCCAGTCAGGCTTGGTATTAGTTGAACATACACATATTACTACTGTCATTATTGTTTTCATATCTCATCACAGTTCATAGTTAGTTGATGCTGCTGCTGAGCGTCTGTGTCTCTGTCACAGGTTCCACTGCTACATCATCAATCAGAGGAAAATGGACTCTGTGACTTTGGGCTGTACAAATAAAATCTGATGTGATTCGATTCGATTTGATTGATTACCCACAGTTCACCTCAGCAGAGCTGAACTCTGAACCAAACAGCTGATATGAGGAGAGTCAGGCCAGAGAACACGTCTGTTTGCAGGTTTCAGAGCGACGAAGCGAGAAATCAAATCAACACAAAAAACATTAACAGGGAAAAAAGGTGGAGACAGAGACACAGAGACACAGAGAGACACAGAGACACAGAGAGACACAGAGACACAGACACAGAGACAGAGACACAGAGAGACACAGAGTCCCCCTGCAGTCTGATCCTATGCCAGCATAACTCAGGGATGACCTGAGCCAGCACTAACTATAAGCTCTATCAAAGAGGAAAGTCTTCAGTCGACTCTGAAAGGTGTTGAAAGTGTCTGCCTCCTGAAATGACTCATACACCACCTCCACCACCTCCACCACCTCCATCGTGGTGCCAGCAGCTTCTAATTTTAACTGCTGCTGAAACTGAAGCAGCGTCTATTATTAGAGCCTGCGCAGACACAACGGACGACTTTACGACAGCAGCAGCTCCTGAACTCTGAACATCTCTGAAACAAGAAGGTGTGGGTGCCTGGAGGTGTGTACGGAAGCACCTCCACCCAGTCTGAGAAACACTGTGTGCACTGATGGAGCAGCTCTGTCACCAGGAGCACGTGTTTGAACCGGCTGCAGCTAAACTGGTTCACTGGCTGTGTAAGCGGAGTGTTTTTGGAGGGGCCCGATGAGAGGTGTCGGGTTTCTGTGCCAGAAGACGCTTTGTCTCCGGCACAATGATGTTTTTGTGAGCCTGGCGCGGCCTCGGACTGCTGATGATCCCCTCGGGGCTGCGAGCACAGAACCTGCTGAGGAAGTGTCAGTATCAGAGGTTCTGACCTGGAGGTCGAGGACGAGCTCCTTGGCGGAGGAGAAGGTGGAGAGCTGAGCGGCCGACCCCACGCTGACCCTGGGCACAGCAGCACTGGAGCCCCTCCACAATCCCAGAATGCCGTGCTGCCTGTAGATGGCTGTCAGCGCGTGCACCATCCCCTGTCATGGAGAGAGAGCACGTGAGGGTCCGAACAGCTGTGCGTAAAAACGCACCATGACGCGCGCGCCTGTACCTGGTGTTTGTACTGATGTCCCACCGCGATGCATGACGTGGACTGGCTCTGCAGGTGAGTCTTCACCTGTTCACGGACACAGAGCACCTTGAGATGTCACAGCTGATCGCCTTAAAGGGGCAGTGCAAAGAAAATCAGAGATACCGACCAGGTACACGGGGCTGCCCATCACCGCGCCCACCACTCCGGCCACGGCTCCGGCCACCGTGGTCTTGGCCGCGCTCACCCTCCCGTTCGTGTGGATGTATCCGGAGGACTCGATGATGGCGTACGAGCCGAGCCGGACCCCGTTCATGAAGAACTGGTAGACCAGGCCGGGTGCGAGTCCCTTCTGCAGCCCGGCCAGCCCGTCCACCTTCCCGATGGTGTAGAACGCGTGGAACACGTTGCGGTAATAGACCTGGTACGAGCCCCGGCTCTGGAGCTCTCCCTGCAGCTGCATTCGGGTCTTGACGACCTCCAGCGGGTTGGTGAACAGACATGCTCCGCACGCCGCCACACCGCTCAGCACGAAATCCATCACGAACCGGGACCCGAACCAGAACCGGCACCGGGACACGGAGGGACGGGGAGAGAGAGTCTAGACCTGCTGCGGGTCCGAGCCGTCCGTCATATCAGAGGCGTTTCCTCCCGCACATCGTGTTCACGCACAGTGTGTAACCCTGAGTTACAACACACACACACACACGGGAGTACTTCAGGCACCCGCAGAAAGCCCGGAAATCTGATACACGAACTGATGAATGATGAATTGTTACAATCAGCATTATTAATAATATTGTTGGTTTATTTAACAGGAATGTTAATAAAGTTTATTTTTTATTTAAGTTTATTTTAATAAATATTATTTATTCTGTTTCATTTGTTTTATTAGTTGCTGTTTTTTTACAGGTGATCAGGATTAATCAGCTTTCTTTTTTTCTTTTGTTTTTGTTTATTTACAGACTGAAATCAAAATCACAATATTTGATAAATACACTGTGAAAAAACAAACAAACTAACATAAAGTATCTTCATATTTTATGATGACTAACTCGATTTTAAATAAAGTCACTTCCTCATTTTTACTTTCATTCTGACATTTTTTCCATCAGTCGGAAAGTTTCTTTTTAAAATCGGGTCTGAACCAATCAGCAGCCTCAGTGACTGATCAGATATTATGAGGGTTACGGTTACTGACTGTTTTAACCGGCGCAGCTTTTCTAATCTTTACGGTAACAGATTAAATGAGATTAAAATATTATATTAAAAACACCATGACTTACAGATCTCCTACACTCTCTCTGTCCCGTGAACGTCTCATCTCGGTGCCACTGCGTAGCTACGTACGTGACGTAAGCACCTCTCAGCCAATAAAAACACGTCATCATGCGTGGTAGATGACAGAGGTGATCTGATTGGACGAGAGCGCTTCCGCTTTACAGGCGTTCTAACGATCGTTACGTCAATGTTACGTCACAAACACACCGACTCTAAACACTGTGTGTGTGTGTGTGTGTGTGTGTGTGTGTGTGTGTGTGTGTGTGTGTGTGTGTGTGTGTGTGGCGGGATGTTAGGAGTCTTCTCAGCCGTTACCATAGTAACCACCCGCTAACTTGAAGGAGAGGACATGAGGACAGATGTGATGAGGACAGACGTGAAGGAGAGGACATGAGGACAGATGTGATGAGGACAGATGTGAAGGAGAGGACATGAGGACAGATGTGAAGGAGAGGACATGAGGACAGATGTGTAGGAGAGGACATGAGGACAGATGTGAAGGAGAGGACATGAGGACAGATGTGTAGGAGAGGACATGAGGACAGATGTGTAGGAGAGGACATGAGGACAGATGTGAAGGAGAGGACATGAGGACAGATGTGAAGGAGAGGACATGAGGACAGATGTGAAGGAGAGGACATGAGGACAGATGTAAAGGAGAGGTGATGAGGACAGATGTGTAGGAGAGGACATGAGGACAGATGTGAAGGAGAGGACATGAGGACAAATGTGAAGGAGAGGACATGAGGACAGATGTGAAGGAGAGGACATGAGGACAGATGTGAAGGAGAGGACATGAGGACAGATGTGAAGGAGAGGTGATGAGGACAGATGTGAAGGAGAGGACATGAGGACAGATGTGAAGGAGAGGTGATGAGGACAGATGTGATGAGGACAGATGTGAAGGAGAGGACATGAGGACAGATGTGAAGGAGAGGACATGAGGACAGATGTGAAGGAGAGGACATGAGGACAGATGTGAAGGAGAGGTGATCTGCATGGCACAGTTCCAAACAGTTTGGACTCTCACATCACCTCCTTTCTTTCCTAAAGGACGCTCTGTGTCCTCTGCTGAAGAAGATGATGAAGATGATGAAGCTCCTCTCCTTCAGAGTCTGTGAGGCTGCTTTCTTTCTAATGTCCAGCAGGGGGCAGCTCCACTGGCTGCAGCAATAAGGTCTCAATTAGGGCTTTGTGATTGACAGGTCATTCTCAGTGAGTCCATCCGGGTCTAAGACAGTCTGCGGGGACGTCCTGGAGACTACGTCCAGGTTTTAGACAGTCTGCAGGGACATCACAGAGACTACGTCCAGGTTTTAGACAGTCTGCGGGGACGTCCTGGAGACTACGTCCAGGTTTTAGACAGTCTGCAGGGACGTCACGCAGACTACGTCCAGGTTTTAGACAGTCTGCGGGGACGTCACAGAGACTACGTCCAGGTTTTAGACAGTCTGCGGGGACGTCCTGGAGACTACGTCCAGGTTTTAGACAGTCTGCAGGGACGTCCTGGAGACTACGTCCAGGTTTTAGACAGTCTGCGGGGACGTCACAAAGACTAGCAGATAGCTGCCCCCTGTCGTTGAGGTGAGGTGTGTTCAGGCGGCTCCATCACTCCTAATCAGAGATTACAGTCTGAAGGAGAACACGGACTTCCGGGGCTGTTTTTAACCACATCTATGTTTAATCAGCACTTAGAGCTCCAGTGTGTGTGTGTGTGTGTGTGTGTGTGTGTGTGTGTGTGTGTGTGTGTGTGTGTGTAATGGGATTTCTTCTGCGTTTCACACTGAATTAATTAAACAGGAAAAGATTATCCAGTCACAAAACAGCGTCGTGTCATTATCTAATCAAGACACTGGAGCCAGACAGAAACGATGCGGCGACAGAGACGCAGTTGAAACTCGCAGCATGTTGCACCTGGATGAAATGTGCAGCTGATTTTCCAGAGCTGCAGAATAAAGTCCTGGTCTGGGTGGGTGGGTTTGTTCTCTGTCACTGAGCTGGATTAGACTTTAACGCAAAATCTGCTTCACCTCTACCCCTTCAAATAGGATTTGTGCTCAGTGTCTTTTGAGCTTAAACGTTTCTAAATTAGACTTCGTTTAATGTTTTGGTTCAAATGTGGAGTCACCACGTGCTGCTTCACCTTCATTCAACGTCTTCCTCACAAACATCGTCTTCCTCTGCAGAAAACATCACACAGGAGGCAGGAAGACATTTTTATCGCTGATTGTTGCAGCTTTAAAGTTTATTACACCCAGATTATGGCAGCAGGTCAGATTCTAAATATCAAGAACACAAAGATCTGATGAATGTTCATGCATCTACTCTCATTTTGATACAAAACAAATAAAATGTGATTTTAAATGAAAACACGTCGACACATTCTGCAGTATTTTAGCTTTATGTGCAAAACTCTTCATGCAAAGAGAAAAACAGGCGTGCAGGAGTTTCACATCCTCACAGGTCACGTGTGCAGAGACGTGTTATTATTCAAACAGTCAGCGTGCTTTCATACGCGTGCAGTGTTTATGTAAATACTGAACGCCTCGGCTCCGTCTCATTATGTGTTAATCTGCCTGTGCAGCCTTCACACTCTGAATTAAAGATTTCCAGCATCAGACGCTCTGAGATCTTGTACCCCCACACACACACACACACACACCTGCATCCAGCTCGGCTCGTGCACGTATGAATGCTTCACGATGAATATCATCAGTATTTCCAGGCTGACAGATTACGTGAAGGCTTGCTGCAGGGTTGTGCTCTTAGACACCTGCAGGAGATAATCCACTTTGAATGTGCAGCCGGCCTCGAGCCCGAACAGGCCGTGCAGGTAAAAACTGAGTTTTTAGTTTGATGTTTGTGTCAGGCTGCATCACGCTGCACATGGAGGCTGGACAAAGAAGTTACCAACAAGAGAAGCATCACTGCGTCAGGGTGGAGGCTCACTGTGTTTGTGAAACAATAAAAATGCATCAAGAGTTTCATCATCAGGACTCAAAGATCATCTTTCATAAGAGACGCCAAACATTATTCTGATGCTTCCTGAGTTAGGACTCCTCCTCAGTAATCACTCCTGCTGCTGAGTTACACTAATAGCCTCTGCCAAGTTGCTGCTTCCAATAAGGTTAGGGTGTAATCCTCGCCAGCTAATGAACTACCAAGTAGGATTTCAGGTGCAGGGTAAACCTTGACCTGATGCTCCAAACCCTTTTCAACACAGCACACTGCAGGTACAACACAGAGGTCGGCAACCCGAGAGACAGAAAGACACAAAGTGTTGGAGACGCTGACGGAGACGACGGAGATGGTTTCTGTTTGTTGATGGAAGAACGAGGAGCGAAGAAGAGACGTCGGATGTTTCCTGGTTGGATTTAATTACAGTCTTTATCTGACTCCGATACAAGAAAGTACGGTGAGTGCTGCCGTGTGAATATTAATGATGTTTTTCCTAATTAAAAAAGAACTTTTATTGATCAGCTGAGAGCGAAATTAAAATATTACATGTCATCAATAAAGATAGTCTGATAATTTAAAACTTAACCAGACCAAACGTCTCTATCTTCTTTATCTTCACCTGTTATATGAACTTTTAAATTTACCGAGAGCTGAAATAACGTTTAAACACCGTCTGTCTATTTTCAGGCTGAGATCCTCATGTGTGTTTAAAATGCAGCTTAATTAACGAGCAGGTCAAGTCATCTTTATGTAAATCTGTGGTATCAACAGTCAGTGTTAATTGGATTATGTAGTCAGGAAAGCACCTCCTCAGCCACCAGTATCACTTTCAGCACTACATGTACCAGGTCAGGACCAAGCAGCTTAAACACAGGAAACAAGCCCAGAGAAAGACTTCCTGTGTTGCAGAGAGATGTATTTTTATACAGATTAATGTGAAACTGCACAGCTGCATATGTCCACCATGCATGATGTTTGTGCTCGTGCATGTCTCCTCACTTTTTAAACTCATAAACTGCACGTTTAAATAAATCGACACAAATCCGGCCACAAAATGAACATTTCATCTTTTTACAATCAACATTTCAAACCTGCAGAACCGATGATGCATGTTGAGGAAGTGAGAGGAGGCTCGGTGTGTTAGATAATCCTCCAGCTCTGCGTGAGTGTGTGAGTGTGTGTGCACATGCGAGCTTAACTTCACGGCCCGTCTGAAGCATCCCTGCAGTGACTGTTTCTGAACAGCAGGGGGCAGCAGATCCCATGACACAGCTCCGCTCCTGCTCCGCCTGCAGGAGATTCTTATAGAAGTCACAACAGCTGCTAGAAATAATGAAAAAAGTTCAAACTGCAACTGACAGACGAAGAAGCGACATTAAGAATAAATATGGCAGCAGATTGCATTAATGGTTTTGTATTTAAAGAGACTCTGTCGTGATCAGATCTTCTTCTTTTGTGTGTGCCAGACAAAGCTGCAGCCATGGACCTCGGTGGTTTGGAAACGGTGGTGGCGAACTCCGCCTACGTCTCAGCCCGCGGCAGCATCGACGGCTCGGCGGCGGCCGCCATGCGCGACAAGAAGATGCGAGCCAAGCTGAATCTTCCACACATCAGAAATTGCGAACACATGAAGTCGTCTATAGACACGACCTTCGACACCATGTGTGTCAAACAGCCCATTGGCAAGCGCCTCTTCCGACAGTATTTAGAGAGCGACCCGGCCCACAAAACCGCCGCAGAGCTGTGGAAAGACTTTGAAGACTACAACGTATGCCAAGAGAAGGACAGAGTTCAGAGGGCCCAAAAAATTGTCAATAAATACTATGAGTCAGCCTCAAAGAATTTCTGCAGCTTCCTGGAGGAGAAGGCCGTCGCTCGAGTGAAGGAAGACTTCAAGAACGTCCGCGGCGACCTGTTCAAAGAGAGCGAGCAGCAGCTGCTCAAACACCTGGAGAAGAAGGCCGTCGACGGCTTCAAGGACAGCATGTACTTCCTGCGTTTTGTTCAGTTCAAATGGCTGGAGAGCCAGCCCGTTGATGAAGAGTGGTTCAATGACTTCAGGGTCCTGGGTAAAGGAGGTTTTGGGGAAGTGTTTGCATGTCAGGCCAAGGCAACGGGCAAAATGTACGCCAACAAGAAGCTGGAGAAAAAGAGGCTGAAGAAACGCAAAGGATACGAGGTAACGTCCCGCACGCAGACTCTCACGGTGCCGGTCCAAAACAGTCACAACGCACAGGGTGAGGTTTAGTTTCTGTCACAACGGCTCCTCACAAACACTGGACTGACGCCCACAGCCTGGCATCAGAGCAACGAGCCAACACCTCTGTCATCAAGTCATAAAGACAGTTCAAGTTAGATCCAATAAAAACACAAACCAAAAGTTCTGCAAGTCAGATGCATGTGTTGTCCTCTTGAATACAGATCTAGCTTCAGATTTAGGTTCGTAATGCATAAATGTAAAGGCACAATGATCAGAGGTCTCCATGTGCTATGGAGCCAGCAGCCTGCAGGCTTGTTAACAATCACCTGCACAGGTAACTCTGCAGACTGAGGGCTCAGCATGGCACACAGGTGTGTGGTTGTTGGCATGGCTTCCTGTTTTTGTCGGACTGATCGTGTTCTGATGTTTGACTCACGTTCAGGGAGCGATCGTGGAGAAGCGCATCCTTGCAAAAGTTCACAGTCGCTTCATCGTGTCGCTGGCTTACGCCTTCCAGACCAAGACCGACCTCTGCCTAGTGATGACCATCATGAACGGCGGAGATCTCAGGTGACTCACACAAACACACAGACGAACATCTCCACACACAAACACACAGACGAACATCTCCACACGCCTCACACAGACGAACATCTCCACACGACTCACACAAACACACGGACGAACATCTCCACACGACTCACACAAACACACGGACGAACATCTCCACACGACTCACACAAACACACAAACGAACATCTCCACACACAAACACACAAACGAACATCTCCACACGACTCACACAAACACACAAACACACAAACGAACATCTCCACACACAAACACACAAACGAACATCTCCACACGACTCACACAAACACACAGACGAACATCTCCACACGCCTCACACAAACACACAGACGAACATCTCCACATGCTGGTTACTGCTCGCCCCTCTCTGCTGACATACAGTCTTTGTGTTTCGCAGGTATCACATGTACAACGTGGACGAGAAGAATCCCGGTTTTAAAGAGAGTCGAGCTTGTTTCTACACGTGTCAGATCATCTGCGGGCTCGAGCATCTGCACCAGCACAGGATCATCTACAGAGACCTGAAACCAGAGAACGTGCTGCTGGATGACGCAGGTGAGCGACGCCCCGACGCATGCACGAGTCACAAATCAAGGATAGATATGATACAGAAGATAAAAGTCAGGTTCTAGAAGATATGAATAAAATATAGAACCTGCACTCACCAGTTCAGACATGATGGAAACATTTTATAAACAGAAACAAAATGTTGAATCTGACACTGATCCTGAATTTTGAATCTTTGAGCTGGAGCGTGAATTGTGCATCGATATGTAAAGATACTCAGAAGGCTTATATCCTAAACAAATAAGTTCATTAAAGAATATTTGAAGTTCTATAATTTTACGTTCTACTAGTTGACGTTCCTGAGGGCTGACATCAGCCGATAACATCGAGCAAACAGTGTCATGATCAGTTTGTTTCTCCCTCAGGACACGTCCGTCTGTCAGATATGGGTCTCGCTGTCGAACTCCCACCAGGAAAAGACAAAACGACCGGATACGCTGGAACTCCAGGTGCGTGACCGAGTCCAACATCTTAAGACAGATCTGGCTCTAGAACGTGTCGTCATCGTGTCTCTGTGTATGAAAACAGGTTTCATGGCTCCAGAGCTGCTCCAGAAGAAACAGTACGACTACACGGTGGACTACTTCACTCTGGGAGTCACCCTGTTCGAGATGATCGCCGCGAAAGGCCCCTTCAGAGTGCGAGGAGAGAAGGTACGACTCGCATCAGGTGACTTTCATCCAACCGTTTGTTCGTTTGTGTCGTCAGATCATGCAAACGAAACGTCTTTCCCGCCCTCAGGTGGAGCACGAGGAGGTGGCTCGCAGGATCATAAACGATCCGGTTTCATACACGCCAAACTTCAGCAAAGAGTGCAAGGACATCTGTGAAGGGCTGATGCACAAGGACCCGGAGAAACGCCTCGGGTTCAAGAACAACACCTGTGACGAACTCAAGAATCAGCCCTTCTTCAAGGAGATCAACTGGGGCCGTCTGGAAGCAGGTGGGCGGCGTCCAGAGAAAGCATGGTGAAGGATTCAATGATTCAAACAGTAACTGAACGTGTTTCTGTTTCTGTTCAGGAATGCTGCCTCCACCGTTTGTCCCCGACCCTCGGACGGTCTACGCCAAAGACATCGACGACGTGGGCGCCTTCAGCACGATCAAAGGCATCGTCCTGGACAACAAGGACATCGAGTTCTACGCCGACTTCGCTTCTGGCAACGTCCCGATCCCGTGGCAGGAGGAGATGATCGAGACGGGCGTGTTCGGAGAGCTGAACATCTGGGGACCGGACGGCAAGCTGCCCAACGACCTCGACCCGAACTACGTGGAGAGCAAAGGTGGAGGATGCGTGATCCTCTGAAGATCCACTGAGATTAAAACACTTAGACTCATCTGGTGCCACCGTGTTCATTTGTAAAATAGTATTTGTTGTGTATTTACAGATTCATATATATTAATATTATTATGTTCTTATATTTATAGCATTAAATGGCATCATTACATAGCTTAAATATTGAAAATGTAAATAATAAGGACTGTTTGTTTAGTAATAACTGAAACAATGATATTGTATAGAGACAGATGCAGCGTTTATGTAAAATAAATGAAGAGGAGCCGCTACACTGACACTGTAACATGATGTAATTATTCTTTATTTATTTATTAATTTATTGTGTTTAAACTGTTTGAATTGTAGCATGTCATCGTAGATGAGAGATTAGAAGAGTTGAAAGCAAATTAATAAAATCTTGCAAAGCAGAAAAAAACGTGTTGAGTCTGTTTGAACCGACGTAGTCTCTGAGACGTCTCCACAGACTGTCTAAAACCTGGCGTAGTCTCTGAGACGTCTCCACAGACTGTCTAAAACCTGGACGTAGTCTCCGTGACGTCCCCGCAGACTGTCTAAAACCTGGACGTAGTCTCCGTGACGTCCCCGCAGACTGTCTAAAACCTGGACGTAGTCTCTGTGACGTCCCCGCAGACTGTCTAAAACCTGGACGTAGTCTCCGTGACGTCCCCGCAGACTGTCTAAAACCTGGACGTAGTCTCCGTGACGTCCCCGCAGACTGTCTAAAACCTGGACGTAGTCTCCGTGACGTCCCCGCAGACTGTCTAAAACCTGGACGTAGTCTCTGAGACGGCAACTCTGTAATATTTCGCCACACAAGTCAATGATTTTTTAACCTGCTCTGTGTGTGTGTGTGTGTGTGTGTGTGTGTGTGTGTGTGTGTGTGTGTGTGTGTGTGTGTGCCTTCGATCATATTGATTTATTAGAGCATATTGAAACAGTGACTCCACCGAAACTCAGTTACACAGAGTCCACAAATAATGACTCAAAGTTACTCAAACACCACATTATTTAAAGAGCTTTAACTGAGCGACACGTGACTCTGTGTCTAAATTTAGCTGAGAGACACAAAGGATTGTTCACTTCAGATAAAATCACTGATCAATACATTTATCATCAGGTTTTAGTGTTTCTGTGTTCACTGCCTCACACACTAAGAAGGATTAGTTTGAATTAGTTATAATGATATATAATATAACACTAATACTCAGGAATTAAACATTTTCTAGATTGAAGAAGTCAATGCAAAAGTGACACAACCTGCAGTTTCTCTAACGTCCACTTGAGGCTGGCTCCAGAAGTGAGTCAGTCTCCATAAGTCCCCATGTGCAAATGTCCAGGACGTCACAGAGACTACGTCCAGGTTTTAGACAGTCTGTGGGGCCGTCACGGAGACTATGTCCAGGTTTTAGACAGTCTGCGGGGACATCACGGAGACTACTTCCAGGTTTTAGACAGTCTACGGGGACGTCACGGAGACTACGTCCAGGTTTTAGACAGTCTACGGGGACGTCACGGAGACTACGTCCAGGTTTTAGACAGTCTACGGGGACGTCACGGAGACTATGTCCAGGTTTTAGACAGTCTGCGGGGACATCACGGAGACTACTTCCAGGTTTTAGACAGTCTGCGGGGACGTCACGGAGACTACATCCAGGTTTTAGACAGTCTGCGGGGACGTCACGGAGACTACGTCCAGGTTTTAGACAGTCTGCGGGGACGTCACGGAGACTACGTCCAGGTTTTAGACAGTCTGCGGGGACGTCTCGGAGACTACGTCCAGGTTTTAGACAGTCTGCGGGGACGTCACAGGGACTACGTCCAGATTTTAGACAGTCTGCGGGGACGTCACGGAGACTACGTACAGGTTTTAGACAGTCTGCGGGGACGTCACGAAGACTACGTCCAGGTTTTAGACAGTCTGTGGGGACGTCACGGAGACTACGTCCAGGTTTTAGACAGTCTGCGGGGACGTCACGGAGACTACGTACAGGTTTTAGACAGTCTGCGGGGACGTCACGAAGACTACGTCCAGGTTTTAGACAGTCTGTGGGGACGTCACAGAGACTACGTCCAGGTTTTAGACAGTCTGCGGGGACGTCACAGAGACTACGTCCAGGTTTTAGACAGTCTGCGGGGACGTCACAGAGACTACGTCCAGGTTTTAGACAGTCTGCGGGGACGTCACAGAGACTACGTCCAGGTTTTAGACAGTCTGCGGGGACGTCACGGAGACTACGTCCAGGTTTTAGACAGTCTGTGGGGACGTCACAGAGACTACGTCCAGGTTTTAGACAGTATCTGGTCCTACATTATTGAAGATGTAGTTGTTGGTTTGTCCATTCTGGGACAAAAACATGACGAGTCTTAATTTCAGCTGATTAAACTCTGATGAAAACAGACTTATGAAGATATATATATATATATATATATATATATATATATATATATATATTCTGGACATACCGGTCCTTTAAAGGAGTTTAGGATCCTTCAGTCGGTTCTAACTCAAACTCTCAGTCCTGGTGTTTAAAACTCTGGTTTGTTTTAAACAAACTTTCCCTTTAAGCAGCGAGGTCAACACGGACACAACAGAAAAAATCCTTCAGCTGACTGAAGGACACAGGAATAAAATATTAACCGACCACAGATTATGACTTAAAGCCTGAATGTCTGTTCAATATATGACAGTACTTTGAACCGTGCTTCTGATTACTGGTCGGCAAATGAGAATTGACATTTGATAAGATACAGACTGTAAATGTGGAGTATGAAGTTAAACGGAGAATAAACACGTCTGTTTACCTCAGCTGCAGGGCAGCTTTCATACATCCATACACACTGAACTCATCTTTTCTTTCTGTGTAAAACATCTGGATATTACATTTCTGCACACGTGCATTAGTAACTCAACGTATGGAGCCAGCCGGTTCATTAAGGGCGTGTCAGAGGAGCCTGGTCTTTGGTCCTGTGTCAACACAGAGTTTCAACCTACAGAATAAAAAATGGATTCACAAAGAGAAGAATGTCAGCACATCTTTTGTCTCGTTAATGCTTAACCGGTACTAAAAAAATAGACTTTCTGCCTCCGATAAATCACGCACCACGATGTTTGCTCTGCTCTCTATTCACGCTCTTTAGTATTTGCTCATGAAACTTGAAATGACCTCCCTAAAAATCAACCAAGCTACCAAAAAATGTAGAGAGGATGGACGCGGTGATGAAGAACCCCCCACGGAGCAGCTTCATTAATCAGCAATAAATCAAAGTCACGTCTCCTGAAGAAGCTTCAGAGTAATCAGTGGTTTAAACTCTGGTGGATGTGAAGCTGCGATAACCTGTTTTACAAGACACTATCTCTCCCTGCAGTGCCAATCAAAAGAGAGAGAGGGAGAAAAAAAAGCTCATTGTATACTTAGTTTCTATGGTAACGTGTCAGGCAGCTGAAATGTCATCAATTTTGGGCGGGAATAGCCGAGTTCATGCAGCCACGGCGACAAACCAATGGACAAATTAGCCCAGGTTTGAGTGCATGGGCTGAGAAAAAGCCCTGAGTCAGGTCTCACTCTCCTAAAATGTATATCAGATGCAGGAGCCGGGCTTAGAGCTCCTCGCAGAGGCAACATCTATCACGTTTGCTAATTATTAATAGAAAATCAGGTTCAAGATGAAAGAGATGATCGAGATTGTGGCGCTTTTTCTAGGTTTTGCAGGCTGGATATTGATTTTCATATCACTGGAAGATCAGTATTGGAAAGAATCCACGACAGAGGGCAGCGTGATCACGACCTCCACAATCTACGAGAACCTGTGGATGTCCTGCGCCAGCGACTCGACGGGGATCTACAACTGCCGAGACTTTCCATCCCTGTTTGCTCTGCCAGGTGAGGAAACGTCAAAGTAGAACCTGTGTCAGGGTTTGTTTCATGATCACAAACGTTTTCACCAGCAGGACCTGGAGGAGTCTCTTAAAGTTGCTGTTAAAAACCGTAAAAATGTCTCTGCAATAACTGTAATTAATCATAATTAACTCAGGTTTCTTATAATATTTTGCACATGTTGCTTTGCTCTCAGGTTTATTGATGATTCAGCTTCACGTGAGCGTGTGTTAATCTTCACTGAGAGAAACACAGATTTCATTTCTAAACTTTTCTTCTTCGAGACTCTAAAAAGATCCTGAAATATTCATCCAGAATCATTAAACACTCTTTAAATCAAAGGAAAAAGAATATTCATGTGTAAGGCGATGATGTTTCTTTAAAAAACCTGGAGTCCAATTAAATAACTCAGTTCAATTAACTCATTATGGTTGTTTAAGAGCGGTTTGATCCTTTTATGGTGCTTTATGAACACATATATTGTGTTTTACATGTTAAAGTTGAGGTGCAAACATCAAAATTAAAGAAAATATTCTCAGAAACTGAAGCAGGAACTTGATTATTGGGATATGAGATCATTGAATTTACTGAAATGCACGTAGGACTGCAGCTGTTCTTGATAAATGAAGCTGTTTTTCTCCTTCAGGTTGTAAACCAGTAGAAAATTCTTCTCAGAAACATAAAGTTTGATTCAAAGCTGCTGGATGAGACAGATCTCGTGTTTTCGGTTTAAAACGTTCAGAGCAGGTCGCTCAGAGAGTTTCTGTGCGTGAGGCTGAGAGACTTCAGCGGTGCTTCATCACGGCGACGATAAGGGATGATAAGGAGAGCGGACTACGATTGTTCGGCTAATTAAGACGAAGTCTTCTGGGGTCAGCTGGCGGACGAGCAAACAGGTTTATCTGCAGGGGACAGGTGGTCAAACCTGGGTCAGTGTGTGGTGATGCCCCCTCACCTTTCACCTCACACCTTCCACAGGGTGAAGACCCGACGACCTGACTCCAGTCTCATCAATAATGGTTTGAAATGATTGACCCAGCGTTCAAAGCGAACGTCAAGAAGGTGACAAATGGCTCGAGGTCTATAGACGTTGGTTAGTGAGCAGGTTGGACTTCAGCTCTCGAGCTGAGCAAACATTCAGAGTCTTTGAAAAGATTCAATAGAGCTGAGAATAATAAAGCAAATCATAAGTGTGCTATTAGGAATTAATGATTGATCCTGGTGCATCTCAGCTCGGGCGTTGGTGGGAATCACTGCGACACACTGAAACCTCGAGGTCAACACACACACGCGACGTTAGTGCAGATAGCTCTGCGGATAACTCTAACGGGGAACCATGAACGCCACAGTGGAAGCCTTCGCCTTCTTCCTGGGCTTCCTGAGCTGGATCATGGTCGGGATCACCCTCCCAAACCGATACTGGAGGGTCTCCTCAGTGGACGGTAACGTTATCACCACATCCACCATCTATGAAAACCTGTGGATGTCCTGTGCAACCGACTCCACGGGAGTCCACAACTGCCGGGATTTTCCATCCCTGCTCGCTCTTAATGGTACGTGGCCAGCGCTGATATTGTTATCAGTTATTGTTTATTAGCAGTGATGACTACTTAGCTATCTGAAAAACCAGTCCACCCACTCAAGGAATCAGATTATGGAGCGTCACGTAGAAAACTTTAGAAGACTTTACTCGAAGGCCGCCGGTGTTCGATCAGCAGAAACTGTTTTCTGAATATTGAGTGTGTGAAAAACAGGAGCTCTATTGTCCTGGAGACAACATGTAGTAAAGAGGTAACATAAGATATGATGGGAGAGGATAACTAACAGATACCAGCTGACGGCGCTCAGGTCCTCTTTATAACACCGTCACCGTTTGAGCGTTGGCGAGGCGGCCTAACGAAACCCCATGATGATTAATGATGATAAGTAAATGAGCCGAGGTTTATCTGGAATCTAATTTTACTGCTTGAGAAAGTAAAGAAGCAATAAAAACAACTTCTGATTGATAAGACTCGATGTGCGATCAGTGTTTGTTTAATACTTAAGAAAACTGATGACTGATAAATCACAGAGACACGTTTCATCCCGATTTAACATTAATATATTCGATACGTTTGTCGTCGTCTCGCTCGATGGATTTGTTGATCGTCGTGTTGGACCCTGCCTCCGCTCCTCCCACTCATCGACTGATTGGACGAGGTTTGTTTGTCCAGTTTGTGCGTTCGTTTCTCTTCCAGGAAATCTTCCTTTCCCTGGTTTTTCCACAGACCGCTTCACTTCCTCGAGTTTGTCCTCGAGCTCCTGGAAATCCTTCAAGAACAAAGAATGTATTCAGTCACACAGAGAAAGGCGGATTCATGGAGATCTCTGACACGCTCTCTAGCCGGGCGTGTGAATGTGATTAACAGTGTCTCCCCCCACGGTTATGTATTAAAGAAAAAACCTGAAACGACCTCTAGAGATCTTGCACAGCTCTGCAGAGTCAAACCTGCATCGCCCACAGTTAAAACCTGCAGAAGCATCTCATGTGTTTGCTCCCACAGTATCATGAAGCCATGTGTTGTGTTGTCTTTGCACTTCCAGGCTACATTCAGGCCTCCAGGGCGCTCATGATCGCCTCCATCGTGTTCGGGACTTTCGGCCTCGTGGCCACGCTCGTGGGGATGAAGTGCTCGAAAATCGGAGGAGAAAACTACGTCCTGAAGGGAAGGATCGCCGCGGTCGGAGGAGCGTTGTTTCTACTGCAGGGTGAGGACGAAAATATCAGAAGTTACTGCAAACATGGAGGACAGAGGACGTCCTGTCTCTGCAGGACAAACCCATTAAAACACACTCGACCTGTGTGTACAGAGGACAGATCAGGAAAACAGGTCAACAGTTAAACTAACATAAGACGAGGTCACAGCACGTCAAATACAAAGAGCAGAAATACTGAAATATTATTAATATAGTTATTATTCAATTTTATCTACACAGTTATCATGAGTTTAAAGGTCCAGTCTGTAGAGACATCCAGCAGTGTAGGTTCAGGTTTGGGCCACAATGTGTCTGTAGATATAAAAGCCTCTTTAAAGAATCGGTATGTTTCTTACTTTCAGGCAATGAAAACAAAGTTATTATATCATTTTATCTAAATAGAGCTCCTTGTATCTGGCACACTGGAACTCGCAGACCTTGTGAGTGGTTATAAAGTGGTAGTCACTCCTAACAACAAACTGATTTATGCAGGTATCTTTGCCGCGTATGACGGGCCTCATAAATCATCTCATAATGCTGCATGAAACGGTTTTAGCTCCCGTTGTGTTTTACAGTTTTACTCCTGACACGTCTATCGCTTTACTGTCCATGAACTGTTCAAACCCTGGAAAGGTTTCGACCTTCGTGTTATCGGCTCCTCCCACACGTCTAAAAATAAACAATGCTTTTTTTTGTTTTTCGCAGGGATCTGCACCATGATTGCGATTTCTTGGTACGCAGCCAACATCACGCAGCAGTTCTTTGACGATTTTTACGCAGGGACGAAGTAAGTCTGCATCAGTGTTTCAATGTGACGTTGGTGGCTGCACAGAAGCATGCGTGGTAAATCTTGTTTTATGGCAGGTATGAGATTGGAGAGGGCTTGTACATCGGCTGGTCTTCGGCCGTGCTCGCCCTCTGTGGAGGCGCATGCCTGACGTGTGCATGCAAACTGAACTCACCCCGCGAAAAAACGTGAGTATGAGTTTGTGTTTAGATTTAACATTTAGATTTAACATTTAGATTTATATTTAGCATTTATATTTAACATTTAGATTTATATTTAGCATTTATATTTAACATTTAGATTTATATTTAGCATTTATATTTAACATTTAGATGTATATTTAGCATTTATATTTATATTTAACATTTAGATTTAACATTTAGATTTAACATTTAGATTTAACATTTAGATTTATATTTAGCATTTATATTTAGATTTAACATTTAGATTTAACATTTAGATTTAACATTTAGATTTAACATTTAGATTTAGATTTAACATTTATATTTAACATTTATATTTAACATTTATATTTTACATTTATATTTTACATTTATATTTTACATTTAACATTTGGATTTAAATATTTAAAATATCTCTAAGTTCACAAATATTGTTCTAAATGTGCAAAAAAGTGACTCTCAGAAATTCAAACCAGTGTTTTAAACATTGTTTTTAGCTAAATGTGACAAAATGTTGCTGTTATTTTCAGAGCGAGACGCTTTACAGACGGCACTCCATAGAATCGCTGCTTGTTCTCGTGACTGTGAAACATCTTTTTGTGTTTCAGCCCATATCGATTCCAGCCGCCCTCCAGAGGACACGTGATGTCCACGGCAACGTCTCAGTCCGTCCCGAGCAACTACGGAAGAAATGCGTATGTGTGAGAGTGTCAGAGGAGAGTGATGCACGACGAGAGGGGAAACATTTACAATGCAAAAAAACTGTGTGACGTTTAAGAGCCGTGATTTGGATTTATCGTCTTCATCCAATCTGAACTTTAGTGATACGTCTTTGTAATGTCTGTGTACTGAGTAGAAGAGAAACAGTTTGAACAGTTAATCTCTGCTATAATTTATAATTAGAGGTCCAGAATATGATGGGAATCAAAATAATCTTTAATTACTTTTCTTTATTTCAGTGATCGCTTGATTGTAAGAATTAAACGTTAATTAACGACATAAAGAATCTTCTTACCTCAACATTACTCTAAAGGTTGTGAGATGAAGTTTATGACTTCTCACTGGGACGAGGACAATCAGAATATTTAATCATTTTTTTAACATTCAGGTTCATAAAGTTTGTGATATAAAGTGTTTTAATCGTTTATTATAAGCTTGTGTCGTCAAACCTGCCTCTGGTTTTCTGCTTGAGAAAGACGAGAGTTCAAACTCCTCCATAATCAGAATAATCCAAGATGGATTCATGAGAAGGAGTGAATCTGACTCTCAGCTCTGAAGCAGAAGACTCGAGTATCAGGGTTGAAATAAAAGTTAACAGAAGCTTTTGTAGGTCTTGTTTCATTTTAATCTTTTTTTAAAATACGTGTGCATGTCTGTGTATTTTAAACACGATGTCAAACAGTTTTCTTCTGGGTGATTTGAACTGTTCCTGTGAATTTTATTTCTATGTTTTATACACAAATAAACGTCATTTCTCAGTGACTGATTGAATTAAACCACGATGTAATCATCACATCATATTTACTCATTTAGCGTTTATCCAAAAAGACAAAAGGAAAAAGGGAAACAGTCAGTGAGGCGTGGACGTGTTAGTGCAGCAGTACGTACTGTGGCAGACATAGACACGGATAGATTTAACATGCCAGATATAGAGCGAAGTGTCATCTGCATAGAAGATGATATAAGAAGTCATGCGAGGGGAGAATCAGACCCAGAAAGGTGATTTACAGAGTGAAGAAAAATATTAATATAAAGTAATAATGTTCTGACTCAAACTGTAAAAACATTTTTACCAATAATGGAATATTTTACAGTGGTCCCTCGTTTATCGCAGGGGATATGTTCTAATAAACGAAATCTGCAAAGTGAGTTTTACAGTTATTATACATGTTTTAAGGCCGTAAAACCCCCTAACTGAGCGTATCAGTCAACACTGGAATTACGGTTAAAGTCCAAATCAATACGAAGATATGAGCAAAAATGTATTTTGGCTATTTATAGCGCCCCTAAAGGTCAAAGGTCACCGAGGCCTTTCAAAGAACGGGGTCATGAGTCTGTGTGAGGAGTTTGAAGTCAAAACATCAAACTGTTGCCGAGATATGGCTCCACTTCCTGTTTGGCGTCGTTGTCGGTGAGTTTGATTTGCTGCTATGGGCAGATGGAAGCGAAGATTTAAAAAACACACGATAACTTTTGTGCGACTTGGTCTGAAGACTCCTGGAAATCAGACAATCTGCGTGACCTGAAAGGTTTTTGAAGGTTTTTGATCCAAAGATTCCAACGGCACTTCATTTGTGAAATTTGGACCAACGGGTCTAAAGTTATAAAGCTGAATGCACTACAAACTTTGACCTGTTGGGGGCGCTACAGAGTACAATGTACAGGTATGATAATTCTTGAGGTTGACCATGGGACTGTCCTGAATAGGTGTGCCAAGTTTCAAATCTTTTCACTGTGGCGTTCTAGGGGCTTCGCTGCTCGGCACTGAATTATTTTTTGAAGTCAGAAATGTCACAAAATCAGAAAAACTGAGACAAAAAGATTCAGTCAACTCGTTTTATAGAAACCGGATCATTTGGTCGTCACTGACGTCTCTGCACCGAGTCTGTTAGCTGCTGTTAGCTCAGTCTGTTAGCTGCTGTTAGCTCAGTTTGTTAGCTGCTGTTAGCTAAGTTTGTTAGCTGCTGTTAGCTCATGTTAGCTCAGTCTGTTAGCTCATGTTAACGCAGTCTATTAGCTGCTGTTAGCTCAGTCTGTTAGCTCATGTTAGCGCAGTCTGTTAGCTGCTGTTAGCTCAGTTTGTTAGCTCATGTTAGCTCAGTCTGTTAGCTCGTGTTAGCGCAGTCTATTAGCTGCTGTTAGCTCAGTCTGTTAGCTGCTGTTAGCTCAGTTTGTTAGCTGCTGTTAGCTCATGTTAGCTCAGTTTGTTAGCTGCTGTTAGCCCATGTTAGCTAAGTTAACCATGGGACTGTCCTGAATAGGTGTGCCAAGTTTCAAATATTTTCACCATGGCGTTCTTGGGGCTTCGCTGCTCGGCACTGAATTATTTTTTGAAGGCGGAAATGTCACAAAATGAGAAAAACTGAGACAAAAAGATTCAGTCAACTCGTTTTATAGAAACCGGATCGTTTTATCATCACTGAGCCACAGAAAGGTTAAAAACAAAATCACTCAAAGTCAGGACATTTTATTACATTAATAGGTTTTATTACAATTTTCATCAAGTTAAGAACATTTTCATGAAATGAGTTCATTATACAGAGTTTTGTTTAATCCTTCTGAATGTACAGCTTGTTAATTTTCACATTATCAATTTCAAGACAGCGCTATCTTTCAAGACCTAACAGGAAGTCCATCAGTTGGTCAAATGTGACACCTGCTGGAATTAAAGAGCAGCACACCTGAGAAAAAAAAGTCTCCGGATCCTACAAAGACTCAAACACCACGACAGGACTCTGCTGATCTCCTGATCTGCAACCGTGGATTCAAAATAAAGGAAGAATCCGGCTAATTCAATGAAGTTAAACATTTAAATCGGAGGATCGAGGTTCCTGTTAAAGAAACCAGCCACGGTTTTTCGTCTAATCTTCGGGCGCTTCGTTCACCAGATCGTCCAGGCTCTGTCCGTCAAAGCGGATGAAGTGCCAGCCTTCGCCGGCCGTCAGGTCCTGAGCTCCTTTCGTGGCATAAAAGTCTCGAGCTGGAGTGTTCCAGTCCAACACGGACAGCTGCAGCCGCACACACTGCTTCTTCTTCCCCACCTGAGCCGACAAACCGATGAATGAACATCAACGAAACTTTCAAACTGGGAGGTGAAAAGAAACGATCTTACCTCAGCGACTTTGCTCATCAGACCTTTGCCGATGCCGTTTCCTGTCAGGGGAAGCAGAGTTCTCAAAGACGTGAAGAAACGATGGTTTCTTTGTTCAGGTCAAAGTGTTTTACCTCTGAACTCTGGCATCACGTACAGATCCTCCAAATACACCGAGCGGCCCGTCCACGTGCTGTACGTGTAGAAGTACAGAGCGTATCCGACGAGCGTGAATCCTGGAGGAACGACAAAGACACGAGTCACCAAAAAGACCACAGACGTTTTATTATCTGTTCAAATTCAAAGACGACAAGAAGACGTCAGCGACTCGACACGTCACCTTCTTCAGATTTATTCTCCTCTGGAACTTCGGCGACAAGACATTCGAAGAACGGATTCTGGCAGAACCCGTCACGCTCCAGCTCTAAGAGATTCAAATGAGACAGAAATACAAACATCTCATCCTGCAGTTAGATTTAATATTAGGTAAACAATCATTTACCGTCATCAGCCGAGACACTGAATAACTGTGACCACGTTTCTGTTTCATCCAGAGTTTAATATTTCACCCAGAGCGACGTCCACTCTGACCTGTGATTAGGTGAACCACTCTGACCTATGATTAGGTGATCCACTCTGACCTGTGATCAGGTGACCCACTCTGACCTGTGATCAGGTGACCCACTCTGACCTGTGATCAGGTGACCCACTCTGACCTGTGATCAGGTGACCCACTCTGACCTGTGATCAGGTGACTCACTCTGACCTGTGATCAGGTGACCCACTCTGACCTGTGATCAGGTGACCCACTCTGACCTGTGATCAGGTGATCCACTCTGACCTGTGATCAGGTGACCCACTCTGACCTGTGATCAGGTGACCCACTCTGACCTGTGATCAGCTGAACGGTGTCTCTGTCATTCGTACGTCTGTTCTCACACTATGTAACTTTGGGCTCCGGGTCGGGAGAAGTACGTAACGCTTTACGGCACTAAGTCACACAGCAGCAACTATTTCACTGATTCTGCTGAAACTGGATCATATTTTATGGAGGAAATGTTTTCTGGTTTTCCCTCTGATGTCCTCCGGCTGCTCCGCCTCAACGCTCTGTGATTTACAGAGTTTATGATGGACAGTGAAGTAAACTGCTGACAGCTGTAGCTGCTGTTAGCTCATGTTAGCTCAGTCTGTTAGCTGCTGTTAGCTCATGTTAGCTCAGTCTGTTAGCTGCTGTTAGCTCATGTTAGCTCAGTCTGTTAGCTGCTGTTAGCTCATGTTAGCTCAGTCTGTAACTGCTGTTAGGTCAGTTTGTTAGCCGCTGTTAGCTCATGTTAGCTCAGTTTGGTAGCTGCTGTTAGCTGCTGTTAGCTCAGTTTGGTAGCTCATGTTAGCTCAGTTTGTTAGCTGCTGTTAGCTCATGTTAGCTCAGTTTGTTAGCTGTACATAATGGCAGAGGAGAAGAGAGTGAAGAGGACGCTGTGTGGGACTGACTTTTAGTGGTTGGTGAGAGCTTGGTGAAATAAAAGGCTGAAAGACAGACGCCGAGCTGGACTGACTGCTGCTGGACTAGTCTCTGATATCAGCTGCTGATTGGCTGTTAGATCATAATGTAATCATAAAGTAATGTAATCAGAAGAAATACTCGAGTACATCTGTAGTACATAGTTACCACAGTGGGATTACACTGATTTATACGACATGTTGGTTTAATGAAACTTTCTCTAAATTTACCTTCATGAGAAATTTTCACCTGGTCAGACATTTTTTCAAAAACCGCCAGCTCCTGAAAAACACCCAGAGAAATTTCATTAACGTTAATTAACGTGATTAAAGCTGCAAACTTAAACAAACACTCACCTTGATCATCCTGGAGATTTCTCTACAGTCTTCTTTAGCCGCAGCTCTTATTTTGAAATGCATGTCTATCTTTACCTGTCTCTCTCTCCTTGTCTACCTGTCTTTCTCTCTTTATATACCCGTCTGTCTTTATATACCTGTCTGTCTTTACCAGTTTTTTTACCGCTCACCATGTGCACAGAAGTACTTCCGGTTTTCCAATTTGACCTTCAAAATAAAAGTCAAACATACACATACACGCTGCATTCAGCTGAATATCGAGTTATTTATTTTATGGAATGTTGTGAAATAATAATATATTATAATAATAATAAATCAACATTATCAACATTTAAAATTAATATCAGGAATGAAAAAAACAAAAATAAAACTTTTATTTTGAAAAGGCAAGGCTCTATGTTTCATACTGCAATGCACACTGGGAGTTGTAGTGCACGTAGTTTAATCTTGTAAACCCAAGCAGCAACCGACCTCCACTGCAGTTCCTCTAACGTCCACCTGAGGCTGGCTCCAGCAGTGAGTCAGTCTCCATAAGTCCCCATGTTTCACAGCAGAAATAAACATGTTTACAGCCTGGTACAAAAAACAGTTTTGGTCTCTGTAGCTAATTTCCCCGTTCATGACAACTGTACTGAGGGTGAATTTATATACAACTCACCTGTTCACATTATATTAAGGCTGAAAGTTATGCAGGGTTAAGAGCGGGGACTTATTTCTGGTTTTTTATTTGTCTGATCATCATTAAAGTATAAAACACTGTCCAGATATTTGTGTTGTATTTAAAGTGAAACACTTTGAACACGTGACGTCAGATATTTCACTGAATAAAACAGAAACACGCAGATCAAGCTTTCATACAAAATCTGATTTATTTTAGGGTAAAAAAAGAACGTCATTAGAGTCATGGATATCAGCTGAAACATTACAGAGGTCAGTCTCAGTTTTCATTGGGCATTAACATATTTACAACATCACATTTGCTCTTCATCGGTCCAGAGTTCAGACGTTCCCCTCCAGAGTTTAACCCTTTAAGTTCAGCCCATACAAACCTGCAGCGACCCGGTTTAAACCTCCGTCTCAGTGCGGCGACTGCGTGCTCGCTCCGGGAGACTCGGACCTGTCGAGCTTCATCCCCGCCTCGAGTGGATTGGAGGAGATGGAGGTCGGTAACACGGAGCTCTTACTCTCCAGAGAGGACGAGGCGGACGACGGCAGAGACACCACGATGTATTTCTGCAGAGGTCGTGAAGTCGTCAGTCCCGGACCGCCGCCGGACTCCAGTTTGACCAACGGCTGCAAGGTGGAGGTGGCGCTGGGAACGGTGCTGGTGACCGGCGAGGCTGACTGGGAAGAGCTGATGGTGATGACCTGCAGAGAGGACGGAGACACCGTGAGGTCTGTGACGTGTCACACCAGTTTTGAATGAAGAATAATAGAAATCAAACGCACCTGCTGAGTGGAGGCGGTTCCTGCGCTGGTTGCCATCACGATGTACTTTGTTGCCGGCGGAGACGGCTGTGACGGCGTCCCCGGGCGAGGCGACATCAGCGTGAGGGAGCTCGGGACCTTGATGATGCTGGGCGTGCGAGGTCCTGCCGACCCGCTGAGCCCGCTCTGGGAGACGGTGAGGGTGGGGCGAGGCTGCGGGGGGAGGAGGACGCACCGCTCGTTAGCTCGTTAGCCTGTTAGCTGCCATCTCATGCCACCTCTGTCCGTCAGACACGTTACCTGTGTGATCGTCAGCGTGGTTCTGTTGACCTGCTGAGCTTGCAGCGCCGCCTGAGTCCTGGCCTTCATCACGTGGGAGCAGAGCATCGGGCCGAGGTAACCGTAGTCTGTGCGATACTGCTCCACGTTGTCGGGCTGCGGTCGGATCTTTGCGATGACGCTCGCGCAGTGTTTCTTTGGAACACATTTCATGACACGTGAGTAACCGACGAATGCCGCGCTGAACGAACAATCACAGAACTTTCATGATTACCAGCAGGAGGCTCTGAACGTGGTCGGCTCCGATCTTATCGATGTTGGAGACCACCGGTCCTTCCATCACTGCTTTGATGCGAGCGCCCTCTACAGAAAGCCGAGGAAGGATCAACGTCTTTATCACCTGTGAGGACGACACAGTGACGAGGATGAGTCGACCGAAGAGAAACAAAAACAACCAACAGCAAAAGAAAACAGAACCAGACTCACGTCAGCTCCGAGCTCAGCGAGTCCAGCGATGCAGCCGTAACGCGTCGTCCACTGAGTTTTATCGTCCAACCAACTCTGAGGAGACACGCGACATCTTTAAAGTTCTGCTGCTACGTGAAGACTCATCCACTGAAAATACAACAGCCACACACCTTAGTGAAAGTCTTTGTGATGCGGGACTGGATGTTGTTGGTCGTGGTGCTGAAGGTTTTGCAGCTTTGGGCCATGAGGCGAGCGGCAAAGTCTCGCAGAGCCCAGTGGTTGTCGACATCAGGTCGCAGACAGAGCTGCTTACTCACGATGCACGTCACCACGGCCGGGATGAGCTCGTGCAGCTACAGACACAGACAGAGAAGACGTGTCCGATTATAAGGATCAATAAATCTATAATAACGTTAACGACGGATTGTTACCGCACTCACGTATTTCTCCAAATACAGCGTCGGGTTGTCCATCAGAGCTTTGACCATCCGCATGAGATAAATCAGCAGGGCGAGGTTGTTCTGCACGACGTTCACGCGAACCTTCGAGGAGAGAGAAGAGTCAGCACAGATACACGGCGAGTTTCAGAGCACTGAGAGAAGACGGAGAGGACGGAGAGGACAGAGAAGACAGAGAGGACGGAGAAGACAGAGAGGACAGAGAGGACGCTCACTCCTTCAGAAATAAACGTGCTGAATCTCGGAAGCATCTGATAGAGTCCAGGATCTGTGGCTATGCTCTGCAGAGCTTCCTGAAGGAGACAAGAGGAAACACAGTAAGCAAAGAAGGTTAAGACAACAGACAGACAGACAGACAGTTTACACACAGACAGACAGTTCACAGACAGACAGACAGACAACAGACAGACAGACAGACAGTTTACACACAGACAGACAGACAGACAGTTTACACACAGACAGACAGACAGACAGACAGACAGACAGACAGACAGTTTACACACAGACAGACAGTTTACACACAAACAGACAGACAGACAGTTTACACACAAACAGACAGACAGACAGTTTACACACAGACAGACAGACAGTTTACACACAGACAGACAGACAGACAGACAGACAGGACTTACAGCTCTCTTGGCTTCACAGGAGCCCACACATGCTTCTGTGATCTCCTTGTAGTACAGCTGCTGCTCCACAGACAGCTCGTGCGTGCTGCGCGGCTTCAGCCTGATCAGACCTTTCTCCTTTCCTGAAAGACACGGACGGGAACTCGATGAAACTAAATCCAGAATAATTACGGACGGACGAAGGCAGCGAGGTGACGAGGATGGACACGGACCTTTGCCGTCAGCAGCCGTCGCTCCCTGACCCTTGCCTTGGATCGCACCGTCCTCCTCCTGCCCGGGTTTGACGACTTTGAGCGGCTCTGTCGACTCGATCTTTTGCTGCTCCTTCGGGGCTGAAACGTAAAAAAATCTAATTAGACGTTTCCCTCAAATGTTTTGTGTGTTTTTAAAAGTCGGCGTGAGCAGGACTCACCTGGTGGAGGATTCTCTGGGATAGCGGGCTGCACGCCGTCGATGCTTAACCAGTGAGCTGCGGGTGGACAACATGAAGCATGAGACACGAGACAACATCCTGGACTTTAAGACACGTCGGACTGATCGAACCTTTCAGAGACACGTCTAGAGGAACTCTGGGCAGCGGCGTGTTGATGATGTCACTGAGGTCCACTTCCTTCTCCTCGTAGAAGTGAAGCTCTCGGCCGCCGCCGCTGGCGAAGCGGAAAGGGATGAACTCCTGCGACTGGAAGCCGAACAGAGGCTGGAAGGAGACAGAGGACACATGAAGACACGAACACCGAGTCTCTCTCTGACTCGAAGCGTGCGCTCGCTCACCTCTACGTTTTTCAGTTTAAGAGCGTTATCGATGTCGCTCGTGGTCAGTTTACGTCTCTTCCCGTGATGCATGAATTTGAGAGCGTCCTTTGGAGAAGAAACAAAGAAAAGATGATTAGGAATGTTTGTTGTCTTCAGACTCATGAACAAAGTTTCTTCCTCTGTCGTCACCTGAGCGATTTCCTTTATCCTGTAGCTGACTTCTTCACTCAGAGCCACGCAGCTTTCCTCCTGCAGCTGCCCCACGCCCATCGACTCGGCCATGGCCTTCATGGACTCCGTGGGCAGGACGACCGAGCACTGCTTCGGCCGACGCTCCTCCGCCATGGCTGATGAAACAAACAGATCAGTGAATACCAGCTGAACATCTTCAGGTGTACAGACGATGACAGCCGTCAGGTTTCTGTGTGACGGTTCAGCTCATCAGAGTGTAAACAAGAGGCCGGGCGTGTTACAGGCTCAGACTCTGTGAGTGTTTCTCTGCAGCTTGGTGGTACCGGTCCGTCTGCAGGTGCTGTGCTCTGTTCACACAGAGACACTTCTTAAATATAGTTTTATACAGAACAACTACTCTCTGTAAACATTCATGTCTCATTAATGCATGTTACTAACTAACTAAAGTTTCTGTTTCTGTCGTCCGGCAGGTTCTCGTGGATCGTGGCTGCTGCTGTGATCCTGCATGACGTCCACTACACATATTACTACTATTATTATTGTTTCCATATCTGCTACTGTGGTCACTTTATCAGTCACTGTACCTGTACAGATTGTAAAGCCTCAGAGGAAAATGGACTTTGTGATCTGATTTAATGTTTTATTGTATTTTAATCTTCATGTTCTTCTGTCTGTTTCATTATGTTGTTAACCTGCACATACACCTGTAACACACGCTGCTTTCAAACAGGTGAGCCCATCACTGTGTGTGTGTGTGTGTGTGTGTGTGTGTGTGTGTATTAATAAAAATAATAACTTTACTTAAAAACATTAAAAAAGTTGCAGAGAGTTTAAGTAATTATAAGATAATTAATAAGTAAATAACAGCATGTGTTTATTAAACATGAGTCATCTGTAGAGTGTGTTTCTGTTATACACACAGACACAGACACAGACACACACACACACACACACACACACACACACACACACACACACACACACACACACAGACAGACACTAATTTAAATAAACAGTTACTTTAACCTCTGAATATTTATCTAACCTGAGTCACAGCGCGGTAAACCTGCTGTGTGTGCGCGCGCGCGTGTGTGTGTGTGTGTGTGTGTGTGTGTGTGTGTGTGTGTGTGTGTGTGTGTGTGTGTGTGTGTGTGTGTGTGTGTGTTAGCCGCCGTGCTAACAACTTAGCTCCCGCTGTCGTTACCTGTGAAGGTGTGTCTCCTCTGTCTCCTTTGGCGGGTTTCTGCGGGATCTCGTTGGACAGACGCGGTCAGTGTTGATCTGCGCAGCGGTCGGTGACTTTTAAAGTTTCCTGTCGTCTGAGTTTCTCCATCTCTGCGCGGGAAAACAACAAACCGACGAACCGAGCGGCCGGCGCTAACGCTCCACCGCCATTTTGACGGAGCAGTGATGGTGGGAAGTTCGGATCTTTTTAAGAGTCGGATCATTCGACTCGGCTCAACAAGAAGAGCCGGATCTTTTAGTGTTGGAGTCTTTAAATTGACTCGTTGTTCGTTTACTAGCGTTTTTTATTTTACTTATTTATTTTTTTGTAAAGAGAGAAGAGAACGACGGAGTATTAGGGACACATTAAAAAAAAAGAAATTAATTACAAGATTAAGGTCATTATTAAATATGGCGAGTAATTAATTCTTGCCATATTTGATAATGACTTTAATCTCGTAATTTATTCATTTTTTTTATTATTTAAATGTGGCCCTAATACTCCGTCAAAGAAGAGAGATATTTTATTAACTCTTTTTTTTCCACTTATTTAGATGCATCTTTTTTAACCCCAAACACACAGTACAAGGACAAGGCTCATAGACATGCAAATGTAGGGAGAGATGGTGGAGTGATGGGCAGCAGTTGGGGGGGTTTGGTGCCTTGCTCAAGGGCACCTCGGCAGTGCCCAGGAGGTGAACTGGCACCTCTACAGCTACCAGTCCACCTTACATATTTTTGTCCATGCTGGACTTGAACCGGTCACCCTCCGATTCCCCAAGCCGAGTCCCTATGGACTGAGCTACTGCCGCCCCATGTAAAGTAATACAGTGTACAACCGGTGCACCATGCATACAGTGACTTAATGTCACATGCGTGCTATGCATCCAACAGTCAATAGCCTTTTTAAAAAAAAAAAAAGTAAATTATTCATGCTCAAGTTTTTCTGTCTATTTTGTGCAATTTACTGATTGAATATGTAGAAAAGATGTTTTGAATAATTTAAATCATATATAAATCATATAAATCAAAACATCACTAAATGTGGCTGAATTACTAAAAGTTCAAGTGGTAAAATGAGGATCCGGCTCTTCTTGGTGAGCTGAGTCGAATGATCTGACTCCCTAAAAAGAACTAACTTCCCATCACTAATCGCGAGACTAGACACGAGGTTTAAATATTTATAGAAAATACAGATTAAAAGAAAAATAAACTTTTTTTAATGAGAGAAAATGAAATAATATAAATAAACAGTTTCACATTATAAAAAAATTAATAATAATTACAGATTCCTTTTGGACAGCCCCGGAACCAATGTTATCCATGAGTTTCCGGGGGGTTACTTATGCTGTAGCAGCGTCAGGCATCAGGAGCGTGCGGGAAGGACACGCAAAAATAAAAATAAAATAAATCATGTTCAGATTTTTACTCCGACACTCTTCAGTCGGTGTGTGTCAGTGCCTGGCCAGGTGTGACACAGCGGCTTCGGTCTCCAGGTGAGTGTGACACAGGCAGGTACGTGCAGGTCATCCAGCTGAGTGACAGGCAGCAGTGTTTGGGGGCTCAGGACACTTCCACATGCAGACATGGAGGAGGAGGAGGAGGAGGAGGAGGAGGAGGAGGAGGCGGGGATCGAACCGGCGACCTCCTGATGATTAGTGGAACAGCTGTGAGGTGCAGTCAGCTGTTTGAATGACAGCTCGTTTCCATGGTAACCTGTGCAGATGTGCATCATGTCTTGTGTCCATCAGACCAGCTGTGCAGAGACTGAGGGTGACCTCAAAGGTCAAAGGTCACGAGCTTCTTCATCGCTCTGTGCAGTTTGTTGTTTGTGTCTCTGGCTTTAATTTCAAAATATTGGTTTGAAATTAAAGCCAGCGTTCGTTTGCATGCTGGCTTTAATTTCAAACCAATATTTTTAATATTTAACAAGAAGAAAATCAAACTGTTTCTCTCATCCGTGAACGTGTTTTTCATTCTAATGACATCAGGAAACATCGATGGGAACAATCTAGAACCAAAACATACTGACAGACAGCCTCAGTGTTGCATCTCCAGTCCAGTGTAGTCCTGCACCACCTCCACCTCCACCTGTAAAGGTGTGTGGATCTCATGAAGGGACAGACAGACTACAGGATGGTTTTATCGTATCGGCGCCGACATGTTTCTCTGTCGCTGTAAAGACATCAACAGATCCTGCAGGAAGGAGGCGTCAGGGCAGAGAGGAAGAGCATCAACGCCTCTGACATCATCATCATCATGTTCATACAGCCCGAGCCAAGCAGCGTCCGTTACATGTTATAATAACGTCAGCATCACGTAGGCAGATGATCCAAGAAGCTCAGAGTCCTGACAATAATGGTCACGTATTAAATAATAATAATGATGAACTGTTTTCTCTGACGCAGGGCTGCACACGGCGGAGCAGTCAGAACCTTCAGCGGCTCGAGTTCAGTCCGACTGTGTGAGAAGAAAAGCGACGCTGCCTCCTCTGACCCGACAGAAGCTGCAGCTGTGCTCACACAGAAAGCTGCAGGTGACGGACAGGATGGAGTCATCAAGGTGGCCGAACGAAGCCAGGAGCCGGCGGTGTTAAAGACGGAGGAGGATGGAGGTCCGACGCAGCCAGATGTCGAACAGGTCACAGCAAAGCATGGAGGTGGGAGGAAGAGCGGGAAGGAGAGTCTCATCGACCTTCTCGGAGCCATGAAGGTGGAAGTGACCAACAAGAGGAAGCTGAAGAACAAAGTTCTGCAAAGTTACGAGTCGACCTCCAGGACGGCTGATCTGGAGAGCACCATCACCATGTTTCAGCAGGTGACGGAGCAGGCTTCATCACAGAGGTGAGGACGGGGTGACCAGGTGGATTCAGTCTCAGCGTGACGTGATCCGGTCCTGATCTCTGGTCTCTGTGTTTCCTTTAGTGAGACTCTGGATCCCGAGCTGGTCGCGGCTGCATCCGCCGCCGCCTCCACGATGCCGGACCGCAGCCAGGCCGAGTCGGAGCTGCTGAGGCAGCTGAGGCAGCACGAGGCCGTGAGCGAGGCGCAGAGGAAGGGCGACACCAACGACCTCGGGTACGCGTCGACTATCTGTGTGTGTGTGTGTGCGTGTGTGTGTGTGTGTGTGTGTGTCGGGTATATGAACGTCAGTTTAACGTAATAAACATTTCCTCAGAGGTATTATCGCCGACATGAAAGTTGGAAGGAATCCAAACCGACAGAAGACGTGGCCGGCCAATCAGATCTGGTTTGATGAGGACGGGCGAGGATACACCGACGACAGAGAGAACGCTGCGGAGACGGACGCAGGTGGCAAAAGGTAAATCTGTCTTCATCATCATCGTCATCATCTTTACTGGTTCTTCAGGTGGACTGTGTCAATGTGAGCTTTATGTTCTAGGAGGAACCTGTTCACAGGAAAAAGGCTGAACATCTTCTCCCCGACGACTGAAGGAGGAGTCGAATCAGCAGCCGGTAATAAAGTTCAGATTGTTCAGATATTTATAGGGTGTTTAATTCAGAGCTCATCTCATCTTGCTGCTGTCATATTTTCAGCTCGACCAACTCTCTGGGACGTGGAATTTGCTCATCAGCTGACTCAGGCGACCAACCACACGCCTCGAAACGGGCTCGAGGAAATGATCCAGTGGACCAAAGAGGGCAAAATGTGGCAGTACCCGGTCAACAACGAAGCCGGTGAGTAACGTTGTCGTACATCCGGTTGAACGTCAGCGGAGGGATCGCGCTCACTGTGTCCTCTCGTCTCTCGTCAGGTCTCGAGGAGGAAGCCGACGTCCCGTTCCACGAGCACATCTTCTTAGACAAACACCTGGAGGACGGTTTCCCCCGGCAGGGACCGGTGCGTCACTTCATGGAGCTCGTGGTGGCCGGTCTGTCCAGAAACCCGTATCTGACGGTCCAGCAGAAGAAGGAACACATATCGTGGTTCAGAGACTACTTCCACCAAAAAGAGGAAGTCCTGAAGGAGGCTGAAGTTTACCTGAAATGAGACGATGACGTGTTTGTTGGACGTTCACCAGGTTCAAGAAGAAACTTTAAAATCACGTGAAGTGATATGAAGCAGCAGAAACGGTTTCATTTCATTTTCTGTCACTCAGATTGTTTGTTCACACAGGAAGTCACATGTCAGATACAGGAGACGTTGATGACATCATGATGTCATGTTTAGTTTTGCAGGTCAGGTGCATTAAAGGATTTTCAAGGCAGATCAAATATAAAAGTTTCTTGTTTTCGTGTCAGAGATCATCGTGCGAGCGTGATCACGATGTTTTCTCAGCATCCAGGATCAGGTTTACAGTCGCCCTGAACTCGGTGCCCTCTGCAGAGGAAGTTTTGCTTTTAAAGTTAAAAACATGCTGAGAATGTGAACACAGATTCCTGCCGGTCTAAAAAAAACCACCCGCAGTGATCTATTGTCTGAGAACGTGTGGAGCGAGAGGCTGACAGCTCCGAGTGCCTCATTTCCACATTTTGTTCACTTTTCCTCAAACACACGGAGCCGATCGGATCGGCGTGATAAAACATTTGTTTGTCTGTGGTCACACCTCGTCCTGCTGTCTGCAGGTGAGCCACCAGGTGGCGCCGCTGACAGCTGAGCATGCACAGACCTGCAGACTCTGCAATGCAGCAATGAAACAGTGACAACTTCCTTTAATTAAAATCACTGAGGGAAATGCACCTGCAGAACACACACCTGTCACTGCTCTACACACACCTGTCACTGCTGCTCTACACACACCTGTCACTGCTCTACACACACCTGTCACTGCTCTACACACACCTGTCACTGCTCTACACACACCTGTCACTGCTGCTCTACACACACCAGTCACTGGCCTACACACACCTGTCACTCCTACACACACCTGTCACTCCTACACACACCTGTCACTGCTCTACACACACCTGTCACTGGCCTACACACACCTGTTACTGCTGCTCTACACACACCTGTTACTCCTCTACACACACCTGTTACTACTCCTCTACACACACCTGTTACTCCTCTACACACACCTGTTACTACTCCTCTACACACACCTGTTACTCCTCTACACACACCTGTCACTGCTGCTCTACACACACCTGTCACTACACACACCTGTCACTCCTCTACACACACCTGTAACTACTGCTCTACACACACCTGTCACTGCGCTACACACACCTGTCACTCCTCTACACACACCTGTCACTCCTCTACACACACCTGTCACTGCTCTACACACACCTGTCACTGCTCTACACACACCTGTCACTGCGCTACACACACCTGTCACTGCTCTACACACACCTGTCACTGCGCTACACACACCTGTCACTGCTCTACACACACCTGTCACTCCTCTACACACACCTGTCACTGCTCTACACACACCTGTTACTGCTCTACACACACCTGTCACTGCTCTACACACACCTGTCACTGCTCTACACACACCTGTCACTGCTGCTCTACACACACCTGTCACTGCTCTACACACACCTGTTACTGCTCTACACACACCTGTCACTGCTCTACACACACCTGTCACTGCTCTACACACACCTGTCACTGCTGCTCTACACACACCTGTCACTGCTGCTCTACACACACCTGTTACTGCTGCTCTACACACACCTGTCACTGCTGCTCTACACACACCTGTCACTGCTGCTCTACACACACCTGTCACTGCTGCTCTACACACACCTGTCACTGCTCTACACACACCTGTCACTGCTCTACACACACCTGTCACTGCTGCTCTACACACACCTGTTACTGCTGCTCTACACACACCTGTCACTGCTCTACACACACCTGTTACTGCTGCTCTACACACACCTGTCACTGCTGCTCTACACACACCTGTCACTGCTGCTCTACACACACCTGTCACTGCTCTACACACACCTGTCACTGCTGCTCTACACACACCTGTTACTGCTCTACACACACCTGTCACTGCTGCTCTACACACACCTGTCACTGCTGCTCTACACACACCTGTCACTGCTGCTCTACACACACCTGTCACTGCTCTACACACACCTGTTACTGCTGCTCTACACACACCTGTCACTGCTGCTCTACACACACCTGTCACTGCTGCTCTACACACACCTGTCACTGCTGCTCTACACACACCTGTCACTGCTGCTCTACACACCTGTCACTGCTCTACACACACCTGTCACTGCTCTACACACACCTGTCACTGCTGCTCTACACACACCTGTTACTGCTGCTCTACACACACCTGTTACTGCTGCTCTACACACACCTACACACACCTGTCACTGCTGCTCTACACACACCTGTTACTGCTGCTCTACACACACCTGTCACTGCTCTACACACACCTGTCACTGCTGCTCTACACACACCTGTCACTGCTCTACACACACCTGTCACTGCTGCTCTACACACACCTGTCACTGCTCTACACACACCTGTTACTGCTCTACACACACCTGTCACTGCTCTACACACACCTGTCACTGCTGCTCTACACACACCTGTCACTGCTCTACACACACCTGTCACTGCTGCTCTACACACACCTGTCACTGCTCTACACACACCTGTCACTGCTGCTCTACACACACCTGTTACTGCTCTACACACACCTGTCACTGCTGCTCTACACACACCTGTCACTGCTGCTCTACACACACCTGTCACTGCTGCTCTACACACACCTGTCACTGCTCTACACACACCTGTTACTGCTGCTCTACACACACCTGTCACTGCTGCTCTACACACACCTGTCACTGCTGCTCTACACACACCTGTCACTGCTGCTCTACACACACCTGTCACTGCTGCTCTACACACACCTGTCACTGCTGCTCTACACACACCTGTCACTGCTCTACACACACCTGTCACTGCTCTACACACACCTGTCACTGCTGCTCTACACACACCTGTTACTGCTGCTCTACACACACCTGTTACTGCTGCTCTACACACACCTACACACACCTGTCACTGCTGCTCTACACACACCTGTTACTGCTGCTCTACACACACCTGTCACTGCTCTACACACACCTGTCACTGCTGCTCTACACACACCTGTCACTGCTCTACACACACCTGTCACTGCTGCTCTACACACACCTGTCACTGCTCTACACACACCTGTTACTGCTCTACACACACCTGTCACTGCTCTACACACACCTGTCACTGCTGCTCTACACACACCTGTCACTGCTCTACACACACCTGTCACTGCTGCTCTACACACACCTGTCATTACTGCTCTACACACACCTGTCACTGCTCTACACACACCTGTCACTGCTCTACACACACCTGTCACTGCTGCTCTACACACACCTGTCACTGGCCTACACACACCTGTCACTCCTCTACACACACCTGTAACTACTGCTCTACACACACCTGTCACTGCTCTACACACACCTGTCACTCCTCTACACACACCTGTCACTGGCCTACACACACCTGTCACTCCTCTACACACACCTGTAACTACTGCTCTACACACACCTGTTACTACTCTACACACACCTGTAACTACTGCTCTACACACACCTGTTACTACTCTACACACACCTGTCACTGCTCTACACACACCTGTCACTGCTGCTCTACACACACCTGTTACTGCTGCTCTACACACACCTGTTACTCCTCTACACACACCTGTCACTGCTCTACACACACCTGTCACTCCTCTACACACACCTGTCACTGCTCTACACACACCTGTTACTGCTGCTCTACACACACCTGTTACTGCTGCTCTACACACACCTGTCACTCCTCTACACACACCTGTCACTGCTCTACACACACCTGTCACTGGCCTACACACACCTGTCACTCCTCTACACACACCTGTAACTACTGCTCTACACACACCTGTCACTGCTCTACACACACCTGTCACTCCTCTACACACACCTGTCACTGGCCTACACACACCTGTCACTCCTCTACACACACCTGTAACTACTGCTCTACACACACCTGTCACTGCTGCTCTACACACACCTGTCACTCCTCTACACACACCTGTCACTCCTCTACACACACCTGTCACTGGCCTACACACACCTGTCACTCCTCTACACACACCTGTAACTACTGCTCTACACACACCTGTCACTGCTCTACACACACCTGTTACTGCTGCTCTACACACACCTGTTACTGCTGCTCTACACACACCTGTCACTGCTCTACACACACCTGTCACTGCTCTACACACAACTGTTCTCAGGTGGATCTGGTCTGTGTTGAAGTGTCGTGTGATCTCTTCTCATCATGTCTCACAGGTGACACAGACTTTAGGTTGTGTCTGTGCAGGACAGGAAGTGATGGCAGATGATTTTAAACTCTCTTAAAGGGCCAGTGTGTCTTTCTGGATGCAACCATTGACAATGGACGCCGTGTGCCAGCTGATCTGAATATTGTCAGAGACGTGGGTCTGATCCTAAAGTCTCATTCTGAGGTAAGAAAAACCTGAGGAGCACTTGAACGCACCGTGAGGTTGTAGTTTCCAGAGGACGGAGGCTGTGTGTGGTCCGTGAACGCAGCAGTAGGCAGTGTGTGGTCCGTGAACGCAGCACCGGGCTGTGTGTGGTCCGTGAACGCAGCACCGGGCTGTGTGTCGCTGCAGGCTGACAGAGCCGCAGAACTTTGAGCTGTGTCGGTCGGTGCAGGATGGAGTGAACTTCACTGAAGACCCTGAACTCAACACAAACTCTCTCTGGCTCTGATCCGGTGTTTGAACGCAGCATTTCTCACCTGTGTGATTATTATTTTTTTATTTTTTATTAGTTTTGCATGTGAGTCTGACATGGCTGAGGCACCGCCGCCGCCGCCACAGGTCGAAATAGACCCGGAATTTGAGCCTCTCTCCCGGCCGCGCTCCTGCACCTGGCCGCTCCCCAGACCGGAGCTCAGCGACCCGGCCGGCTCCAACACTTCCTCCCCGGCAGCGTCTGTGCAGCAGGAGCCGGGAGCAAACCCGGAGTTCATCAGCAGCCTGGGCTTGCTGGAGGAGGACTATGAGGAGTACGCGGAGCAGAAGCCGCCCGTGCATCTCCATCACCACCACCACCACCACCATCACCTCCTCCAGCAGCAGCTGCCTCCTCAGCAACAAGTGCCTCCTCCTCCTCCTCCTGCTCCTGCTCCGGGTGGTGTCGCACCTCTGGGCAGCTCCGGCCAGAGGAAGAGCAGCACGTCCCGGCGGAACGCCTGGGGCAACATGTCGTACGCTGACCTGATCACCAAGGCGATAGACAGCTCACCTGAGAAGAGGCTCACCCTGTCCCAGATCTACGACTGGATGGTGAAGAGTGTCCCTTACTTCAAGGACAAAGGAGACAGCAACAGCTCCGCGGGCTGGAAGGTGAGTGCGTGCGTGCACCTGACGTAAAGACAGGTGTGAAAAAAAAAACAAATATGGAAGAGTGTGCAGAGTTTTACACATGCAAAGTCCTCATTCATGTTTAAGCGTCACACCTGTGCTCACACACTGTGTCCAGGTGTTGTCATTTCCTAAAGAAACCACAAAAAAAAAGTTGTTGATGATGTCATCCTGCACCCAGGTACAGCATGTACACATTTATTTTTACATCCAATCAAACGCCTTGTCTCTTCTGACACAAGGGGACCTTTAAGACATTTGGACAAATTACAGGTAACGTTCGTTATGTCGTCAGTCACACCTGTGTTGTCCAGCACGACCTCTGACCTGCACACGTGCATGTTTAACGTGTTTTAAATATTAAAAATATTCGTTTGCATGCTGGCTTTAATTTCAAACCAATATTTTTAATATTTAACAAGAAGAAAATCAAACTGTTTCTCTGATCCGTGAACGTGTTTTTTATTCTAACAACATCAGGAAACATCGGTGGGAACAATCTAGAACCAAAACATACTGACTCACAGTCTGTGCAACATTTCCACAGTCATGGAAAACCTGAAATTCAGGGCCTGGAAGTGTTTTGGAAATATTTAGTACAAAGGGGGAGAAGTTGGAGAAGAAGCCTGCACAAACACGTTAATCCTGGATCCGAGGAGGCGATCTGAAATCTGCACACTCCAACAGAAAAGTTTGATTCGAGCTTCCTGTAACCTCTGCGTCCTCGCGAGACGTCACTTCAGAGTTATGTCAGGAAATGCCTTCATGAACCTCAATCAAATATAGTTCTCATTGTTTTAACCCTCCCTCACGGCCTCGTGCCATGACTTATAGCTCCGCTCGGCCTCTCTCCGCGGATCTTTAACCACGCTTTGTAGTAGGTGCGGTGGCCGATGGGAAGCGGCGTGGAGTAAAAACCGTCTCGGTACAATAACAGGAGGCAAACAGCTCAATCAGTGTTGGGGGAGTGTGTCGGAGGGGAAGGGGGCTCGGAGAAGGGAACGCTGGGAACGACGTCAAACATCCTCCATTCCTGAGCCGTGGCTCATATCTCTGTGTCCCCTGTCTTCTAGAGTTTCCTCAGCGGATGCGAACGCCTGGAGAAAGGGATCGCCGCTCTTTATCCGCTCACTTCCTGCCCCGGCCTCTCTGCTCGGGCTGGAGGTGTTTGTGTTTGTTCAGTTGTGCTTTTAGTAACACCTGTTTGACGGCTCGCCACGACAAGTCCCGATCCAGAGTTTTCCCATTTGTTGTTTTGAGCACCGTGAGCGTGCCTCACAGATCCTCCAGCATCCCTGCACACTCTTATTTTATCTCTAGGTGAACACGTTTCTCAGATTTGTTGGGCACAACCTGATGAACCTCGAGCCCGGGTTTGTTTTTCAGGATCTGAGCTGCTGGTTTCATCCTGTCAGATTCAAGTGAAGCGGCAAAGTCCGTGTGGATTTGTGAACAATAGCCGCGGCGTGTTTATCTTTAATATTAAATCGACACATCTCGACTTCAACCTCTTGCATTCCTGAATGTTGGCACACTCGGCCGGGCCTTGGAGCCGCCGGCTGATGGTTATTTTTACACTTTTCCTGTTAAAAAAACACGACGGTCCCCCCACAATGAACTATGATGCATTTCCTGTGGAGTGGGATGGAAAACAGTGCCATGTGTTAACATCCCCCACCCTGCAAAACACGAGGGTCAGGGCTGGAAGAGAAAAAGAAGAAGAGGAGGAACGTGCACGGGTCGTGTTTGTGCACGGGTCGTGTTTGTGCACGGAGTCACCATCCGACATCTCGTGTTGTGTTTGGTGTCATCTCCCGCTCCATGTGTTGACTTTAGGGTCAACATGCGTGAGCGCCCTCGATTGTAATGACAGATGGAGATAAGTCAGCAGAGACCTCATGGTGGGCGGAGGGCGTTCGGCTTTGTACCTCGCTGATTATACAGCTCCACCTAAAAAACTGAAGGTGGGTGGAGGGCAGGGCGAGGGCGATGCTGCTGCTGCCGCCTCGACAGCTTCCTGTCTCCCTCGTGTCACGGGGAGTTTGTTTTTGTGTTCTCCCTCTGAAACAGCGCTCGCCGCTCGGTGGAGGACGGGTTCCCCCGGGGCGGCTGCTGCTCGATGAGTGGCAGCGTCTGTTTTCCTCACTGAACTGTGACCTTCAATAATGGAACAGGAAGTGGCTCCTCTGAGTTTAACCGGCGCAGAGTTCATCTGCAAACATGTGAACGACGGTTTCACCTGCAGGGTCTTTGTTTGTTTGTGGCTCGTGTTACTCTCTTATTGAACAGTCTGCACACTGACTGTGTTTGTTCACGACTCGACCTGCATCACAACAACTTCCCTCAGGTCGAGTGTCAGTTGACGGACGAGCAGGTTACATGCATGAGTACAGCGTGCACAGGTATTAATGAAGTTTATACCTGTGCCGCGTCTCAGTTCTCTTTTTTGGCAGTTTTAATTGCAGAGATTATAAAAATCATTTTACGTCGAATTTAGACAACACTTCTGAAATTAGAGCACTACAGCAGGAAGTACACAGAGTACACAGAGTACTACATAAGAGTAGAGATGCACTGATATCGATATATGTTAAACAATAAATAACGTTTCTGAGATGAAAATCATGCAAACTGAATATTTTGAATTTCTTCCTTCATTCTCAAACATGTTTTACTTCTTTACTTTATAATGAGATTACAGGGCTACCATAAATATCATATATTACTCATCGGACCGATGCTGATATATCGTGCATCTCTGCATAAGAGTGTACTAACGGAAGTATCTGAACTCAGCATCCAGTCCAGACCGACACACTGAGCTTCACAGCAGACGTCACGGACACGCCGTCCGTCCTTTGTACTATCAACGTTGTTACACTTGGAGTCAGAGATGTATAAAGTACTAAAGTTCTTTAAACACCATACTTAAGTAAAAGTACTAAAGTATTCAAAATGTTTTGTACTTAAGTATTGCAAGTAGAAGTATGTAAAAAAATGCTACTCAAGTACTAAAAGTAAAAGTACAAGTAGTGTTGTTTATATTATTTCAAATATTTATTAAGGCACAACTTCTAATGTTACAGTGTTACAATGTTCATGGTAGAGTTCTGTGATTTCCCATGGTCTGTGAATGCGTCTGAATGAATGCAGAGCGAGGGGGCGGGGCAGCAGGTGAGAGAGCGCACCTGGGTGAGTCAGGTGTGTGACGTACGGCGCACGAGCGAGGTTGATGTGAGGCCGGGACTGTTCAGTTGGTTTTTTGTCGTGGTTCCGGCCGACAGTCACCGAGTCCTGGAACCAAAGCGTTCAGCAATAAATGCAGTTTGTTCAATATCGCCTCGTCATTCATCACGTGTCCGGCTGGACGCTACAATAGTAACGAGTAACGACTCAGCACATGAAAAATGTATCCGAGTAAAAGTATTAAACTCATCAAACATATGTAGTGCAGTAAAAGTGGAAGTTGGGGAAAAAAATAATACTCCAAAAAAGTACAGATACTGCATTTTAGTACTTAAGTACAGTACTTAAGTAGTTCCACTTCGTTACTGTACATCTCTGCTTGGAGTTTAGTTTCTAGCTTCGTCCTGCAGAGGTGGACGGACTGAACGCTGCTGCAGCGGCTGGTTTCACAAACTTTGAAGTGAACACAGAAGATAAAAAGCGGCTGTGACATGATTGAAGTGTTGTACTCGTGTTATCGTGCTGACATTAGTGAGCGTGCGTCTGCAGACGGTTCAGAGTAATCTACAAAATCTAAAGTTTTACTTCAGTTTCCACTTTCTGATGAGTCAAGGGTGAATTCTGAAATGAGTCACCGTCACACGAGCTTTTCATTTTGGGCTGGTGAACTCAGTCCGGGGACACCGGCCCGATCACAGAAGGCTGAATAACTGCCAGCTATTTGTCTCGGGATCACTCGGCCCCGAGCTTAAAGAGGCCCACTCACAGCTCCGAGTAACCCCCATGAAGAGAGCGAGGCTCGGGGCCGCTGGCTCGAGTCAGCTGACGGCTCTGTGTGTACAGTCTGCTGTCTGCACATGTGTGAGTCTGAGGAATCTGCGGCATGCGGCTTTCTGTATTGTCCTGCAGCCGGCGGAGGACAATGCACCCCCCGAACACCCCGGTGTTATGTTCACAAAGAGAAAAGGAACCTGGCCTCAAATCCACTAAAGACACGGGCGGCGAGGAAGACGGAGAAACCTGCTGCGAGGAAAGCATCTGATCATTGTTTGACATCATCATGTTTGTTTGTTTCTTCCTCATCATGTGATGAAGTTTAACCGTGTCCGTCATGTTGTTAAGCTCCACGTCCCACTTTGAAGCAGAAGTAGGTCACCTCAGCTGTGACGCTCGGCGTTAATGAAGCATCCTGCATCGTGCTGCAGTCATGGGGAGGCGACATGCTGCAGCTCGGCTTCACGACGTTCAGGTCCCACGCTCGTTTACGCTTCCTGGGTCAGAGATGACGGGGGAGGGTGCACAGGAAGATACCGGCAGGAAGTGGCTTCTCGATTTTACTGTAATCTGTGCAGGCGCTGCACTCTGACAGCTCGCAGAGATACTGTGATGACACATTCAGCACAGTGACACGTTATTTATCATTTTACTCACATGAATTATTCCAGTTTGACAATAAATAAGTTTTGCATGTGTACACTGAATATTAGTATTTAAAGCAGCATGTAAATCAGAGTTTGTCAGAGAATATTACTGACTGTACTCGAGTATTTCTTCTGATTACATTACTTCTGATCTAACAGCCAATCATCAGCCAGCAGCTGATATCAGCGACTAGTCCAGCAGCGGCTGATATCAGAGACTAGTCCAGCAGCGGCTGATATCAGGGACTAGTCCAGCAGCGGCTGATATCAGAGACTAGTCCAGCAGCGGCTGATATCAGATACTAGTCCAGCAGCGGCTGATATCAGGGACTAGTCCAGCAGCGGCTGATATCAGAGACTAGTCCAGCAGCGGCTGATATCAGATACTAGTCCAGCAGCGGCTGATATCAGAGACTAGTCCAGCAGCGGCTGATATCAGAGACTAGTCCAGCAGCGGCTGATATCAGAGACTAGTCCAGCAGCGGCTGATATCAGAGACTAGTCCAGCAGCGGCTGATATCAGGGACTAGTCCAGCAGCGGCTGATATCAGATACTAGTCCAGCAGCGGCTGATATCAGAGACTAGTCCGGCAGCGGCTGATATCAGAGACTAGTCCGGCAGCGGCTGATATCAGAGACTAGTCCGGCAGCGGCTGATATCAGAGACTAGTCCGGCAGCGGCTGATATCAGCGACTAGTCCAGCAGCTGATATCAGCGACTAGTCCGGCAGCGGCTGATATCAGAGACTAGTCCGGCAGCGGCTGATATCAGAGACTAGTCCAGCAGCGGCTGATATCAGAGACTAGTCCAGCAGCAGCTGATATCAGCGACTAGTCCAGCAGCGGCTGATATCAGAGACTAGTCCAGCAGCGGCTGATATCAGAGACTAGTCCAGCAGCAGCTGATATCAGCGACTAGTCCAGCAGCAGCTGATATCAGAGACTAGTCCGGCAGCGGCTGATATCAGAGACTAGTCCGGCAGCGGCTGATATCAGAGACTAGTCCAGCAGCGGCTGATATGAAGAAGATATACTTTATTTATCCCTCAATGGGGAAATTCTTTTTTCACTCTATTTTATTTTTGACATGCATTTTAACCCAGACACACACATGCAGTACAAGGTACAAGGGCTCATAGACATGCAAACGTGGAGAGAGATGGTGGAGTGATGGGCAGCCGGCTGGACCAGCGCCCCAGTGAGCGGTTGTGGGGGATCGGTGCCTTGCTCAAGGGCACCTCGGCAGTGCCCAGGAGGTGAACTGGCACCTCTCCAGCTACCAGCCCACCTTCCATATTTTTGGTCCATGTGGGACTTGAACCGGCCACCCTCCGGTTCCCAAGCCAAGTCCCTATGGGCTACCATACTGAGCTACTGCCGCCCCAGAGACTAGTCCAGCAGCGGCTGATATCAGAGACTAGTCCAGCAGCGGCTGATATCAGCGACTAGTCCAGCAGCGGCTGATATCAGAGACTAGTCCAGCAGCGGCTGATATCAGAGACTAGTCCAGCAGCGGCTGATATCAGAGACTAGTCCAGCAGCGGCTGATATCAGAGACTAGTCCAGCAGCGGCTGATATCAGAGACTAGTCCAGCAGCGGCTGATATCAGCGACTAGTCCAGCAGCGGCTGATATCAGAGACTAGTCCAGCAGCGGCTGATATCAGAGACTAGTCCAGCAGCGGCTGATATCAGAGACTAGTCCAGCAGCGGCTGATATCAGAGACTAGTCCAGCAGCAGCTGATATCAGAGACTAGTCCAGCAGCAGTCAGTCCAGCTCGGCGTCTGTCTTTCAGCCTTTTATTTCACCAAGCTCTCACCAACCACTAAAAGTCAGTCCCACATTTACTCTTGTCCGGCGGCTTCTTGCTCGCTCACTCTCTCCTTTTCTCTTCTTAGCTTCCTCCGTCAGCGTCCTCTTCACTCTCTGCTCCTCTGCCATCATGTCCATAGAAGCTGCTGAGCCTGGTTACCTCCTCTTCTTCTTCCTGGTAGTCCATAACGCCTGTTGGTACAAACACTTAGTTCGTCAGCTTGGCGGTGAGCTCAGAGCGACGGGTGCCCGAACTGAGTTAACAGACTGAGCTAACATGAGCTAACAGCAGCTAACAGACTGAGCTAACATGAGCTAACAGACTGAGCTAACAGCAGCTAACAAACTGAGCTAACATGAGCTAACAGCAGCTAACAAACTGAGCTAACATGAGCTAACAGCAGCTAACAGACTGAGCTAACAGCAGCTAACAAACTGAGCTAACATGAGCTAACAGCAGCTAACAGACTGACCTAACATGAGCTAACAGCAGCTAACATGAGCTAACAGCAGCTAACAGACTGAGCTAACATGAGCTAACAGACTGAGCTAACAGACTGAGCTAACATGAGCTAACAGCAGCTAACAGACTGAGCTAACATGAGCTAACAGCAGCTAACAGACTAAGCTAACAGCAGCTAACAAACTGAGCTAACATGAGCTAACAGCAGCTAACAGACTGAGCTAACATGAGCTAACAGCAGCTAACAGACTGAGCTAACATGAGCTAACAGCAGCTAACAGACTAAGCTAACAGCAGCTAACAAACTGAGCTAACATGAGCTAACAGCAGCTAACAGACTGAGCTAACAGCAGCTAACAAACTGAGCTAACAGCAGCTACAGCTGTAAGCAGTTTACTTCACTGTCCATCAGGAAACTCTGACCAACTTAGGTATTAAAATTTCAGTTTGGAGATAAATATTTTACTTTTTTGACTGTAGTCACTTTGCAGACTCACATTAATAATCTAAATTAATCAGATCAATAATATCGATGTCTTCATCATAACGAGGCGGCAGCATCAGAGCTAAACGAGTTACATCAGGTTAAAAAAATAATCAGAAAATTAATGAATATCCAATCATCAGTGGAGCTCACTGGTTTAATACGTCACTGTGGATTTCAGACTCATCAGGTCTCAGCAGTAGGAAGCTGCTGTGCGTCGACATTGTGAACTACACAATCGACGAGTTAACAGAAGTTCTTTTGTTTCCTCCGACGACTCAGGTCAAGAAGTTTTCCACAGCTGAACTCGTCGACGGCGGCCAAAAAGATTAACATACTTCCTTATTTCACCGTTACTGTGTTTTTTGATTTATGGACAATTGTTCCACGTGTTTCCTCGTGGACAGAGGCAGCGCAGGGTGGAGGAGGGCAGCTACACCCACCGAGGTCAAGGACGCTCTGATTAGAAGAAGACTGAAGAAGACTACGCCGAACCAGAGCAGAATAAAACGTTTAATGTCTAAAACCTGGACGTAGTCTCTGAGACGTCCCCGCAGACTGTCTAAAACCTGGACGTAGTCTCTGAGACGTCCTCGCAGACTGTCTAAAACCTGGACGTAGTCTCTGAGACGTCCCCGCAGACTGTCTAAAACCTGGACGTAGTCTCTGAGACGTCCCCGCAGACTGTCTAAAACCTGGACGTAGTCTCTGAGACGTCCCCGCAGACTGTCTAAAACCTGGACGTAGTCTCTGTGACGTCCTTGCAGACTGTCTAAAACCTGGACGTAGTCTCCGTGACGTCCCCGCAGACTGTCTAAAACCTGGACGTAGTCTCCGTGACGTCCCCGCAGACTGTCTAAAACCTGGACGTAGTCTCTGTGATGTCTAAAACCTGGACGTAGTCTCCGTGACGTCCCCGCAGACTGTCTAAAACCTGGACGTAGTCCCCGTGACGTCCCCGCAGACTGTCTAAAACCTGGACGTAGTCTCCGTGACGTCCCCGCAGACTGTCTAAAACCTGGACGTAGTCTCTGTGACGTCCCTGCAGACTGTCTAAAACCTGGACGTAGTCTCTGTGACGTCCCCGCAGACTGTCTAAAACCTGGACGTAGTCTCCGTGACGTCCCCGCAGACTGTCTAAAACCTGGACGTAGTCTCCGTGACGTCCCCGCAGACTGTCTAAAACCTGGACGTAGTCTCCGTGACGTCCCCGCAGACTGTCTAAAACCTGGACGTAATCTCTGTGACGTCCCCGCAGACTGTCTAAAACCTGGACGTAGTCTCTGTGACGTCCCTGCAGACTGTCTAAAACCTGGACGTAGTCTCCGTGACGTCCCCGCAGACTGTCTAAAACCTGGACGTAGTCTCCGTGACGTCCCCGCAGACTGTCTAAAACCTGGACGTAGTCTCCGTGACGTCCCCGCAGACTGTCTAAAACCTGGACGTAGTCTCCGTGACGTCCCCGCAGACTGTCTAAAACCTGGACGTAGTCTCCGTGACGTCCCCGCAGACTGTCTAAAACCTGGACGTAGTCTCTGTGACGTCCCCGCAGACTGTCTAAAACCTGGACGTAGTCTCCGTGACGTCCCCGCAGACTGTCTAAAACCTGGACGTAGTCTCCGTGACATCCCCACAGACTGTCTAAAACCTGGACGTAGTCTCCGTGACGTCCTCGCAGACTGACGGTGGAGCGGTGGAGGTGTGATGCACGCTCACTGTAAACACCGATCAATAGAGGAAGTAAACGTGACTCTGCTTCCTGTTTCACGGGGACACCCAACCAAAGAATCTCTGAGTTACTGAAGTAAAGATGTATATTAATATTTCTGTATAATATTTCATCATCGTCTCACAGTATTTTTGTGGTTTTAGCTGAATCTCTTTCCGTTCATCCTTCTCCATCATTGATATTAAAGTTTCTGATTGGAGCAGCAGCTGCTCTCCAGCGCTCGCTCTCCTGGGAGCTCGCCTCCTGTCTGTGGTCGTGTCTGGCTCCGTATGTAAAACGTTTGGACGCGAGGCCACTTTCACTGCGCCTGCACCTGTCCCTGCAGACCGGGGTCCTGTTTGTGACCGTTACTGCAGGGCTCATGCTTCACTTCACAGAAAACAGCAGCTGCGACAGTTCGACTGTTTTCAGGTGCAGCAGGAGGAGTCACAGTTTGTTTTGATGGCGCCGAGCACAGGCGAGATCATCAGGTACATCGGAGGAGCTGATGCGAGCTGTGCAGCAACAGGTGGACTCGAGCTGCAGAGACAAATACTTTGTGCCGTGGTGCGATTACAGCGTTCCACATGTGGCATTTCAGAGGTCAGACTGAAAATACATTTAGACTTTTCCCGTGTCCGGCATCCTTTCACCGACTGACCCAGAACCAGTGTTTGGTTGTTACAATGCTCAGAACTGAACGTTACATGCAAGACTCAAATGACGGAGTCACAGATGAGTTTTCATGTCACTCTCAGGCCTCCATAATCTGTCTGGGAACTACGGAGAAAGGTCCCGTAACAATCACTTCATGAATGATCCACGCCGGCCGCCGTCGCTCAGAGATGATGTGAGCGGCTCCTCCTGAGTCAGTGCCACGTCTTTTGTTCTCACTGGGTTTGAGGTGAGGTCTGTCTGAGACCAGGATTATCCCGGGCCTCCTTCCCAGGACCCAGTCATGCAGGCCGTGATCTATTGTGGGCTCTAATCGGAGGGTGGAGACATTTGCATATTGCTCGTGATCTGTCGCTCGGTCGGTGGAATGAAAGTTTGTGTTGGTGCAGGTCGACGCTAATGACTCACTTCCTGTCTTCGGGTACAGATTGAGATCACGTAGAGAGAGAAAGAGAGGTCGTGAATCAAATGAAGTCAGATTGAGCAATGCACTTTGTGGCGGTGCAGCAGCGTGTGCAGGATGTCCTCTGACACAGGAAGCTTTATTTAAAAGCCGGCGGAGGAGAAGGGAGGAGTCCGGTTTAAGAGGAGGAGGAGGAGGAGGAGGAGGAGGGGGAGGAGGAGAAGGAGGAGGAGGGTTGTGTTGTGGTGAGTCAGAAAGCAGACAGTCACATCCAACACTCCTCCTCCTCCTCCTCCTTTCTGTTCCCGCTCCATCCAACCTGTTTGCATGTCTCTGTCAGCGCCGGGCCCGGCTGAGGAGCTCGTGTTCAGCCCACAGTGAACTCATTGACCCTCTCTCTCCTCCCTCCCTCCCTCTCTCTCCTCCCTCCCTCCCTCTCTCTCCTCCCTCCCTCCCTCTCTCTCCTCCCTCCCTCCCTCTCTCTCCTCCCTCCCTCCCTCACCCAGCTCTGCCAGCAAAAACATCTCACTCCGTCACCCTCCCCAGCCTCACTCCGAACTCCGTAACCTCCCCTCGCTTTTTCTTTTTCAGTCTCATTCATGCTGCCTCCGCTCTCTCTGCCTCGGGCTTCACGAGGCGGCGGCTGATGTTTGGTCTGAGATCCAGCTCGCCGCGGTTCAGCGCCTTTCTATGGAGACGCTCATCCAAAATAATACGCGCGATATTTCTCAGCTAGTTTCAAGTATCAGTCGTACTCCAGGAATACATATTTAAACCCCTGACAGGAATAATCGGGTCATGAATCCAAATGAAACAAGACATAACTCTGTCGTATTAAAATGATGAAGTATGAGTCATATTTGGATGATTTATTTGCCCAAAGCTCTAAAACCCAACCCAAGACCCACACAGACAATCCAGCTATTGTTTGAGTGCGAGCGTCTTTATCTCCGCTCGGTCTTGGATCCTGTGGTCGGGGACATCTGGCTTCGCTAACTGCAGGGAGCTGCTTTTGCATCCACATGGGGATTCGGGGAAATTCCCTGCTCGTACGTTTTGTGTTGGGCTTCAGATCGTAGCCACCATCCATGCGCACGCAACATGAGTTTCATGTCAGGGAGATTTCTGTTTGCAGGCAGAGCTGGAGGCCGCACCGGCATTGTTTTTCTTCCTGAGAGAGTCACCGCAGGAGGCGCCTCTGAAAACACAGGCTGAGCGAGGCCTGAGGTGTGTACATGTTAGCACAATGTGACCACGTCCGGAGAAAAAGTGCAAGTTGGTCAAACCCAAAGTTTTTTTATTCTCTGTATGCGCAGACACCCAGAGGCCTCTGCGCGATCTTCATGCATTTATATTTGCTGTATTTATGGAAGCAGATGAAAACACACAGGAAACATCTGAGATGATTCCTGCAGCGAGGAGGAAGCAGCACGACCACACGGATAAACTCTAATGTCGAACGCTCAATACAGAATTAAAAAAAAATCATACGAGACGTCGCTCAGTCTGCCGAGCAGGAGAACGAGCATCCATCCATCCATCCATCCATCCATCCATCCATCCATCCATCCATCCATCCATCCATTTTGTTCTGCTTGTCGGCAGCAGCTTGTCCAACACATCTCCAGCTCCTCCTGGAGGATCTGGGATGGAGTCATCCTCTCCTCATCTTCTCTACTCCGAGCTCCGAGCTCGGCCACCCGGCAGAGAAAACTCATTTCAGCCGCTTGTACCTGCAAAGCTCGTGGTCGTAGGTCAGGGTTGCAGTCGCTGCACGAATCCACAGGTTCATCTCACACAGTTTTAAGTCGTCTGAAAATAGCAGGAACAGTATTTATCTTTAAATCCTCAGACAGATGAGTGACGAGTTTAAAATGTTAGTTTGGCTGCTGGTTTCATTTCATTCAGATACTCTCCTGACAGCAGGAGCACCAAATATTTATTTAGTGTAAAATAAATGACCCCACATTCGCCGTGCATCCCGCTGCCTCTCGTGCCAAAGTAACCAGAGAGCGTGAGGACGCAGACGTCATGTTGTTAACGGAGGATACGGACGTTTGCAAACTTCCTGTTCATTCGTCGGCTTTGACGTCACACTCGGCTACTTCTCTGTGTGGAAAATCACAGCAGCATCTTCTGCATTAATCTGCATAACATGACTTTCATAATGTTACACTACATTATTATTCACAGACTTTATGGTGGAAAGCTCACGTTAGTTGAGTCGTCGAGTTCTCTCGATGCTGCGTTGTGGCCGACACGTAAATAACTAACGGACGATTCTCTTTCTGTTTCCGGACAGAACTCCATCCGGCACAACCTGTCGCTGCACAGCCGCTTCGTGCGCATCCAGAACGAGGGGACGGGAAAAAGCTCCTGGTGGATGCTGAACCCGGAGGGCGGGAAGAGCGGGAAGTCTCCTCGACGCAGAGCCGCCTCCATGGACAACAACAGCAAGCTCGCCAAGAGCAGAGGACGGGCCTCCAAGAAAAAGGTAGAGCGACACCTTAATGAACAATATGTGCACATTTGATAGAAATCACATCTGTCTGTCTTGACTGATGCTTAGCTCAGCATACAGGGCTGGATACAGGGGAACACCGAGCCTGGCTCTGAAATCCCAATGAAACAGGAAGTGTTGTTTATTTCCCCATTTGTGTTTCCTCTAAAAATTCATTAGGCTCGTTGTGAATATTGATTTACAGCAGCCAGCAGGTTGTGAAGTCAGAGATACGGCTGCGTCGGTACCAGCCTCCTCAATCGATGCGATTATCCATGAACTCCCAGAAGAATCGGTTGTAGAGTCATGGATCAGGTATCGCGAGACTTGGAATCGGTTGGCGGCTTCACACACTTTTAGGAAAATTCACATTTGGCATTTTCCCGGTGTATGTTCTTTTGAACATGCTTCCACGTGTGTAAATAACTACGTAGTTAGTTAGTTTGTCTGTTTTAATGACCGGCAGTTTGCACAGGGTATTTTATTTTGAAAATCCACCGGATTCTCTCCAACAAACAGACTTTTTTTGGTCCATGTCTAAAAATAAAAACATTGACATGTGATTTTTGTTGTTTGCCATAAAGCAGCAATGCTTGGGGATATGTAAAAAGAAAATATTGTACTGTACTGTGAGATAGTCACTTTCATAGGATTGGCTTCTTTATTTTGTAAAATATTTACAATAAATATTAATCGTAGAACCAAATCGTATCATTCTTACACTGTATCGATTCATATCGAATCAGTCTGTAATAAAAGTATATCGTTTTTTAATCGTATCATAACCGGTGTATCTAGATGCGTATCGTTTATCGTTTTCCATTTGATACTATGAGCTGATATCAGCGTCTTCCAGTGAACAGCTGGACTCAGGACCAAACACAACCTCTGAAACCAGCGTGTCCAGTCTGTAGCCTACTGAGGTGGTTTTTCTAGTTCAGCAGATTTAACAGTTGCCAGCTTCAGATGTGAAAGCAAAATCAAACTTCTCATCTAACTCTCGACAAGAAAGCGAATCCCCAAATAGTTTAAACGTAAGTTAATAAATTTACATTTTCATGGCCGCCTGTGTGAGTTTTGGTGTTTCTGTCTGCAGATGGCTCTACAGGACGGCGCTGAGGCCGGAGCAGGCAGCCCCGGTTCCCAGTACTCGAACTGGTTGGGAAGCCCAAACTCCCACAGTAACGAGGACTTCGAACCCTGGGGCTCCTTTAGGACGAGGGCCAGCTCTGATGCCAGCACCCTGAGCGGTCGCCACTCACCGTTCCCACCTGAACAGGATGACCTGGGGGAGCCTGACAGCCATATGATGTATCCCGGAGTGGCAGGGACCAAGATCACCTCCACCCTGCCCAGCCTGTCCGAGGTGGCTGGACCCATGGGCCAGCTCGGCTCAGAGATGGTCATGGAGAGTCTGCTGGATAACCTGAACCTGCTGTCTCCAAAACCCCCCCAGCTGGGCTCTGATGCCTCGCATTCCCCAAATGCTGCTGTGCTTCAGACCGGCCCCTACAGCTCCACTGGCTCGACCCCTCACCCACAGCAGGACTACCATAAGTGCATGTACAGCCAGGTGAGGATGTCCCCCGCTCCCATGCAGACGCTCCCAGAGACCAAGCCCGGCTTTGGGGTTTATGAGAACCAGTATCTGTGCCCTGCCGGCCTCCTCAAAGAGCTGCTGACCTCAGATGCAGATGCCAGTCGGGACATGATGTCCTCCAGAGATACGCAGGTGTCTCAGGTCGGGAGGGGAGGCTGCCTGCTGCCAGCTTACAGCAGCCACAGCCAGGCGGGACACAACGGAGTAAAGATGATGAATCCTCTGCAGCGCCACGCAGTTCCTCGTCTAAGTCCACAGGTTATACATAGCCAGGGTCCTGCAACCTCACGAGACTTGAATAGCTGCAACATGATCCCCCTGACCAGCCTGACTAGTCTTTCAGGGGGCCCTCCTCGAATGACCGGCCTGAGGACGTGCATGCAGCTGCCCCGCGGACACCCGGCTCACACTAACGATGCTTCGGCAGGTTACGGCAGCAGTAACGGCTACAGGGACCTGAACCACGTTCATCCACACGGGCACCATCAGGAGCGGCTGCCCAGCGACCTGGACAACATGTCCATCGAGAGGTTTGAGTGCGACATGGAGACCGTCCTCCATGACACCCTCATGGACGGCGGCGTGCTGGACTTTAACTTCGACCCCACAGCTGCATCTCATGGGTTTCCACAGCGGGTGAAGACCACCACGCATAGCTGGGTGTCAGGATAGGATGCACAGGTGAGACAGGAAGCTGTTACATCATGGTGATTTCAAAGTAAAACATAAAACGTCTTTAAAATGTTTCCCATCTTCTTCCTCACAGGTTTTCCTCAGCATCAGAGACGGGACGATGTGAAGCCTCTGACGCAAAGACCTTTTTTAATACACGACTTCTTTTCCATCTCCACGAATAACAAACAATGACTTTACATGCAGGAACGAATCAGGTTCATCATTCACGTACAGAGACTCAAATCAGAGACAAACCTGTTTACAGCGGCGTGTTATGGCATCTAGAAATATACAGTACACTTTATTACATAAGACAAAACACAGCTTACGAATAATTTCTCAAAATGTATGATCCACGGCGTGTCTGCAAACTCCACACGAGTCCACACGCTTCTCTTTATTTAATGAAATCCAGAGTAAAGAGTCAGTTTTGAAGTAATTAATGAAGTAATACTCCTGCAGTTTGAGTTTGGTCCAGTGCTTAAAAGTTTTGAAAACACCTGAATCATCTCCTTCTCCAAAGATCTTTTATCATCCAGCCCCTAATGACAAAGATTACAAGTGTTAATGTATTTAGATAATTAGGTTTAAAAGCATGTGCGTCACTATGCAGACGATTCACCGGTTTATCTCCTGGAAACGTTCACACTGCTTCAGTGTTTGCAGACGGATGTCGTGGTACAGCGTCACCGTTCAGCTGTTACTACAGACTGAAATGAATTTATTTATGTTTTTAATTCAGTCGTAGCTTTTGGATTCTAGCTTCGTACTCGGTATGCTTGTAAAAAAACACGTGTGCCTATCCTGCGTAAATGTACAAACTGTATTTAAGTTATTGTTTTAATTTGAACATTTATCGAGTGAGGAGGTCACAGACACGTAAAACATTCAAAGCCACGTCGGATAAAAACTGTTGATAAAGGGACATGTTGGAGAATTCAGAGGTTTCACCTGACTGATGCTGTGTACATATGTAATGTACATATAAACTGAGGGCTGATGGGAAATGTAGGATTTACTTTGCTGGTTTTTATGACGCACCAAAGAGTTTTCTACTCCAGCGAACACGTTTCAGAGGAAGTTCACTGTGCCTACACGTGTTGTACATATTCTTTTCTTTAGCAGTACATGTTTGTATATGAAGGGTTTACATGACTAGTATTACACAGTATGTATGGTTGTTTACATATCTCAGTCCAAACTATCAATGAATATATCAAACACGCGTACCTCAAAATATTTTACCTCTGAAGTGTTGAAGGGATTTTTCCTGCCATTTTTCTCAGTGATGTTTTGAATTTGTCTCAATTTTCCACAAACTTTGTTTTGTACATTTATTTTATGCTGTTCAGAGCGACGTGTTGTTTTCTTGTGTTTGAGGATTATAGCCATTAGTCCATAGGAAGTCATTTTAAATTAAACATAAAATTAGGTAAAATTATATTTTAAATTTTGTATTCATCTGTTCAGATAAAACAGAGTTTAATTATATCATGGAGTGAAGTACTTCTGTAATATATAAAATAAATGTGATGGGAGTATTTTAATAAGCTAATAACCCGGCACAGATGAAAAGTATTTGAGTCTGATGCATTTTTATAGGTCGTCTTTTACATTACACAAATGATAAACACACATCTGGAAATCTGGTTTTGTCTTTGGTATCAACATCCAGGTATTTTTGGAGAAAAGAAAAGTTTTTTTCTATGTAACCCGTTCGATGCGTAAAATCACCATGTGAACTCACAATTAAAGGAAGAAAAAATGTTTCAGTGTCAGAGTCTGTGCTTCAGCTGTGCATGTTTCAGATTAACATTAATATTTCTCATTTTACAGTTTTGTGTGTGCAGTTTTAAACAACCTGACATTGTATAGATGTATCCTGGATGATGCTTTAATACTGTTCTGCACGCTCATGTATGAGCTCAATAACAGTTTTTTAATGTGCGCTGTCATTGTTAAAGCAACATTATATATAACTAAGGCTTAAAGTTATGCAGATTAAAGAGCGTGCACGCTGTGACTGACAGCTGGGTGTTGTTACAGGTGACTTTGTTTGTTCGAATTTTAGATCTGTTCAGAAAATAATAATAATCAGAAATACATCTCTGTCATTTTAAAGTCTCAAACTAACGTCCATAGAGACACAGACTGTTTCTGTGTTAAATCACATCATCGCAAACATGACGCACCATATGAACCAACTAGAAAATTTCTTAAGAAAATTATGAGTGTGCGTGACTCTGGCCCCGTCGCCCCCATACATTATTACTAACACTGCTCAGAAAATTCAGTAATAGAAAATTCCTAATTAGCATATTAGCATTAGCATGTATTTAATTCTTAGTGGCTAATGCTAATTGCTAGCGCTGACACACTAAAATGGCCGCCGCTCGGCTTCTGCCTGCCTGGCCCTATTCTGCAGAGCAGTTACTGAATACACATATAGTCTTTTATTTTGAAGGGACTCTTATTTTGAAAACAAAAAACCCTCCCCCCTCTCCTCCTTTAAGCAGGCTGAGGTTGCCAAGCAACCAGGACCAACTAATCCGCAGAGCAGTTACTGCACCTGTGAGAATGTTGGGAATCCTGACAGAGAGAGAGAGAAAATGTTGAGACCACCTCTCGAACAGGAAGGATCTCTGTCCAAACCGTATTTCCAATCATTGAACCGGCTTAACTTTAAGCATCCTGAGCCCTTCCTGAACGTCTACATATTTATTTTGTGTCGATAAAGTGAAGAAATGTGACCTTTAGAGCGATTCAGAGAAACGTTACTTCTGCTTTCCTCCAGAAAATTTCCCGCCTTTTTAACATGGCAGTCTATGAGGCTGAGGATGGGAGTTGCTGCCGCATCTTTGCGTGTCACGCCAAAACGATATATCTGACAGTTTTAGCAGGCGAGTGTGAGTGAGACGACAAATTTTCCTACGTTTCTAGCTATAAATAATTTCTGTAGCTGTGCATTTGCGGCCACAGTCGCAGTTTACAAATTTATTTTTCGACGACTTTTTCTCTCCCCTCTTCACTCTAGCGATGACATCACGCACTCTAGCTCTCGAAACTTCTCGCAATACACACCCATTCATTTTTTGGCGTGGTTTTTGGTGATTTTTGGCAAAACCGTTTGCCGAAACTCTTAGAAAAGTTATAGCAATCGATTCCTGGCCGAGCCGCACGTTTTGATGCCCGTTTTGTGTGTGTGTGACAAAAACTCTGGGAGGAGAAGCGAGACAAAAAAATCGCATAAGAAAAATAAGCATGTGGATAACATATAGATGCGTTCAGGCACACTCAGTGAAAGACAACACCTGGACAGCGTGCAGGATGGAGGTCGATCTTCCTCCATGATCTCTGCTGCTTCTCTCTGAACACAGACTGTAACTGATCAGTGATGATCTATTTACCATAATGAAGGATTTGCTGTTTGTTCCACAAACATTACCTCATGATGCTCCTAATCGACTGCACATTAACATCCTCACGCAGTGGAGGATTCGTGCTAGTTTAATGCACATCAGGGCTGAGGGAGATTATTCCTGCCGTGCTTGTAACAGCCTGGAGGGCAGGGCTAATTTATCTGTGTGGCCCAGGCACGGAGCCAGGAAATTAGGTGGTTTGAGCCACTGGAGCTGTGCTAATATAAAAGACACGATGCACATGCACACCCAGCATCAAACCCACGATACGTCTCTGTGTCTCTCAGAGGGAGGCCGACACGAGGCCGACATGATGAACAGGAAATCAGGTAAGCCGTGTGGGTGCAAACAACTCTGCAGATCAGATTTAAAAAACGCTTCTTGATGAGGAAGCTGCAGTTTGTTTATAAATCAGAGAGTAATCCCACTGTGGTAAACATCCAGCTGTACTCGAGTATTTCTTCTGATTACATTACTTCTGATAGCAGCTATATATAATATCACTGACTAGTCCAGCAGCAGTCAGCTCGGCGTCAGGAAGTGACATCAGTTCACACTCTCATGGTTTGTTCATGCAGCCTAACAGAACTAAATGTGATACCTGCTTCACCTGAAGGTCACATCCGTTTATTTCTTTGTGTGAAACACCAGAATATTTTCTTTTTAAAGATATTTTTTATTTGACAGAGATGTAGAGACAGAGACAGAGACGGGGAATGACGTGCAGGAAAAGGCCACAGGTTGGATTCGAACCCTGGGCCGCCGTGGCGTGCACTGAGGACGACACCCTGATGTTTTAATGATGAAGCTCGACATGATGCTCCATGCACCTGGTCGAAGGTTTGAAGGTTTTAATCTGTAACTTTGAGATAAACACGAGAAACTTTCAGCCAAACCAGCTCCGACACATTTCTTTATTTTCCTCCATCTTTAACCTCGTTCTCTCTCAGTCCAACAGGCGAGTTCAGGAACATAAAGTTTAAGTTCCTGAATGTAATTAGTTACTTTTGCAGCATGAATGTAACTAAGTACCTGTAGCTCCTGATGCATTTGGAGGCTCAGATGTACAAACATCAATCCCATGATTCACTGTGTACTTTCAATACAAGAGCTCCCCCTGCAGGACAAAAGAAGAAGCACCACAAACAGTCAGTCAGTCAGCTGTGAGGCTGTTTTTATGTTCAGGCAGTGAACACACACACACACACACACACACACACACACACACACACACACACACACACACACACACACACACACACACACACATAATGATCAGTCGTTTCATAAATGAAGTTTCAGAGAATAAAAGACTTTGAACGTGTTTAGCATCACCTCACCTGTGCACCACCCTCGCTACAACAGGTAACCCGGAACTACATGACATCATCACTCATTAAATATAAATATATATAAATTATGATGGACTGTTGGTGGCTCCTTGGAGCTGCGTTCACACACAGTGTGTTCAGGTTTGTTAATAACTGGAAGTTACTATTTAAATGAATCTATCATTCAGTGTGACGCTCAAACTTTCTCTCAGTAACCTTCCTCAATGTTTGCCATCAAGGTTAAGGACAGGTGTTCAGGAAAGGACACAGGAGGTCACTTTTAATCCTAGAGGAGGTCCTCTCTGCAGAGCTGGAGGTCTTCAGGAGGTCTGTGAAGGTCTAGAGGGACGCCCCTGATCTGCAGGAGCTGGTAGGACGTTCCACCAACGTTGATAACGAGAAAAGTTTGGACTGTCCTGAGCCAGGAGGAGGAAACATCTGTCTGTGTGAGGACGATCAAGAACCGCAGACTGCTTTGTCGTCAGTGTCAGAGATCTGAGTTTAACGTGGCTGCTGCAGGTCGACTGAGGAGCTCCATGATCGAAGATGTTCTGGATCATCTGAAGAGGTTTCACTGTGCAGGAGGTCAGAGGTGACCACAGCCTGGATCAGGAGCTAAGAAGTAAGACATCATCATCATCATCATCTCCAGAGAAAAGACAGGAAACGTTTACTGTGCATAACTTTTATTTGTCTCTGCAGTTCTGCTGTAGCTGTTCGTACACCTTCAGTGGCAGAATCAAAGAAACAGAATGAGCTGTCTATCTGAAAAATATAAAGACGTCTTTATTACAAGGACTACTCTGCAAAGTAGCATCAGGAACTGAAACGCACCGCGGACACAGTGAGAGCAGAGAAAATATTAAAACAGAAACGCATAAAGCTGCAATATTAAATATGTGCACATTAAGAGAGTATGTCTTAATTTAAACACGCCGGCATGATTACATAATTATTACTGTGCAAACATCTCCACCGTCTTTTGTCGTCACGTCTTTTTAGCGTCAAAGAGTCAAACTGACACCGGAGTCTTTTTATTTTCCAGAAGTATCATCGTGTGTTTGTCTTATTGCTGGAAACTCTCGATGTCGCAGCGTGTCGGAGTAGAAAAGAGGCTGAACCTCACACGAGCGTTCAGAGTTCAGACGTCTTTATTCTGTGTAAAGGTTGAACATGAGCATTACGAGCAGGAAAAGGCAGTGTTTGATTCATTACTGTTACTCAACGTTAGCCACCTGAATGCACCCGACACATACTGAAAGATTGAGATATATAATCCAGATTAAGATGAGGCCGATCGAAGAGCTCGGCATTCGTTCAGTCAGTCTTAGCGTCAGTGATCAGCAATAAAGTGCAATATAAATCTATAGGAAGCTTCTTTGTCTTTAAAAATAAATACAAAAGCTCAAAATTAATGTTTATTTGGGCTTTAACGAGACGATTGTTCGTGAGTTTAAATGAGTCGTATTTACAAGGAGACATGATCAGGATTAAAAAACGCTCTGTATAATCTCTATTCTAATAGAAAATAAACAGTTTGCATGTTTCTGTGAAATAAAAGTCTTCGAGGTCACGTGATGAGGACGATTAATAAAATCTTTAAAGTTAATTTGATTTGTTTATTTTTGGGTTTTCGTGGCTCCGACTCGCTGACGGAAAAATAAAACAGCAGAAAATAAAACCAGTCGACCAGAGAGAGTCACAGATCGTGTAGGAAAGGTCCACTGAGTTGTTGGTTGTTGGGTTTAAGGGCTCAAGAGACCCACAGCCACAGGAAGTGACATCACCAGTGACAACAGCCATGGCGCCGATTCAAACATCACACTGATGGCGGAGCAGATCGGAAGAATCCCTGCAAGAGAAGCAGAGCGTGACGTCAGGCGGCGGCGGGTCACAGTTACCCGAGCTGCAGAGATACTCACTGTGATGCACGGCCATGCTGTTCTCCTTCCAGCTGTTGCCCTGGTACACCCTGCAGGTGTAGGTGAAAGGCCTCTCGTCGGCCAGCGGCGCCCAGGTGAGGCGGCACAGCGTCGGGCTGACCAGGCTGACGTTGCTCCTACGGCGGTCCTCTGTGGACACGTAGACGACGGCGTTGGGGTAGGTGCTGCCCACCAGCCGGCTGTCCTGCCGGTACTCGCAGTACGGGCCGGGGACCTGGTAGGTGGCCGGGAACTCGCAGTCCACCCGGACGTTTCGCTCCAGGTACGTCAGACACGGGAACATCTGAGGCCCGCGAGGAGCGAACAGGAACGTGGTCACCGAGTTCACTGAGGAGAAACACGAGACACAGAAAACAGGGTGAAGTGAAGAGACACAACCTGCAGTTCCTCTAACGTCCACCTGAGGCTGGCTCCAGCAGTGAGTCAGTCTCCATAAGTCCCCATGTTTCACAGCAGAAATAAACATGTTTACAGCCTGGTACAAAAAACAGTTTTGGTCTCTGTAGCTAATTTCCCCGTTCATGACAACTGTACTGAGGGTGAATTTATATACAACTCACCTGTTCACATTATATTAAGGCTTAAAGTTATGCAGGGTTAAGAGCGTGGACGCTTTGATTGACAGGTGGGCGTGGTCACAGGTGGTTTGTTTGAGCGACCAGGCATCATTCAGTTCACTGATGATCCACGTCTTTGCCGATATTTAGATTATAGAGGCAGGACTACAAACATGTCGGCGTCCAGGTGTGCCTCGTCCGTGTGCCGTTACCGACACACATGAACTCAGATCTGACTACATAGATTGTGTCAGAGCCACAAGCTGCTGTTGCACATAACGTCCCATGTCCTGTTACCGCTGTATTCTCCTGGATTACGCTCATGTGATTGTGTCACCATGTAAAATCACATTACTGTCATTACTGTATTATTTCCAGGTCTGCATTAATTTGGACTTCACAATGTATTTATACTGGTTACAGCAGCAGGGATGGGTTCATGATTTTCAGACCCGCCTACTAAATCCTGACACAGAAATGTCCAAACACAGTTTGTGAAGCCACAATTTAAAAGTTGAGAAATACATTTATGACCTATTTTATGTGTTTCACAGACTTTAAATGAATCAAGAGCTGCAGCCAATCAGGACACGGCTGCGTCTTCCGCCTCCAGGACAACCTGAAAACTGACAGACGTGGATCATCAGTGGACATGAGGCGGACTGAGGGACACCTGTGACCACACCCACCTGTCAATCAAAGCGTCCCTGCTCTTAATCCTGCATAACTTTAAGCCTTAATATAATGTGAACAGGTGAGTTGTATATAAATTTACCCTCAGTACAGTTGTCATGAACGGGGAAATTAGCTACAGAGACCAAAACTGTTTTTTGTACCAGGCTGTAAACATGTTTATTTCTGCTGTGAAACATGGGGACTTATGGAGACTGACTCACTTCTGGAGCCAGCCTCAGGTGGACGTTAGAGGAACTGCAGGTGTGTTTAATGATGACGTCACTGTGAGCTTTTTAAAATGACGTAACCTCCTCATGGACATCAGTCTGGACTCTGTTTGTCTCTGAGACAGTTTCCTGCTGCAGCATCTCAGAGATCTGACGCAGCTTCAACAACAACAACATTAAACCTCCATGTTCACACTGAGAGAATAAATCAACATACTGTGCTGAGTCTGATGCGTCATCGTGACGCTGCCGAGCAGCAGACAGGCTGCGATCAGCTGCAGCTCCATGGTGATCCCCGAGCAGATCAGTAACCTTCACAGCGCCTGGCGAGTTCAACACGGGACATCAGGACCAAAGTTAGAGCCACAGAACATCCTGAGATATTAAACATGACAAACACGCAGCGTGCACCTCCTGGTGTCTGCTGGCGCAGTGTTAGCGGGCCTGGACGCGCGCACGGCCGTGCTCCGTGCAGTCCGCAGCCCGAATGCGGATCAGACTACGCCCATGCGGTGCAGCTCTGCAGCAAACTGCCGGAGCATGCAGCACCGAGTGAAGACATGCACACACACACACACACACACACACACACACACACACACACACACACACACACACACACACACACACGCTTCTACATGCATAAACCCGCCGTCTCCATCCTGCTTCTGCTCGTCACTGAGCAGAGGAGACAGACGCGTCTTACCTGGTGTCTGAGTCCCGGTCCTGAGGCTGAGCTGCGCCCGTGTGTGTCCGCAGCAGCATCAGCAGCGCAGCGCTGACTTTCACTGAGGATACAGTTATTGGTCTGTACGTGCTCACACACACACACACACACACACACACACACACACACACACACACACACACACACACACACACACACACTCACAGGATCAGCCTGATGATGGAAGGAAATTAATTAATGTCACATTCCTTCAATTAATCAGAGTCACACAGATTTGGATGCAGAGGTGTGTGAAGTGTTTATAATAAAAAAAAGTTTTGGAACTTGGCAATCCACCAATCCACACACACACACACACACACACACACACACACACACACACACACACACACACACACACTGTCAAACTGCAGCTTGGTGCAAAAAGAAGAGTTCCCTCTGCAGGATAAAACCTGGAAGCTCCTTCACCGACAGATTTCCATACAGCGACCAACGTTCTGGTGACATCTAGTGTAAAACACACACACACACACACACACACACACACACACACACACACACACACACGCGCCTCAGTGTTTGAGGGGAAACTTCAGTTCTGCATCTGTCCCATAATCCATCTCCTTCAGGCTGGCAGAGTTAGCATAATGCAGACGCCTCCACGCCGCAATACTGAGGCCGAGCAGTGACACTGTTACAGACACACAGCATGACGCAGTGAAGCTGCAACAGGGCCGAGGATCAGAGATGCAGGAGTAGAAGCGGATCCAACAGATGAGCCTCCGAAGAAGTTCATGCTGGTTCTGATAGAAAGCTGTTTGGGGCTGTGAAGCTGCAGAACAGTCCGGGTCCATGCTGACCCCTGAACACTGAGCATCAGACCTGAACCACGCAGCGATGGAGAAGGTGGAGGCAGCGTGATGATTCCTGTGGGATGATCCACGGAGGCCTTGAGCTCCAAACTTCCAGGACTTTTTTAAGGCCCTACAGTCTTAGTCAGTTGGTCTTCATGAATATAACAGACACAGACTGAAGCTTTACACACAGCATGATGGCGTGATCGAATCTTGTTTGTTTCATTAAATGACATCACTGCAGCGCTGACCAACCCTGAGTCGACCTCGGTCAGATTTTCAAAACACCAGTCAGCTGATTTCTGACTTTTCAATGATTTTTGTCTCTGTTTCCTGTTTTGATCTGAATCTGAGCTTTAAATGTTTCAATGAGTTTGAGATCTGGACCAACATTAACTTTAAGATCCATTCCTCCAAAATAAAAGCACGTGTTTGCATCAGGGATGCAGTAATGCAGAAAAACTGCTCAAGCATTAGAAGTTGGTCATGTCTGCATCGCTCTAGATGTTTGTCCTGTCCCACATTGCCGCGTTTAAAGTGTTTAATAAATATATAAGTGAAGTTTCACTTTCTGTGTCCTCCCTCCTCCCTGATCTGGGACAGAAAGCTGCTCCTGGACGTCCCAGTTGTCCCACAGAGAGTTTCATGAACACGCACATCAAACTGTTCACTGATCGTGGAAACATGTGGAGTGCTGCACAGGGCAGCGAGCGGGTCCCTGCTGCAGTTTGATACTATAGCTGTGGTGTAGAGTACTCATGGTGTACGTCACTGAAGAAGAAGAGATGGTGTTTCATCTGCAGTGCCCACAGCAGCACGATGAAGAGAGGACACGGAGAACATGAAGAGCTCACACAGGGTGAAGTGAAGACACTCGTCCTCTGCTTTCATTGTCTCTGGGTGTCTGCATCTTTCAGAGAGCTGCAACACTTCTGTCAGTCCTGAGAGACTTCAGCTTCAGAGCTGTTCAGAAACTGTCCAACAAGGACACAAAGAGACAGAGAGAGGATACAAAGAGACAGAGAGAGGATACAAAGAGACAGAGAGGAGATACAAGGAGACAGAGAGGATATAAAGAGACAGAGAGAGGATACAAAGAGACAGAGAGGAGATACAAGGAGACAGAGAGAGGATACAAGGAGACAGAGAGACAGAGAGAGGATACAAAGAGACAGAGAGAGGATATAAAGAGACAGAGAGAGGATACAAAGAGACAGAGAGGTGATACAAAGAGACAGGGAGAGGATACAAGGAGACAGAGAGAGGATATAAAGAGACAGAGAGAGGATACAAAGAGACAGAGAGGAGACACAAGGAGACAGAGAGAGGATACAAGGAGACAGAGAGAGGATATAAAGAGACAGAGAGAGGATACAAAGAGACAGAGAGGAGATACAAGGAGACAGAGAGAGGATACAAGGAGACAGAGAGGGGATACAAGGAGACAGAGAGAGGATACAAGGAGACAGAGAGGGGATACAAGGAGACAGAGAGAGGATACAAAGAGACAGAGAGAGGATATAAAGAGACAGAGAGAGGATACAAGGAGACAGAGAGAGGATACAAAGAGACAGAGAGAGGATACAAAGAGACAGAGAGAGGATATAAAGAGACAGAGAGGTGATACAAGGAGACAGAGAGAGGATACAAGGAGACAGAGAGAGGATACAAGGAGACCGATAGAGGATACAAGGAGACAGAGAGAGGATACAGGGAGACAGAGAGAGGATACAAGGAGACAGAGAGAGGATACAAAGATACAAGGAGACAGAGAGAGGATACAAGGAGACAGATAGAGGATACAAGGAGACAGATAGAGGATACAAGGAGACAGAGAGAGGATACAAGGAGACAGAGAGAGGATACAAGGAGACAGAGAGAGGATACAAGGAGACAGAGAGACAGAGAGAGGATACAAAGAGACAGAGAGATGATACAAGGAGACAGAGAGAGGATACAGGGAGACAGAGAGAGGATACAAAGATACAAGGAGACAGAGAGAGGATACAAGGAGACAGAGAGAGGATACAAGGAGACAGATAGAGGATACAAGGAGACAGAGAGAGGATACAAGGAGACAGAGAGCGGATACAAGGAGACAGAGAGACAGGGAGAGGATACAAAGAGACAGAGAGATGATACAAGGAGACAGAGAGAGGATACAAGGAGACAGAGAGAGGATACAAGGAGACAGAGAGAGGAGACAGAGAGAGGATACAAAGATACAAGGAGACAGATAGAGGATACAAAGAGACAGAGAGACAGAGAGACGATACATCCATAACTATATGTAGATAAACATGTCCGTCCTGGTTGCAGTGAAATGTTTCAACTGTTGGATGTTTGTAATTTAGTCGACACATTTTTGTTTTTGAAATGTCAGGACGTCCCGTCACAGTTTTACACATTTCTGAATGAGCTGCCTGATTAATAACACACTGATCAGATTTCATCCACCCTGATCTCTCCTCCACCTCTCCATCCATCCACCTCTCCTCCACCTCTCCATCCATCCACCTCTCCTTCACCTCTCCTCCACCTCTCCATCCATCCACCTCTCCTCCACCTCTCCTCCACCTCTCCTCCACCTCTCCATCCATCCACCTCTCCTCCACCTCTCCTCCACCTCTCATCCATCCACCTCTCCTCCACCTCTCCATCCACCCACCTCTCCTCCACCTCTCCTCCACCTCTCCATCCACCTCTCCATCCATCCACCTCTCCTTCACCTCTCCTCCACCTCTCCTCCACCTCTCCATCCATCCACCTCTCCTCCACCTCTCCATCCATCCACCTCTCCTCCACCTCTCCATCCATCCACCTCTCCTCCACCTCTCATCCTTCATCCCTCCTGAAGCACATCTCGCTTCACCTTCGTGCACAGCATGCATTGAACCTGTCTACGTCTTCATCCACGTTGGCGTGCTCGTCGTTAGCGAATGCATTTTAATTAATGTTGGTAAGAAGTGTCTGATAAACTGCTGACTCGTGTCGTATCTGCACACTGAGTGAGGAGACGTGGAACAGCTGGCGACGTGTCTGATCAAACCTTCACTTCCCTTTTTTTCTGCCTCTGAATTCAATCCTGCAGCGTGGCCAGAGGTTTGTGTATTGACACGTGATCCTCTGGTAAAACAGAAGAGAAAAAATCAATGAAAAATCCTGATACAATATGAGAAATGTCCCCAAAGTCCAGCGGAGCAGCATTTTCTCCCCCTCCCTCCCTCTCTCTCGCCCCCTCCCTCCCTCCCTCTCTCCTCTGTCTCTTCTATAAGCCGACCTCTACTGTATCTACCCCTGGCATCACACTGCAGAGCACTGAGGGAAGCTCAAACTGCACCAGACAAGGTGAGAATGATTCATATGCTGGTTTGTTTCTTTGCAGGATCAGAGCTTTGGTCAGATATTGAACTGTCTCATGCATAAATGTTTTCGTTTGGGTCTGCATGGAATATTTGGTTTATGACCAGAGACTAAAGCAAAAGATTTGAATGAATGAATGAAGGCGAGAGCGGCTTTGCATCCAACAAAGTGGCTTTACGTATTTTCTTAACATATTGAACCAGCTCGCGTCCTCGAGAGAGAAGGAGCGAGGCGATGCTCAGACTGTGTCAGTGTTGGCAGTGAAGTTTCATCTCTTTGCAGCGTGAACAGCGCGGCTGTGTTCGACTTCGATATGATGCTACAGTGACTTTTTCCACGGTAACCTCTGGTGGGTTTGCATCGAGCTGCAGGAGAAGAAGAAGTGTTGGTGTTCATGTCTCCGAAATGTGAGCCCGCTCTTCACCGAGCCGTCAGCTTTATTTGATTTGAATCCCAGTAATGTGTCAGACGTTGATTTTATTCAGTCCTTTTTTGTCTTTGCAGGAAAGTTGTGAAGATGTTCTTCCTTGCCACAATTTTACTTTTTGGTAAGGTCATTGATGACGATAATCGAGGTCGGTCGTTGGTGATTTTAACGAGTTTTCTGATCGTGTCTCTGTTGTTTGGCCGCTCACAGGTTTTGCATCAGCCCAGAAGGTGCTTAAGTTGTTCTACTGCTCTTTAGACGAGCACAACCTCAGGATGGATTGCAAATACACTCTTCCGGCCGGCGCACCTGAACCGTTCTGCAAGTACACGAACGGCGAAAGACTCTTCGACACCACCGACCCGGACGAGGAGCAGCACGCCCCCTTCAAGAAACGCGCCAAAGCGCGCATCTTTCCCGGCAACAACTGTCGACTGCTGTTTAAAAACCTGCCGAACGGCAAGTCCAACTTCACCTGCAACATCAAATATGCTGACTCGACCATAGCGACGAAAACCTCGGTGGTGGAGAAAAGTAAGCGTGGTCACCACAGCTGTGCACATCCTGTTGTTTTGTCACCCTCCTCCCTCCTCGTCAACCCTCCTGCATTATTGTTCTGATTGCAGAGCTCCTCCTCCCCTGCTCGGCGTGGAGTGTCCTGTTACAGAGCTGCAGTGGCCTACTGCTGACCTTGATGACACTTCCCGTGCTGCTGGAAATTCACTGGCTGTGAACTGCTGCACACGTCAATCCTGCATCGCCCATGATCAACCTGGTGACGACTCCTCAAGTTGTGTGTATGCACAAAGTGCAATGAGTTGAAGTGAATGTACGGGATATATATTTGGTGTGTCACAGGCCTGCTTACTCTGCATCATGCCCTTAATACTAAGCACACACAGTACTACTGCATACACTTTATACTCTACAGTACTCTCACGTATTAACAGGACTCCTCGATGATTTCAGAGTTGCCAAACGCGGCAATGAATTAAAAAGAAGCATGAATGTGACTTATCCCTCAGAAACTGAAAGTCTATATTCTGTAATATTTAATATCTTATATATTTTATTTAACGTAACAAACGCTGCTAACGACGAGATCCTTTAATAACAAGACAGGAAGAAGCATCTTTCGGCTCAGAACGTTGCTGCAGCAGCGTCGCTCTGCACAGCGTGACGTTATTACAGCAATCGACTCCAATCTGTCCCCTGTGTCTCTTCAGGACAGACAGAGGCGACCTTTGGAAGACTGAGTTGTAGGATTTCATCTAACAACAAGCAGCAAAAACAAAAAACTAGTTCTGACTTCGACACTAACGAATGCATGAGCAATAATCTTTATTCTACTCCTATTTTAATATTCTACTCCGAGGAGACGGCGTATCAAGTCCCTCGACCATCGTGACGAAGAAAAACCAAAAGTTTTGTTTTGCCTTCCACTCGTGCCTGAGACACATGATCCATGTTGAGCTGAGGCTTGTTGTCATGAACACACAGCACGTCTCTGAACGCTACATGTTCACTCAGACCTATTTATAAATTTGCACTGAATACGCTTTATACGGTGCGATGTTTCCTCCGGTAATGTCAAGGATTTTTACTCCTGTATATAGTCGAGTAGGTGGTGTGTGTGTAGCCAAAGCACAATCATATATATTGCACTGAGAAGCAGCTGCTGTACTATGTACTGTATACTGACAATAAACTGAGATGAAACTTAGCTCATTAGCGACTAATTAAACATGTTTGTGCATGAACTCCAGCATGCATGTGTGCATCATGCTGAAGGAGCCGGTGACGGCCTGCAGGGGGCAGCACCGGGACGGGTTAGTTAGTGCTTGAGAGTGACGAAGAAGATCCGTCACGGGGAAGCGCCGTTAGTGCACGTTGAGTATGTTACAGATGAAATGCATGTACTTTGAAATAATCGATTAACTGATGAGGAGTGATCGATCACTGTCTGATCGATGATGTGTTTGAGTGTCAACCACAGATCGACAAAAGTGTGCGGACAACCAAATAAAGTACAGAACCAGTCAAACGTTCAGTTCTGTGTTTTTGTCTTTATTATTTTAACAAAACGACACATGGGTGTTCAGAACCAGAGGTCCATGACCCACAGCAGAGGTTCTGCATCACATGTGGGGTCTGTCTGTCTGTCTCTTGTCCAAGGGGTTGAAGAAGGTTGAAGAAGCTTTGCTCACTCTTCAGTCCATCAGCTTCATTAAGTCGACACCTGAAAGTTTTTAAGGAGTTCACCTGAAACACACAAACCTTCACAGGTGACCTTCTCTAAACCTTTGTCCAGCTGTTCATTGTTTCAGTACTTCATGCAGAACATGCTGTTCTCTAACAAACACGTGTGTGATCCATAAATATTCTGCTTCAGACAGTTTGTATCTACATCATGACACCAAGACGACACCTGACAGTCCATCAACAGTACCTGGTTTGAAACAGGAAGTGTCATCAGCAGGTTGAGATGTTGAAACTTTAGTTTGAATACATTGTTTGAAATATAGAAATTACCTTTGCATGCTAATTAAATATCATACTTTCATGATGTAATATCACGGCAGCACCTGGAAGTCAAATATCCTAAAACTCTCTGTGTCTGTGGAGGTCAGGTCATGTGACGCAGCACCTGGAGGCGTGTTTGAGGTCATTGTGTTGTTGAAATATAAAATTAATACCAATAAAAGTACAGTCAGTTTAACATTAGCAACAAACTGAATTAACAAAAAAGAATTAACAACAATATGTAAGTTTGCTTTAAACAGCGCCATCTAGTGGTTCACAGATAGATAGATAGATAGATAGATAGATAGATAGATAGATAGATAGATAGATAGATAGATAGATAGATAGATAGATAGATAGATGTTTCTGGGTCGGGTCTCGGTACAGATTAGATCGGAGATGGTTTCTGGGTCTTGGCTGGTCCCTGTACCGGGTTTCAGACACATGCTGCAGCCTGTAAGCTGTAAGCTGTCCGTGTGTGCGTCTGTCTTGACTTGCAGACTGATCCAGATAATGGATTTGTTGAAGGATTAAAGCAAAGTCCCGGAGGAGGAGGAGGAGGAGGACGTGTCAGAGCTCCTGCAACCTGCCAGGTAAAATCTGTTTTCCTGTTTTCAAGCTTTGCCTTTTTTATGTTTCTAATAAGTGTCAGTGTGTCTGTGTGTCTGAAAGCCGTACATCAGCTCTGTGTGACCTCGGTTTGAGGGAGGTGATGTGGGTGTCGCTATGAATGAATCAGGCAGGAGATGACTGTTGAAGTTTACACGTTGCCGTGGCAACGAGTCCGGCTCTAGCAGGATAAACCGTGATGTTGGAGCCTGTAAATGTTTATGTTGTTGATATCATGCAGAACAGTTTTGATTAGACTAGATGACACTAAGATCTTTACAAATAGAAAACTATATCAAAGTAAAGATGAGTCCATCAACCAGCAACTATTTTCATCACTGACTGAACATTTTCGAGAACAAAGGGTCAAGAAAAGATTCAGATTCACCGATAATGAAAAGATTTGTTAGAGGTCAGTCCTAAAAAACAGAACAACATGCAGAAACATTGTGGAACCAGGAGCTGTGATTGTCAGAGGATCCACTGAAGATGTTTCACCTTCTCGTCCAAGAGGTGAAGCATCTCCAGCTGCCTGCGACGACCTTCAAGTGTTGGTTGGTTAAATCAAATAAGAAAGCACCTTCTTATTCTTATTGTTTTTGTTCTGCAGGACCTGTTTGACCCGCTGACTATGACGCCTTCCACAAAGACGTCCAGTCATTGGACTTTATCAGAGCTGCTCGGGCAGCGGAGGCTGTTGGGGCTCGGGGCTCTGCTGGCCTGGCTCGTCCTCTTCCACCTCCTCGTGAACGTTTGGCTTCTCTGCATCTTCACCAGCCTCTTGGTGGTTCTCGGGGGTTGGCTCGGGTCCCGCGCCCTGCTGGATGCAGACAGCCTTCTCCACCTGGAGCACTTTCTGCCTCTTGGCAAAATCAACACGCCTCTGTATTCACCTGAGCACGAGTGGAGGTTGAACCACGAGATCCACAGCGCCGTCCACAAAGCGGTGCGTGACTTTGTGTCCTCGTGGTATCGTACTCTGATGCCGGAGGTGGAGGGGGAGTTTGAACGTGCGGTGTGTGATTCAATGCTGGAGTCGGTGATGGAGCTGAAGGAGCGTGCACGCCACGTGGACAGGAAAGCACTTTTCCAAAGGCTGCTGGAGCTGTACGGCCGCCACCTGCAGAGCTACATGACGGCGACACAGATACAGAAGACCCAGAAGGAGAGCACGAGCCTCTGGAAACTCTACAGTGAGGTAGACGCCCTCCATCCAGCGGTGAGCAGTGCAACCACTGAGCTCAGCTACTCCAGAGCACTCGTGAACCTCGTCCTACATGTGCTGGTTCCATATCCTCAGATGGAGACCAGGACAGGAGGTTACATGGTTACAGAGCTCATCACCTGCAACGTGATGCTGCCGCTCATAAACAGGTTATCTGATCCTGACTGGCTCAACCAAACCATTGTGGACATCATCAGTAAGTCCAGAGAACCACCAGAACCCAACGTGGACAAGCGCCTGGTGGCCACACTATACAAATGTCAGATCCAGCAGGAGTCCTGGACCACATGCAGGTCATGTTCTTGTTCTTCTGATCAAGCCGGTCTCACCGGCAAAAGCCCCTCTGAGCTTGATGACGTGCAGAGCCAGACGACACTCTGTGAGACGGACTCCCCACAGAACAGCAGCTCACTCGTGTCCGGACATCAGTCCACCTCATCAGAGTCCAAAATCAGTTCAGTGGACTCCCTAACTCAGTCAGACCTCGAGGATGACCTGAGAGAAGGATTCTGTGACTGCGGCCCTCCAACAAACTTCTGCAACAGGATCAGTCTAAAGGACGACGAGACCGTCGGCTGCTTCCGTCCTCTGAAAAACCTCGGGCCAAAGGTTTTGGTGGCTGAGGAATCCCAGTGGCCGACTGGCATCGCCCAAGAGAAATCCCCAAATTGTCCTCCGAGGAGACTTTGTCTAACTTCCTGCAACTTTGATGGCAACCAAGTTGCTCCTGTGAACATCCAGAATGTGCAAATCTCTGGCACCGTCACTGCGAAGGAGCAGCGAGGCACAGGCACACACCCCTATACTCTCTACACCGTCAAGGTAACGCCACCTCCTGATATTTGAATATGTATTATCGATGATTGCACGTCACCTTCCTCCCTGCCGCACTTTCTTGTTTTACAGTTTGAGACGGCGGCCGAAGCAGAAGACGGCGGCACGCCGCAACCTGCGTCCTGTCGCACCGTCAACCGGAGATACAGCGAGTTCCTGAACTTGCAAACACGGTTAGAGGAAAAGCCTGAAGTCAAGAAAGTAATCAAGAGTAAGAAATGAGCTTTAATTGATCAATGAACAAATTGTCATCGGCAACTGGACCTTCCTAGTTTCTTGTAGAACCATGAACAGAACGGAAGTTTCTTCAAGAAACTTAGCAAGTCCAGTTTCCTACAATAACCATGAACTCTGACTTGGATGCCTGAGAGTCTTCACAGACAAGTCGATGTTTTGGTTTTCAGACGTCAAAGGCCCAAAGAAAATGTTCCCCGACCTCTCGTTCGGTAACGCAGAGAGTGACAAGGTCGAAGCTCGTAAAACCCAACTGGATACATTCCTTAAAGTAGGTACTGGGATCATAACTTACAGAAATGTTTTTTTCTGTAATTTGATGAGTTTTTTGTTCTCTAGCAATTAAGCAGCATCCCTGAGACGTCCAACAGCGAGGACATGCAAGAGTTCCTCGCTCTCAACTCAGACGTTTGCACGTATTTCGGAAGGAAGCCGTGTGTCAAGTCAAGAATTGATAAGGTGAACTGTGGATCTGAGTGTGATCGTGTTTTTATCTGACCTTGAAGCATTTGTTTCAAAAGATAAGAGAAAAATTAACACAGTCAAGATAAATCTAATTTGGGAAAAACATGTTTTCCTCTTTCTTGCTATCAGTTAGATGAGAAGATTGATACCAGGTTAGAGAGAGAAAACAGTTTTTCAGTCTCTGTCCAGAGGTTACAACATCTGTTTTCCAGCACTTAATGAACTCCATGGATTCAATGCAAACTGCTTTCTGTATTTAATGATCTCGTGTCTTCTCTCGACTTGATCGAAGATGATGGAAAACGCTTTAGACACCTTGAAGACGGCTTTCCCTCATCCTGAGCCGCTCAGTCCAACGGAGGACCTCGAGGGAGATGCTGACGGAAGGACAATGGACAACAGGAAGTACAGGTGAGACCTGTGCAACGAGAAGTTTTTAAACGCCTCAGGTTTCTTTTGAGAAGGTTCCTGAGTGTTCGGTTGTTTCCTGCATCAGGAGGCTCATGTTCCCCAGCAAAATCTCTCCATCTCTCAACATCCCCGACCTTCATCCTAAAGTGACATACTGCTTCAGTGAAGGCAGCGCTGTAAGTCACCGTCCTGTATTCACCATCTCTGACCTGTAAGTGTGGAAACAGACACCACATGTTTTCTCTGCTCTCTTGGCTCCTCAGGGTCTTAACGGCATGACGCTGTCGGGCCTGGAGAGCTTCGTGAAAGAGCAGGAGAGACTTTTATGTGGGTCGAACGGGAAAGAGGCGGCCGAGCAGAGCTGTGAGCGGCCCAGGAAAGACAAGACGACGTCGGGGAAGAGTCACGGAGCAGGTTCACATTAAGAATCTTCTCTCAGTTTGTTTCAGCTCAGATCAGGATTTGACTGGAGATGTGTCGTGTGTTGCAGATACAGCTGTGGCAGATGTTGCCTTGAACATTCTGTGTCTGCTGATGAAGGATCAGTGGAGCTGGCTGTGCACAGAGAACATACAGAAGACCATCAGGCTGCTGTTTGGCACCTTCATAGAGAGGTGGGAGCTTCTATAAGCTGTTTTATCACCTGTATGAAGTTTCCTGCAGGCGAACGCTAACATTAAGTCTTTGTGTCAGGTGGCTGGATGTAGGAGTTGCCCACCTTACCAGCGCCCCCTGCTGGGTCATTTACCTACAAGTGCTGCAGGAAGCCGTGTGGCCGGGCGGCACGCTGCCCGTTCAACCGCGGCCTGAGCGCAGCGCCGCAGAACAAGAGGAGACCAAAGAGCAGTGTGTGGACTGTCTGATGCAGCTGCTGCCAGGTACGCAGCTTCACATCGTAGCCGTTCAATGACGTTTCCATTTCCAGGCTCCTGAAGCTGAGCTGTGCTTCTGTTTGAGCAGAGCTCATCACTGACATGCTGGGAAGCGAGAAGTACAGACTGACCTTGGAGACCATGTTGGAGTCTTTGCAGGACCACTGGATCAACAAGTGAGTCCGTCTCTGTGTGACTCCTCCTCCTGATAACCAAACTCAAACTTTATGTATTCAACAATAAAAAGTCAAACACGTCCTCAGTCGGTGTCGATCCTGTTCGTGACCTTCATGGACGGGATCTCAAAGTTCTGCTGGAGTGAGGACAGTGTTTCCGCTTTGGCAACCTCAAGATTGCGTCTCTGCTTTTTCGTGTGTCTTCATTCCAACCCTCATCTTTAGTTACGTGTTCACGTGGGATGTAACGATGCATCATGACACGATTAAAAATCGGTACATATGCGTGACGCATCGGTTGACAGAAAAAATGAATTGCGATTCTTTGCGAATGCGGGACGAGTAGGATATGTCCTCTTTCGTCTTTCGAACTCCAGGAATTCACGATGTTGCGATTTGCAACTTCAACAACGTGTGAATCCTCGTGAATTCAGGGCGGTGTTGCAATTTTAACCAATCGCCGCAACTTCTCCGCAACTTCCGCACAGTCTGCACGGGGGATTAAACTCGGGTCAGAGACGGCCGAACGGTGCGGGAGGATCCCCTCGCGGGAGGATCCCCTCGCGGGAGGATCCCCTCGCGGGACCTCTCCCCGACACTGGCTGGCCCCCGCTGGGTACATTTCCTCCGTGGTGGTGCACCGCGACCGGCTCTGCGTTTACAGCGCCCGGACCTCGGTCTGTAGCCCATCGTGACTTGAATCGAGTCGTATCTGTATCACCTTGTACTTGTTTCATGGAGACTCTAAGCGTCTCTGATGTCATTGACCTCCGTTTGTCTCTGATGTCATTGACCTCCGTTTGTCTCTGATGTCATTGACCTCCGTTTGTCTCTGATGTCACGGACCTCCGTTTGTCTCTGATGTCATTGACCTCCGTTTGTCTCTGATGTCATTGACCTCCGTTTGTCTCTGATGTCACGGACCTACGTTTGTCTCTGATGTCATTGACCTCCGTTTGTCTCTGATGTCATGGACCTCCGTTTGTCTCTGATGTCACGGACCTCCGTTTGTCTCTGATGTCATTGACCTCCGTTTGTCTCTGATGTCATTGACCTCCGTTTGTCTCTGATGTCATTGACCTCCGTTTGTCTCTGATGTCACTGACCTCCGTTTGTCTCTGATGTCACGGACCTCCGTTTGTCTCTGATGTCATTGACCTCCGTTTGTCTCTGATGTCACTGACCTCCGTTTGTCTCTGATGTCATTGACCTCCGTTTGTCTCTGATGTCATGGACCTCCGTTTGTCTCTGATGTCACTGACCTCCGTTTGTCTCTGATGTCATTGACCCTTCGTTTGTCTCTGATGTCATTGACCTCCGTTTGTCTCTGATGTCATTGACCTCCGTTTGTCTCTGATGTCATGGACCTCCGTTTGTCTCTGATGTCATGGAACTCCGTTTGTCTCTGATGTCATGGACCTCCGTTTGTCTCTGATGTCATTGACCTCCGTTTGTCTCTGATGTCACGGACCTCCGTTTGTCTCTGATGTCATTGACCTCCGTTTGTCTCTGATGTCATTGACCTCCGTTTGTCTCTGATGTCACTGACCTTCGTTTGTCTCTGATGTCATTGACCTCCGTTTGTCTCTGATGTCATTGACCTCCGTTTGTCTCTGATGTCACTGACCTCCGTTTGTCTCTGATGTCATTGACCTCCGTTTGTCTCTGATGTCACTGACCTCCGTTTGTCTCTGATGTCATTGACCTCCGTTTGTCTCTGATGTCATGGACCTCCGTTTGTCTCTGATGTCATGGACCTCCGTTTGTCTCTGATGTCATTGACCTCAGTTTGTCTCTGATGTCATTGACCTCCGTTTGTCTCTGATGTCATGGACCTCCGTTTGTCTCTGATGTCATTGACCTCCGTTTGTCTCTGATGTCACTGACCTCCGTTTGTCTCTGATGTCACTGACCTCCGTTTGTCTCTGATGTCATTGACCTCCGTTTGTCTCTGATGTCATTGACCTCCGTTTGTCTCTGATGTCATTGACCTCCGTTTGTCTCTGATGTCATTGACCTCCGTTTGTCTCTGATGTCATGGACCTCCGATGTCACGGACCTCCGTTTGTCTCTGATGTCATTGACCTCCGTTTGTCTCTGATGTCATTGACCTCCGTTTGTCTCTGATGTCATGGACCTCCGTTTGTCTCTGATGTCATTGACCTCCGTTTGTCTCTGATGTCACGGACCTCCGTTTGTCTCTGATGTCATTGACTTCCGTTTGTCTCTGATGTCATGGACCTCCGTTTGTCTCTGATGTCACGGACCTCCGTTTGTCTCTGATGTCATTGACCTCCGTTTGTCTCTGATGTCATTGACCTCCGTTTGTCTCTGATGTCATTGACCTCCGTTTGTCTCTGATGTCATTGACCTCCGTTTGTCTCTGATGTCATTGACCTCCGTTTGTCTCTGATGTCATTGACCTCCGTTTGTCTCTGATGTCATTGACCTCCGTTTGTCTCTGATGTCATGGACCTCCGATGTCACGGACCTCCGTTTGTCTCTGATGTCATTGACCTCCGTTTGTCTCTGATGTCATTGACCTCCGTTTGTCTCTGATGTCATGGACCTCCGTTTGTCTCTGATGTCATTGACCTCCGTTTGTCTCTGATGTCACGGACCTCCGTTTGTCTCTGATGTCATTGACTTCCGTTTGTCTCTGATGTCATGGACCTCCGTTTGTCTCTGATGTCACGGACCTCCGTTTGTCTCTGATGTCATTGACCTCCGTTTGTCTCTGATGTCATTGACCTCCGTTTGTCTCTGATGTCATTGACCTCCGTTTGTCTCTGATGTCATGGACCTCCGTTTGTCTCTGATGTCATTGACCTCCGTTTGTCTCTGATGTCATTGACCTCCGTTTGTCTCTGATGTCATTGACCTCCGTTTGTGTTTTCACCTTCAGGCATCTGATCTTCTGCATCTGCGAGCTGCTGCTGGAGTTTCTGATCCCCGAGTCATGTGACCAGGACTTCCAGAGGTCTTTGCTGCTGAGCCTCGCCAAAGACAACGTGTGAGCGCGCTCTGCTGCAGATGTCTGATTGGTTACATCAGAGTTACGTGACGTCACCTGGATTCAGGACTTGCTTCCTTCCTCCTTCTTGTGCACAGGTGGCTCACGGGGTCAAGTTACATTATTAAACAGGCGCTTAGGCGTCCTGCAGGATGAACAGTTTATTCATGTATGTTTGATTTTTTTATATTTCTAAATATGTTGAACTGTGTTGAAGATCTGTCCTTTATTTCCCTTCATCCGATGGGAAGTGCCAAAAGACCTGCATTCCTCTAACGTCCACCTGAGGCTGGCTCCAGAAGTGAGTCAGTCTCCATAAGTCCCCATGTCCAAATGTCCAACTACACAGCAGAAATAAAAGCTAAAACACGTTAACAACAAGCTAACTACCAACTAACACAAGCTAACAACGAGCTAGCAACTAGATGACAAGGTAAAACACGCTAACAACAAGCTAACAACTAGCTAACAACCAGCTAACACAAGCTAACAAGCTAAAACACGCTAACAACCAGCTAACAAGCTAAAACATGCTAACAACGAGCTAACAAGCTAAAACACGCTAACAACGAGCTAACAACCAGATACCAAGCTAAAACACGCTAACAACAAGCTAACAACCAGCTAAGACAAGCTAAAAACAAGCTAACAACCAGCTAACAAGCTAAAACATGCTAACAACAAGCTAACAACCAGCTAACAAGCTAAAACACGCTAACAACCAGCTAACACAAGCTAACAAGCTAAAACACGCTAACAACCAGCTAACACAAGCTAACATGCTAAAACAAACTAACAACTAAGCAGCAACCTCTGTGGCTGGGAAATTAAGCCGATGTGGAAGCGCCAAAAAACTGCAGTTCCTCTAACGTCCACCTGAGGCTGGCTTCAGAAGTGAGTCAGTCTCCATAAGTCCCCATGTTTCACAGCAGAAATAAACATGTTTACAGCCTGGTACAAAAAACAGTTTTGGTCTCTGTAGCTAATTTCCCCGTTCATGACAACTGTACTGAGGGTGAATTTATATACAACTCACCTGTTCACATTATATTAAGGCTGAAAGTTATGCAGGGTTAAGAGCGGGGACGCTGTGATTGACAGGTGGGCGTGGTCACAGTTGTCACCTGCTCAAGAGGTAAACTGGACAGTCCACCCTTCATACTGGACTTGAACAAGCCACCCTCTGGTTCCCAAACAAAGTCCCTACAGACTGAACTATCTGTATCAGATGTGACTTGACATGTAACTATTCAAATACTTATATAAAATAATTCTGGATAAGGATTTACACCTGCACACCGGCTCAGTCTCTCGAAGCAAAACTACTGAATCCTGAACTGCTCCTGATGCCGTCAGTGTGTGGACGATGTGTAAAGGCACCGTGAGTGGTCAGAAGACTTTTGGAGTTTTAATAACTTAAAGACAAAATATTTTTCCCCAAACGTTTCGGGTTTATTGGTCGTTTGTCATCAGGTTCCTGTTCCAGTGTCCATCAGCACCACACTCACAGGTTCATACTCAAGTCAGTCACTCAAACTTCGTCAGTGTGTGTGGAGTTTATTTGGTTTCATTTTAAGCATGAGGGAAAATGATAGTCAACCCCAGACGTCTGAACAAACTTCATATTAATAAACCTATAACTGAAATAAAAGGATCATGGGGTGCAGCTAAAACCAAAGAAATCACTGGAAATGCTGAAACAGCTTTCTTCATGTGTGCAAACTGTCGCCTCCGTTCTCCACGACCGGACACTTCTTCTCTTCTGCCGACGCTCTGAAGACGTTGGCTCTGTAGTACTGCAGCTCCTTGATGCTCTCCCAGATGTCGTCCAACGCTCTGAAGGAGAAACAGAGTTTTAAAGGATCTGTGGATTTCATCACTCAAGATTCAGCCGATTAGAAGAAAGCAAGGCTGAAAATCAATCACTGTCCATCAAACCATCGTCTGTGGACACAAATGACAGCTCAGGCTTATTTAAGCCAGTTTAAGGTGGACTGCGGTGAAGCAACATATGCTGCCAAGCAGACGACGTCTTTCTTATTTAATCCAGACGACGTCAAACCAGCTGATAAACGGACCCGTCTGCAGTCTACACTGTCTAACAGGGAACACAGCAGCCTACCCAGGTGGTTTTTCTTGCCGGGATGGCTCCTGGCCTCCCCATCGTCCCATCATAAAGTCTGTAAACCACCTCAGTAGTGTGCCGTTATCCCCTGTTGGTCTCAGAGCCTGTGCTTGAACCCGGTTCTGTGGTTCTGTTGATGTTTACCTGTGGGACGCTTTCTTGTGGGGCACGATCTTGTATTCTTCTGGAAACCACCGTCTGAAAGAGAGAGCACCACGTTATCTTCCACTGGCAGAGAACATCGTTAGTCAGGATGTGTAGTTCAGGTCTGGTTGTTGATCACTGGCCTGCAGAGCTCCTTGATGGTGCTGACGTCGATGATCCTGTAGTGAAGGTGGTACATAAACTGTGGCATGTACTTGTCCAGGAACCTCTTGTCCGCATGCACAGAGTTACCTGCAGGAAGAGGAATCATGTGAACCACGTGACAGCAGGAACCAAAACTCGACTTATATCCGTTATATATCAGAACTCACCAGCGAGGGGACACTGTCCGGGCGGCGTGTGCTGTCTGACGAAGGACAGGAACTCGTACTCGGCTTGTTCCAGTGTGATTTTACTGTCCCGCACAGCCTGGGTCAGTCCTGACTGAGACGGTACACTGATGTTACAATCACTCGAGTGCTGCACATCAATCAGTGTGTCATCGTTTAAAATCACCAACAAACAGGATCGATGAGGTCGCATCATGACACACACACTGAAACTTTCCATGGGAATTAACAAGAATTTATGGTAATAAACCGGGAATTAACAAAGTTGAAGGTCGGCCCTTTAACAGGGAACTTAAACATAGTTGCTGAAAATATATTTTAGCATCATCTCGACTAAAACAACCAGATCTCATGCAGAACATCTGCTCCTCCAGATTCCAGTCCAGAGCACACAGAGACGACTGAATGAGGTTGCTAAAGGGGTGGAAAGTTTCTGGTAAATTTCCAGAAACTTTCCATGGAAGGTTAAACTGGGGAATTATTGGGAAATATTCCACCTGAATGGGAATTTATAGGAATATACTGGAAATTGCAGGGAGTTTAAACAAACTGTGTCACGTTTTGTAAATTCCCTGATTACTCCCATGGAAAGTTTCCAATTTTGATTCGTAGAATTTTGTAATTCTACTGTTGAAGCTGCGCACTTGTCCATTATTGTCCAGTATTATTTAGCATGTCTGCTTATGACAAAATGTTTGATGTTTGGATATGATGCAGTTTGTTTAAATTACCCCCAAATTACAGTTGATCCCTGTTATTTTACATAAATTTCCATAATTCCCATTGGAATATTTCCAAATTACCCCACCCCTTTGCAACCTTACTGGATGGTTCATGTAACAGCTGACCTCACCTTTCCATGATGCTCTTTGCACCAGTCCGACATCCCGTCCAGGATGCTGTCCGGCTGGTTGATGATCAGGTTTGGTCCCTGTCGACCACGAACAGGTGAGCGGGACAGGACAGGTAAAGACGAGCTGCAGACCAATCACTGAGTTTAACTCACCTCAGCCAAGATGTTCAGGTCCGAGTCTGTGATGATGCACGCCATCTCGATGATCCGGTCCCTGTCAACGTCCAGACCCGTCATCTGAAACACACAACGTAAAAACACACAACGTGAAAACACACAGCGTGAAAACACACAGCGTGAAAACACACAGCGTGAAAACACACAGCGTGAAAACACACAACGTGAAACACACAGCGTGAAACACACAGCGTGAAAACGTCTCAGAAACTACGTCCAGGTTTTAGACAGTCTGTGGGGACGTCACGGAGACTACGTCCAGGTTTTAGACAGTCTGCGGGGACGTCACAGAGACTACGTCCAGGTTTTAGACAGTCACAGAGACTACGTCCAGGTTTTAGACAGTCACAGAGACTACGTCCAGGTTTAAGACAGTCTGTGTGGACGTCACGGAGACTACGTCCAGGTTTAAGACAGTCTGTGTGGACGTCACGGAGACTACGTCCAGGTTTTAGACAGTCTGTGTGGACGTCATGGACACTATGTCCAGGTTTTAGACAGTCACAGAGACTACGTCCAGGTTTTAGACAGTCTGTGTGGACGTCATGGAGACTACGTCCAGGTTTTAGACAGTCACAGAGACTACGTCCAGGTTTTAGACAGTCACAGAGACTACGTCCAGGTTTAAGACAGTCTGTGTGGACGTCACGGAGACTACGTCCAGGTTTTAGACAGTCTGTGTGGACGTCATGGAGACTACGTCCAGGTTTTAGACAGTCACAGAGACTACGTCCAGGTTTTAGACAGTTACAGAGACTACGTCCAGGTTTTAGACAGTCACAGAGACTACGTCCAGGTTTAAGACAGTCTGTGTGGACGTCACGGAGACTACGTCCAGGTTTTAGACAGTCTGTGGGGATGTCACAGAGACTACGTCCAGGTTTTAGACAGTCACAGAGACTACGTCCAGGTTTTAGACAGTTACAGAGACTACGTCCAGGTTTTAGACAGTCACAGAGACTACGTCCAGGTTTTAGACAGTTACAGAGACTACGTCCAGGTTTTAGACAGTTACAGAGACTACGTCCAGGTTTTAGACAGTTACAGAGACTACGTCCAGGTTTAAGACAGTCTGCCGGGACGTCACGGAGACTACGTCCAGGTTTTAGACAGTCTGTGGGGACGTCACGGAGACTACGTCCAGGTTTTAGACAGTCTGCGGGGATGTCACAGAGACTACGTCCAGGTTTTAGACAGTCTGCGGGGACGTCACAGAGACTACGTCCAGGTTTTAGACAGTCTGTGGTCATGTCCAGCTTCTTGTTAGTTACATTACTCCTCACAGTACTCTGATTACTTAAACACAGCGTCATGATGACTGGCTGTAGTCAGCTAACTCTCGTTAGCTTAGCTTAGCATTAGCTCCAGGTGAGCTGCAGCTCCAGGTGAGGACTCACCTCCAGGTCCACCCACACCATCCTCTGGGACATGCTGCTGGACATGCTGACTGTTCTCCACACCTGGACGTTAAAACTTGAACTTCCTCCTCTGTGGGTAACGTCTGTCCCGGCTCCTGAGCCCGTTAAACCGTTAAACGGGACGTAATTCCGCAGAACACCGGCACTGGTTCGATGCAGGTGATGCGCTGCTTTGCTGGCTCGGAGGACGGGCCGCGTCTTGCTGCAGAGAAAGCCCCAGGTGAGTGCAGCCCATGCCGGATTCAGATACGGGAGACGCACCGACATCCTGGGGCGACTTCCGTCGAGCTGCTGCCTCTTCTTCGGGGTCGGTCACAGCTGACATGCGGCGTGAGCACCACCTCCTGCCCGGGGAGAGCAAGGACACCCACCGGGCTTTAGTGATGGGAAGTTCGGTTCTAAAGTTGACGTGAACTTGATCTTTTGTACTGATGCATTCAAAAGTAAAATTACATTTTCTAATATCAATAAATTGCTGTAGCCAATTGTTTTCATTGCATTTACAGACCCTTGTAACTATCTGAAACAACCTAATAAATGTATTAACTTGTTTGTAGAACCACTCACTCAATGGCTTACGTCACCTGTAACCACACCCACCTGTCAATCAAAGCGTCCCCGCTCTTAATCCTGCATAACTTTAAGCCTTAATATAATGTGAACAGGTGAGTTGTATATAAATTCACCCTCAGTACAGTTGTCATGAACAGGGAAATTAGCTACAGAGACCAAAACTGTTTTTTGTACCAGGCTGTAAACATGTTTATTTCTGCTGTGAAACATGGGGACTTATGGAGACTGACTCACTGCTGGAGCCAGCCTCAGGTGGACGTTAGAGGAACTGCAGTTTTTTCCACATTGGTTTAATTTCCCAGCCACAAAGGTTGCTGCTTGGTTGTTAGTTTGTGTTAGTTTGTTAACTGGTTGTTAGCTGGTTGTTAGCTTGTGTTAGCTGGTTTTAGCTGGTTGTTAGCTTGTGTTAGCTGGTTTTAGCCTGTTAGCTGTTTGTTAGCTTGTGTTAGCTGGTTGTTAGCTTGTGTAAGCTTGTTGTTAGCTGGTTGTTAGCTTGTGTTAGCTGGTTGTTAGCTTGTGTAAGCTTGTTGTTAGCTGGTTGTTAGTTTGTTTTAGCTGGTTGTTAGCTTGTTTTAGCTTTTTGTTAGCTTGTGTAAGCTTGTTGTTAGTTGGTTGTTAGCTTGTGTTAGCTGGTTGTTAGCTTGTGTTAGCTGGTTGTTATCTTGTGTTAGCTGGTTTTAGCCTGTTAGCTGTTTGTTAGCTCCGTGTTATGTTAGCACAGTTGTCATGGATGTTGAAATTAGCAACAGAGACTAAAACTGTTTTTTGTCCCAGGCTGTAAACATGTTTATTTCTGCTGTGAAACATGGGGACTTATGGAGACTGACTCACTTCTGGAGCCAGCCTCAGGTGGACGTTAGAGGAACTGCAGTTTTTTCCACATTGGTTTAATTTCCCAGCCACAAAGGTTGCTGCTTGGTTGTTAGTTTGTGTTAGTTTGTTAACTGGTTGTTAGCTGGTTGTTAGCTGGTTTTAGCTGGTTGTTAGCTGGTTTTAGCTTGTGTTAGCTGGTTTTAGCCTGTTAGCTGTTTGTTAGCTTGTGTTAGCTGGTTGTTAGCTTGTGTAAGCTTGTTGTTAGCTGGTTGTTAGTTTGTTTTAGCTGGTTGTTAGCTTGTTTTAGCTTTTTGTTAGCTTGTGTAAGCTTGTTGTTAGTTGGTTGTTAGCTTGTGTTAGCTGGTTGTTAGCTTGTGTTAGCTGGTTTTAGCCTGTTAGCTGTTTGTTAGCTCCGTGTTATGTTAGCACAGTTGTCATGGATGTTGAAATTAGCTACAGAGACCAAAACTGTTTTTTGTCCCAGGCTGTAAACATGTTTATTTCTGCTGTTGGACATTTGGACATGGGGACTTATGGACACGGACTCTGTTGGAGCCTCCGCCTCACAGGTGGCGCCACTCCGCCTCTCACCGGCCGTTACTACCCGTTAATAAACAGCCGAGCCTCCGTGTAGCCGTTAGCTCCCCCGGCTAATGTCAACACCGTCGTGTCCGCTGTGAACCCGCGTACATGGCGAGGCGAGCGGCCACGGTGCCCACGATGCCCCCCTCCACGCCTGCCGGTTAAGATGCTCATCACGCTGTGCTACGTCTACCTGTGGGTGCGCTTTCACAAGTGCTACTCTGCGCTGATCCGCAGCAGTCTGCGCAGACTGCACAGCGGCAGCTTCAGCTTCAGCCTCTGCTCCTCCAGCTCGGCCCCAGCTGCTGCACCGCCGCCGGCCGGACACAGACACACAGCCGAGGACCGCGTCTTCCTCCAGCTGGGGGACAAGACGGTCTACGTGACAGAGCCGCAGGTTTGATACCGGAGCTAGTTAACACGTAGTTAACGGTGGTGACACCGTATTTACACCGGCCATGACGCAGCCGTGTCTCTCCTTGTTAATTAACACATGATTAACAAATTAATAACCAATATAACAGATCTGAAGGGTGAACACTTCCACCCCCCGCCTCTCCTACCGGGGACTGTCTCCCAAAGGAAGCCGGGTGAGACGTCCCGAGAGCGGGCTGACCCACAGCCCGTGTCGGTGGAGTCTGACTTATTTCTATTGAGTTTTTATGATTTCATTGATTTTATACAAAGCTGCAGATTATATTTTATCTTATTTCTTATTATTATTATTAATAATAATATTTTTTTATTATTTAATCTTAGTTATTATTATTATTATTATTATTATTATTTATGTAATCTTATTTATTATTATTATTTCTTTTATTTAATCTTATTTATTATTATTATTATTATTATTATTTTTTAATCTTATTTATTATTATTTTATCATATTTATTATTTTATTTATTATTATTATTACTAATATTATTAATTTATTATTATTTTATCTTATTTATTATCTTGTTTATTTTTTAACTTATTTGCATAAAGTTGCATAAAGTAAATGAACATTCAGCTTTATTTTATGAACATTTCTTCCTTATTTTCATTATTCATAATATTTGTCAAAATAACCATAAAAAACAAAACTATTTTTTGATTTTAGTCTCTTTGTGTTTCTGTATTTACATTCACCACCTTACTAACAGCTCACACATCTTCAGACTGTCACTAACAGTAACCAGCCTCATAGTGTTTAGGAGTCACTGTCTTCTCTCCTGTCTGTCTGTGCTGTCCACAGGCGTGTGACGACCTCAGCCAGTGGACTGTGCTTTTGGGCTCCTCTCTGCTGTGTCCTCCACCAATAGAGAATATTTTATTCATCATAGAAGCCACAGGACACAGAGCGGGACACACATCGAATAAGAAAGTAGGCACCACGAGTAACATGTTGTCCACGCCGTGGTCAGGCCGTCAGCTCGTCACAGTCACACCAAGAGTCACCTGTTAACCTGTTAACCAATTAACCTGCACGTCTTAGTGGGAGGAAGTTTAAAGGAGACATGTTTTTCCTACATGCATATTTGGATATCAGGTGTTGAGCCGATTAGACTTTAGACTTCCAGCCTGATTCAGGATTTTAAACGGATAATCTGCAGCTTTGACGAACATTGGGTGAAATTTGACAATAAAAGTTTGATAGAGTCTTTTTGTCTGGAGCTGATCAGCTGGTCAGTAATTCCTCCAGTTATGTTGACGAGGTCCGGTCCAAGTCTCACTGCTCTGTAACAATGTGGGAGGCCAGAGTAATCACCATACTAGTACTCTGATTACTCGCTTGACAAACGTGTCCCATCGTCGGTTTCATCTTGTTTACATGTACGTGCACATGACAACAAGCTCTTCACTGTCAGACCTGCTGCTGGTAGAAATGCAGATACACTGCAGTTCCTCTAACGTCCACCTGAGGCTGGCTCCAGAAGTGAGTCAGTCCCCATGTTAAATTATGTTTGACCCCTAACTCATTCCTTACCTGTGGTGGCTGACCAATCAGAGCAGAGGCAGGCCTTAAAGAGACAGGAGCTAAAACAAAGAGGCGCTGCAGCAAATCATGTTAATCTAACGAGCAATCAGCCAAAATAAATATAAAGTAGTAGCATTAAAATATTATTTTATTGTTTGTGTGTGTGTGCAGGTGCTGAAGTGGTCTGACTACTGTTTGCCTCTGGCTCGTAGCCCCGGCCAGCCGTTCAGGGCCGTGGCTCAGGCGAGCGTCGATAACTTCAGTCGTCTCGGGGTGGCTTTTATCGAAGACCGCCTTCACCTGGACAATGGACTTCTGCCTTCAAAGATAGTCCGTATGTCGCCTCTGATGACGTGTTCACATTAATGCGTGCCAAACTCTGCAGCTCTGTTTGTTTGTTCAGGCTTTGCTGAAACGTTGCACTGATGTTTTTGTACGTTTGTTTTCAGCTGTCGTCCTCCAAGAATCCACCCTCAGTGAGCTGTTGGAGAAGCAGACGTCAAAGCCCGACTCGTTGCTCTGGTTCTGCCGCAGAAACAATGAAGAAGTCATTGCTCGGCCTCTGACGTGTCGCCTGTCGGTCGATCATCCGCGCCTGCAGTGCCGTAAAGGCAGCCTGCTCCTCGCCCCGGAGCTCAAGAGGAGGCTAGAGGAGCGACGAGGGTCGGAGCCGCTCTGCAGCAAGCCGGATCTGGGACCCGCCGGTGACTCGTCGGACCACTCTTTGGGCAGTCATCACCACATGGAGGGCCATGGACACCACCTCCACCTGTCCAGCTGCCACGAGTGCCTGGAGCTGGAGAACAGCACCATCCTGTCTGTGAAATACGCCTCCGCTGAGAACATTCCAGATCTTCCTGACGATAACTCGGTCGGACTGGACAGCGGGGACGAGACTCTGGATGAGGTCGAACATGATGCCGGAGGGTTTTTGGGTCAAAGCGGCAGATTCGATAGCAAACCACCAAATGTTCTGGTGTACGCGGGCGGCTGTCAGGAGCGTTTTCAGGCCGTGCGGCAGCTTTTGTCCGAGTGTATAAACATGGAGAACAACATCATATATCCCCTCTCACCGCAGCAGGCTCTGAGCGACCCCTGGCTGGATAACACCAGGCTCCTGGTGCTGGCAGAGGAGGAAACCCTGAACCCTCAGCTCCAGACCCGCTTTCTCACCTACCTGAGTCAGGGCGGCAGAGTGCTGGGCCTGAGCTCCAGCCTGTGTCCTGCAGGCCTCTGTCTGGAGGTCAGAGAGAGGCGACACCGGCAGGTCAGCCAGCTGAGCTTCACCCGGGAGGACAGCAGCGAGCTGGAACTGAACCTGTTGGCGAGCGGGAAGGTTTACATCAGGGACACTCAGGGTGGAGGGGAAGTGGAGCTGTGGGGCGAGCTGAAAGGAGACACGCCCCATCAGAGAGACATGGTCATAGTCAGGGTGACCCACGAGGCGGACGGAGGGGAGGCCGTCCTCTGTCAGGTAAACACATCAAATGATTTTAAAGTCCTTTAAAGTCCTGAAATTATGTGACCAGAGAAGAAGGAAACAAGATTTCAGTCAGCTGCTGTGAAAAGACTAAAAACTAAACCGACTTAGAGCTAATGTGATTGGACTGAAGCCGAAATTCCACCGGGCTAGACGATGATCGTGACTCTGCCAGCAAGTTTCAGAAGCGTCTCTCCACGGAGAACACGTGGAGGAACACCTGGACAGGAAGTCAGACACAGAAATAGAGAATCTGGTGAAATCTCTCAGCTGGTCGAGCGTCGCCCCGCGTACGAAGGCGCTTTGCGTTCCCCGTCTGTCTCTCTTCAGCTGCCTCTGTCAAAAATAAATCTAAAAAAATATCTAAAATAAAACAATGTGTGTGCAGGCAGTTAAACTACTCATGATAGTGCGTAGAAGAAATCTGAGCAAGTTAACAAAGTCTGAAGCCGCTCTGAGAGTTCAGCTGTGTTCATGGTTCAAGATCTTCCCAGCTGAAAAATCAGCGTTAATCAGCTGTTGTTGTTGTTGTTGTTGTTGTTTCCACACCTGTAACGTTCTCCCCTCTGACAGGTCCACCTGGAAATCTCTCCCGACTCCACGAATTTGACCACAGAAGCGTTCGATCAGCTGAAAGTCAGCAACGCGCTGCGTTACGAAGTCCTGACGGAGATCCTGACGTCTCTGGGCCTCAGCTGTGAGATAAACCAGACTCCAGCACCGAGCCCAGTCCACCTGCTCGCCACCTCTCAGGTAACATCACCTGAACCCGCCTGTTCAGATGATACTGAGGCTTGAAGTCCTTCTCTGTGTGTCATTCATTCACTCACTGATTGAGCAGACTGTTTTTGTTAAAGTTAATTACATGAGTGCAGATATTCTGCATAATTCACATGTGGAAACACTTTGGCCTCTCAAACATATGCAAATGTATGAACATGTATGCAGCAGGTCTGTTTACAGAGAGCCAATAATAAGTGAGGGCAGTAAACCAGCCTTTGATCGTCCATCACACTGACGGACTGCAGCCAGGCCGCTCACTCTGAGTATTTCAGAACCTTCAGAGAACTTTGAAGTTGCAGCTGCAGCGCCAACAAAAACTGTAGAGAGCGTCCAGCAGAGGGAGACCGCCGCGGGGCTCGTCGTGATTACAGCCTGTATGTTGGTATTCAGCTGATGGTATGATGGCGTTTACATCTCAGCAGCTTTAAATAGACTTTCTATGGACTATATATAATATATATAATGACTCACTGACCAGTCCAGCAGCAGTCAGCCCAGAACCAGACCCAGCAGCGGCTGATATCAGCGACTAGTCCAGCAGCGGCTGATATCAGAGACTAGTCCAGCAGCGGCTGATATCAGCGACTAGTCCAGCAGCGGCTGATATCAGAGACTAGTCCAGCAGCGGCTGATATCAGCGACTAGTCCAGCAGCGGCTGATATCAGAGACTAGTCCAGCAGCGGCTGATATCAGAGACTAGTCCAGCAGCGGCTGATATCAGAGACTAGTCCAGCAGCGCTGATATCAGACTAGTCCAGCAGCAGCTGATATCAGCGACTAGTCCAGCAGCGGCTGATATCAGAGACTAGTCCAGCAGCAGCTGATATCAGAGACTAGTCCAGCAGCTGATATCAGAGACTAGTCCAGCAGCTGATATCAGAGACTAGTCCAGCAGCAGCTGATATCAGAGACTAGTCCAGCAGCTGATATCAGAGACTAGTCCAGCAGCTGATATCAGAGACTAGTCCAGCAGCTGATATCAGAGACTAGTCCAGCAGCTGATATCAGAGACTAGTTCAGCGGCTGATATCAGAGACTAGTCCAGCAGCAGCTGATATCAGAGACTAGTCCAGCAGCTGATATCAGAGACTAGTCCAGCAGCTGATATCAGAGACTAGTCCAGCAGCAGCTGATATCAGAGACTAGTCCAGCAGCGGCTGATATCAGAGACTAGTCCAGCAGCGGCTGATATCAGAGACTAGTCCAGCAGCGGCTGATATCAGAGACTAGTCCAGCAGCGGCTGATATCAGAGACTAGTCCAGCAGCAGCTGATATCAGAGACTAGTCCAGCAGCGGCTGATATCAGAGACTAGTCCAGCAGCAGCTGATATCAGAGACTAGTCCAGCAGCAGTCAGTCCAGCTCGGCGTCTGTCTTTCAGCCTTTTATTTCACCAAGCTCTCACCAACCACTAAAAGTCAGTCCCACATTTACTCTTGTCCGGCGGCTTCTTGCTCGCTCACTCTCTCCTTTTCTCTTCTTAGCTTTCTCCGTCAGCGTCCTCTTCACTCTCTGCTCCTCTGCCATCATGTACAGCTAACAAAGTGAGCTAACATGAGCTAACAGCAGCTAACAAACTGAGCTAACATGAGCTAACAGCAGCTAACAAACTGAGCTAACATGAGCCAACAGACTGAGCTAACATGAGTTAACAGCAGCTAACAGACTGAGCGAACATGAGCTAACATGAGCTAACAGACTGAGCGGACATGAGCTAACAGCAGCTAACAAACTGAGCTAACATGAGTTAACAGCAGCTAACAAACTGAGCTAACAGCAGCTAACAGACTCAGCTAACATGAGCTAACAGCAGCTAACAGACTGAGCTAACATGAGCTAACAGCAGCTAACAGACTGAGCTAACATCAGCTAACAGCAGCTACAGCTGTCAGCAGTTTACTTCACTGTCCATCATAAACTCTGTAAATCACAGAGAGTTGAGGCGGAGCAGCCGGAGGACATCAGAGGGAAAACCAGAAAACATTTCCTCCATAAAATATGATCCAGTTGCTGCTGTGTGATGCGTTTTGTACTTTCAGCTACCTCAGTTGTCAGTTTGCTGTCTGGTCTTGGTCGTGAGCTGGTCTTTGGTTAGTTGGTCTTTACTACAACAAAGTCCTTCAGTTTAAGTTTTCACCTCTCATTTGTATAAGTTGAATTTTGAACCTCGATTTGATCGTATATTCCTCATAATTCCTGATGATCCTCTTCATGGTAAGTTGCACCATCAGGGTCCGTCAGGAGAATTAAAGGTGTGCACTAGGGATCGACCGATACGGGTTTTTTGATGGCCGATGCGATACCGATTTTTTCCCCATGGCCCATGGCCGATACCCGATTTCCGATACCCGATTTCCGATACCGATATGGGTTAAAAAAAGTTTAAAAAATGACAAATATTCCAGGTCTCAAGTTAAAAATAAATAGCCATTTATTTATAATAACATGAATAACAGGAAAATGACAATCATGTCTGAAGCCCATTGAGCATTTTTTTTTTAAGTGTCTGCCTAATGCTTATACAGTATTATATCCACTTAAAAAGGAATAGCCCACATACTTCGGTGCTTTTATTCATTTTTATTTATTTAAAAAATATATATTAGTTTGGCTTGACACATTCAAAGGACTGTGGCTTGACAGTGGCAACAGAGCTTGACTGCACATTTGAGAAATGTTGGGGATGACATAAAGATTATTTAGAGTAAATGTTTAGGCCTATTTTACAACTGTAGGCCTATATTGTACTTGATATACCATTGCCTTTGAAGCAGGCAGTGACAGTAAATAGCCTGACTTGATCATCATCCGCATTGCAAAGTGAGTGAATGAATTGTAGATTTGTCACTTTTTAAAAAAATAAAAAATGGGCACACCATAATTTGTTTTAGTTGTGGAGAAACAAAACCTCGCTGCTTGCCCCCTGCTTTGTTTCAGGAAGAGGGGAGAGGGGCGGGACAAATCACAACAATCTCCCTTTAGGTTTGACGCATCAAACTTTATCCATTTCGACATTGTCTTAGTTAATATCAAATCCCACGCCACCTCTAACTCTAACGAAGTGTACCCTTATATTGCACACAATATGCGTGGCGAGTTACGTTTAGGAGGGATTTAGAAGTTTATTCAGTGATAATCACTCGCATGCCATTATTGCTCCCGCGGTGTCGACATGCACTGACACGGCGCTACCCCATGTGTTGAAAAATATTCCCGTACGTAAGCTAAAGTAGTCTATGGCTTAGCAAGCCTCTTCTCGAAACCCCAAAACGTTTCATTAGGTCCTGGACTGTTGGGTTCGTTGTGCAGTTATCTGATTACAGCAACTGTTCCGCTCCGCGCTGATCACTTTTTCTCGCTCCATCTGTCTCTCCCTCACGTGCGTGCACACTCACTCACACACACACACACACTGGGCTGCTTCACCGGTGTTCGCCGGTTTAACTCCTGCAAACGCCGAATTGACAGTGACTGATAACAACACCGACTTCATTTGAACTTTAAACTGCGGGTGATTGCATCATAGCCTACTCTTAGTGTTACAGCTCCCTAGTTTAGGTTGGCAGTTTAAATGCGACGCACTTAAACAGCATTCCCGTTTTTTTCGACTCACTTAATGACTTTCAGGCACACGCATGCTACTGTATGCAGTGCAATGCCATGTGCATACTATGCTGCGGGGGCTGCAGCAGCGTGCATAGCGGGTCTTCACAGAGCTGCCCTTGAACGCCTGTCTGTAAATGACGCTGGATGCGTATCGGCCGTATCGGCCATGTGTATCGGCCGATGCCGATACACCTAAACAACGCTAATATCGGCCCGATATATCGGCCGGCCGATATATCGGTCGACCCTTAGTGTGCACAGGTACATACGTGTATGGATGTGTACGGTTGGTAGATTGTGCATCCACTCAAAAACAGCCACAAGGGGGAGTCGGTGCTCCAGGATGAGAAGCAGGGCTCTGATTCGCTCTTTGAAACAGCTCCTGACCTCTCTGCTATGAAGTAAAGCTTTCCGCCTTTGGGCACAGATCGGCCCTCCCAGGAAAGAATAATACTAAATTATTAATATTAGTAGAAGTAGCAGCAGGATTGTAGTTTGTCTTCGTTCTTCTGTGTTTGGATTAATGTGTGACCTTTGACCCCGCTGCCCCAGCCACTTTGTCCCAACATGCAGCAGGCTGATGGAAATCTGGGGGCGGCAGAATTGTTTCCAGATTGTTGTGAAGGTGGAGGAGGACAGCTGGTAGCTGTACACCTCAACGCGTCCGAGGAACGAGCTCTTTACTCGGAGTATACGACGCCTGGATCGCGTCCAGTCGTTTTTATTCAGTCTTAAAGTTGTCAGGATGCTTTTGGTCTTGAGTGGATCTTGTTAAGTACGAGGGTGAAAGTTTGCAGCAGGTTGGAAGCTCGTAACGCGAGATAGGGTAAATATGGACAGCTGTGACATTAGTAACAGCCAAACATCAAGCAAGGACTTTAGAAGGAATTAGATTAGATGAGAGGTTTAATTTCTGAATATGGCAGGAAAGAGTTCACTTTACAGATTAGACTGGTCTTTTTACAAAAGGCCCGTATAGGTTTGCATCATTATTAACAAAACTGGCCCCCAAAAGGGGACAAAGAGGGAGTTAGAGCTGCAAACAAATCAAGATATATGGACGGGGATCAGCGAAACGAGAGGCAAGAGGCAAAGAGCTTCACAAAGACAGAAACACAGCATGGAAAATAAAAACCCAGTTTGGAGAGTAGTTTTTTTTTAAGGTACAAACCTTGAAGGCCTCCAGGAGGGTGAGAAGTTTCGAGATTTCGAAGCATAGAGGTCGTGTGTTCTTGTTTCTTTGACCTTCAGCACCTTTTTTTAAAAACGTACATTCCACCAAATACGTCAGAACTTTCACTCGATGCTTTGTCATTGAACCCCCACATTATTGCAAGGATTGTGTGTGTTTTAATAAACTGACAAAAGGAGGCGTGCATTAAAAGAAACGTCTCTGTCCTCCTCTGCTCCTCTCTGACAGGAGGCCAAGGCCACATTCCTGAAATGGCTGCAGACACGTACGAATCAGAACGGCCTCCTCACGTTGCCCAAAGCCTCCCTCAGGATGGTGTCGCACTCAGAGCTGCATTCGGAAGACGAGTCTCTGCTGCCCGACGGCTCTCTGGCTCTGGTCACTGATTCTCCAGAGTGCCAGAGCTCGGAGAGGTTCAGCATGGAAACGTACAGCAAGAATCTGAAGAGCAGCCTGCTGGGGAACACCGTGCTGTACGCCGAGGTCGCCACGTCCACCATGGACCTGTCTGAAGGGTAACACATGTTTAACATCTGAAACACACTGCACCTCTAAAACACAGATACATGGAGTTAGTCACAAACTAGTTTAGCTTGGTCAAAATATTTAAACTCACTAGATACTATGTGGATCTGAACCTGCTGTCATATGGTCAAGACCTCTGAGAAGTCTGTTAGTGGGTCACAATCAAAGGTTGGTTTGAGGGACTGACCCGGGTCTCGCTGCCCAGACAGAGGCTGTTTTCTGGGGGGAGAGTTCGCCGAAGAGTCGGCAGGGAGGACTGACCGGGTCGACGTGACTTTTCTTGTCTTTTTTCATACAAGTTACTAAAGACACGACCTACGGAATTATTTTTTGTTACAACAATATTGGTTTCTCAGTTAATCAACGTAGACAAACAGAGGAACTTTCCTGGCTGTTTTCTGGGGGAGTGTTCGCCGAAGAGTCGGCAGGGATTATTGACCGGGTCGCGTCTGTAGCTTTCTATGTTGTGTAGTCTGGAGCTCGCGGTGGGCGGCCATCTGCCTCGACCGGTTGAAGGTTACCAGTGGAGCTGTGGACCATGTTTTTACACGTGGGTCCTTCTTTTTCACGACGGTAATGCGATACGCTTTCCAGCCGGCGGTTTCACGCGTTTTCTCGCTGATTAACAGCTGGTGGTAAATGTCAAGAAACACACAGACACAGTGGCAACAAAGAGAGCGAAGCCTGCAGGCCAGTAAATATGAATACACGTCTTAAACTCTGAAATGCGTCCGACGAGTTTGTTAGACATCGAAGGGAAACAGAAAGTTAGAAAAGAGGCAGATTAACGGACTCACATGAGCACAAACGAACTAAAGGTACAAACGTTTTTGTACATGTGGAGGTTTCCAGCTTCACCACCATGACCAAGAAAGTAAAGAGATGTAGAGCAGAATGTGACACACCGAGGTGAGGAGTGATGATACCTTCAGGAGAAGGTAGAGCCAATAATGAACAACAACGATGCTCATTAATCTGCAGACACAGCTTTATTAGAGAGAGTGCATAGGAGGACTGCAGTTCCTCTAACGTCCACCTGAGGCTGGCTCCAGCAGTGAGTCAGTCTCCATAAGTCCCCATGTTTCACAGCAGAAATAAACATGTTTACAGCCTGGTACAAAAAACAGTTTTGGTCTCTGTAGCTAATTTCCCCGTTCATGACAACTGTACTGAGGGTGAATTTATATACAACTCACCTGTTCACATTATATTAAGGCTTAAAGTTATGCAGGATTAAGAGCGTGGACGCCGTGATTGACAGGTGGGTCCACTGATGATCCACATCTTTGCCGATTGTTAGATTAGAAGAAGCTCTCCGCTCTGCCGCCTCAGACAACAGCAGAGCAGATCGAGTTGACAGGAAGCCAGACATAGAAATAACAAAGAGAACCAAGTCACTTTTCAAAATAAAACACCCTGTGCAAACTCCAGATCGGACAAAAGAGAAACAGATCAACTATGTATCTGTTTATTGACCGAATTCATCGCGACATCGTCACCAGCCAAGTGAAAGAAAAGGTAGCAACACAGCATGAAAGCCCTACAATGAGTCCAGCATATGTGTGTGTGTGTGTGCGTGCACATGTTGGGGTAGGAGGGTAGACAGGCTGGAACTAATTTAATGCCTAAGTGACCTCACTGCAGCGAGGCAAGTTGCACCTAATAGACTTCTTTGTCTGCGTCCACACATGTGAGTAAAAGTGGCTGTTGAGCAGGTCGATCCGGTGGCAGGTGGGAGCAATTAAAACTGTCATAAAGTTTGAAAAATGGATCGTAGAGCAGCGCTGAGCTGATTGGAACAGACAGTGTTGTCATTGAGGTTATACAAAAACTAAAGCGTGGTGAGCGAGCGGGCCGTGTAACCCCCGAACCTGCTGCTGCAGTTTGATTTCACTGCTAATGTTTGAGTTTCCAGATGTCCCCCCGGAGCAGCCTTGATTAATGTTATTATTAAGGAATGCTTGTTATATTTCTTCAAGCATTTGTGTTAAGTATTCAGTCTAATGCTGAATATTTGCAGGGAGAGTCGAAGCTGACAGACTTTAAGCAGCGTTAGCTCGGTGTTCACGCTTTCTTTCAGTTAAACACTTTAAACTTTCAGTGTTTGGTGGTAAAGTCCATATAAAAACACGTTAAATATGTTGTAAAATAGTTGCTGTGAAAAGACTTTGAACGATATATAACGTGGAGTTTGAGGTTCAAACTGTTTTTCGCCAGTTTTCAGACTCAGGATTTTGTGGGCGGTCCTTAAAGGGTGGCTCGATGACACGCTGAGGTCACCCTGAGCAGAGAGATTTCAGAGTGTTTCAGTTACTTGTTGATATTTTTAATCATTCAGATTTGTCTGGGTGGTTAATGACCCTTTCTTCTTTGGTCTGACAAACTCAGAACACGTTTAAAAGTGGCAGAAATTAAATATAACCATGTTTTAGTTATAATATTTTTAATTACCTCAGAATGAGTCGGTCCTCTTTCACGTGTCCGTTATGTTTCTACAAACCCAGACGCGATGAATCGCTCGCTCTAGATCGTTTTCTGTTTCCACCATAGTTTATCCTCTATGCTCGGAACAGGAGGGTGAGGCGAGGAGTATTCAGTTGGTTGCAGCTACTAAATCCTACACACTGCACCTTTTTAAAGCAATGACGGACCTTTATTCGTTTATCAGCCATAACATGGATCACGGAGGGTCAACTGATTGCCAACGCCACGTCTTTGCTCTGATTGGACGAAATTCATCCACGTGACATTAACCAGACTGGCTCGTCGTCTCGCTGCATGAGTCCCCTTCAGTCTGCACACACCGGGACGTTTGCTGATACAGTCCAGAAATTGGAATTTACAGTCCGGTCTCGAGCGATGACGTCACGTCATGACATCACTGTTGTGAAGCTCGGTGTGGCGCTGGACGTCTTCCAGGTCACATGAAAATCAGCAAAGACGCGATCCAGAGGCTGCAAAGCACCTCGACTCTGACGCGGCCTCCGTGCACATGGTGATGAATGGATCTTTATTATCGTCTCATTTCAAGTTTCGAATAGTCAAACAGACGATGAGTTTTAGTCCTTTGAAACATCGACGAGATCCCGAGAACAAATAAAGTTAAGACGGGATTTAACGGGCGGGAGGGAGTTCATCTAAAGACGGAGCGGCTCCCTGAAACTGAAGATGATGAAAACAGAAGTTCATCCACTCGAAGCTCGAAGCCGAGGCTCAGTGTTTGTTCAGGGAATTAATGCTTTGTTTGGAGGGAGCGTCAATAAAATCAGTTTCCTTAGCAGGTCACAGCAAACTGGAACCTCAGACGGAGATGCAGAGCGAGTTATTAAAGACGAGTTAGAGGAGGTTACAAAAGTTACTGATTACTAGTTACTGAGCGTTTTTGTACTCAGACGTATCCTGTTATACCGATGGTGGTATTTTATTGCAGTACTCGTGACCTCAGTGTCAAACTGGATGTGCCCGATGTGATACTTGAATAATAATGTGGCTGTTTGTGTGGCAACATTTAATCACTGAGAGCTTCGTTAAAGTTTCATCTCATCGACCTCACGCTGTGCTGAGACGGTTTGAGTTGTAGTGTCGTCTCAGATTATTTGTTGGGTGACGTTCGTCGAGTCTGACGCAGTTTTCTTCTTCGGTGGTCTGTGTGGAGTTCGTCTTCAGGTTCAGAGAACAAAGGCGACCTCAGAGTCAGGTGACACTCACAGGAAGTGACCTGGGGAGACGACTTCACAGTAAAAGTACAAAAATTCATCCGTGGTCCAAAAGTACACAACACAAATATAATATACAACACACAGATACTACGTTTATATATGTGGTTACAATGAAGTGTAACTGTTATTATTACTGTACACAGAAGTAATTAAATATAAATATTAAATGTAAATATACTTCTTAAAATCTAAATATCTAGAAGAGTTAAAATAGTTTTTCATGTTACAAAGTACGGCCTCAAAAACTTTAGCAAACAAAAATCCAGTTTTTATTTATTACAATATATTAATACATGAAATAAACTTCTACGTCATTAACTGATGAATTCATTTGAACTTCAGCATCATCAAACAAACTGTTAAAATAAATAAATATTAAGTCTTTAAAAAATCACTTTAAACATTTGAAACATTAAAACTAATTTTTTTTCTTTCAGGTAAATTTCAACAATTTAATGTGTCACTGCACAACAGGAAACAAAAATGAAAACAGCACAAATAATCCTAAAAATAAATAAAATTAATAATGTATGTAGAAAAAATTAAAATAATTACAAACAATGTTTTATTTTATAATAATATAGAATATTTTTTTGATTAATTGTTTGAATATTGTGAAAAATCCAAAATCTGAGTCTAGTTCAGTTCAGTTCAGTTTAATTAATAAATAACGTCACTGATTCATTTTCTGCCTATAAATTATTAATTTATAACAGTTTCAGTAATTATCAAAGAAACGATCATTTATCAGCATCAAAGTCACAAATGTTTAATTACATCGTTTATATCTGCTGAAATTTAACTTTAACGTTATTTCCTGATAATTGACTCTGAGAGTGTGTGTGTGTGTGTGTGTGTGTGTGTTTAGTGATAGTTAACAGTGTGTGTGTGTGTGTGTGTGTGTGTGTGTGTGTTTAGTGATAGTTAACAGTGTGTGTGTGTGTTTAGTGACAGTTAACAGTGTGTGTGTGTGTTTAGTGACAGTTAACAGTGTGTGTGTGTGTTTAGCGATAGTGAACAGTGTGTGTGTGTATGTGTGTTTAGCGATAGTGAACGGTGTGTGTGTGTGTGTGTGTGTGTGTGTGTGTGTGTGTGTGTGTGTTTAGTGATAGTTAACAGTGTGTGTGTGTGTGTGTTTAGTGATAGTGAACAGTGTGTGTGTGTGTGTTTAGCGATAGTTAACAGTGTATGTGTGTGTGTGTGTGTGTGTTTAGTGATAGTGAACTGTGTGTGTGTGTGTGTGTGTGTGTGTGTGTGTGTGTGTGTGTGTGTCTCGTTGTCGGGATAAGAGGCGTTGGGTTTTTCTAACACCACTTGGCTCAGAGAGCATAATGATTCTTTTCCTGCTCTGCTGAACTTGATCCCTGCGCCTCCAGCAACACACTTCCTACTTGTTGATTTTCTCTTGTAAGAGCTTCAAGCTCAGACGTGAAAACCCAAGGGCCCAATTGTATCAGTACCACCTCCTCCTCCACCTCCTCCTCCACCTCCACCACCTCCTCCACCTCCTCCACCACCACCTCCTCTTCCTCCACCTCCTCCTCCACCTCGCCTTTGTCCCTCACAGAAAGAGATGCATAAAGAAAGTTTAATTCGTTTGATTTCCTCTTCCACTCGCTCGTACAAACTCTGTTTCTGTGCCGTCTGCACATGTGGAAAGTATTTTTGGCGCTGACCCAGTTTCTTCTGTCTAACAGTCACTTACTTTCATAATTCAAAAATTGCATCTTGAGTGACTGCGAGTCTCATACATACAGTAAGCGCAGTGTAGCGCCGTCATGCTCGGGACATTTGAATAGAAAAACAAGCCTAACAAGGGACTCCTCTGCTTAAAGCTGTTCCAGTTGTCGGGCGAGCGCTCCGGCAATCACTGTTTGTTTTGACAAGCAATCCAATATCCAAACTGACACTGTAGGAATTAGAGTCCCGCTTCCTGTGAAAAACACAAACCACAGGACATACACAGGCGAAAATGGATTCCTCGTCGCCGTGGCAATAGGTTCGACCATAAAAATCAAATTGGCCCAATTGACCTTGCATGCTCCACCTGCAATTATAAAAGATTGTAAGCAGATGCCTAAACGTCCTCATTTCTTATTCTGGAGAACATATGGTGCAGTGTTTGACTGTCTGGTGGAAGGTATGTTATACTCCAGAGCCCTGAGCCCGGCGCAGGGAAGGGCCACGAAGTCCAGTGTTGGGTCCAGAGCGTGCAGACTGCAGCAGCCTGTCAGCACCGGGTTTCATTTAAACTACATTTAATACGAGGAAAAGAAAACCAGAGGGTCTGTCCTGATGCCAACGTTCATATGGATTATATTTTTTACAATTCACGTCCTGTCCGCTGCATTAAAGAGTTACATTATTTTCATAGGTTGGTTATTGTTTCTATCCAGTTCTAACGTTAAACACGATGAGTGCATGGATCCACTTAGTGAACCTGCAAACAGCTTCAACAAATTTAAATCATCGTCTGTAGGAACATTGTCTCCATGTGGGTGGCAGCCGGTTACAGTAGCTCTGAACACTTCCCTCTGATTTCAGTGTCTTGTTTACACTCGAGAGCAGCTCTTAGCATCGGCATCGAAAGACCAGAGATCTCGAGACGGTGACGCAGAGCTGGATCTACGACCGTACCGCCTGAAGACAAAGCAAATCACTCACCGATAACGACGTCAACCCAATCCGATTCTTCTATATTCAGATTTCCTGATTTTTACACATCGAGAAACTATAATTTACGAAGTCAGGCCTCAACCCTTGGACGAGGATTTGTATCCGTCTGATTCAGGACACAAGCCTGCAGCCACTCAGGGCGTTGGTTCAAGTCCCTTTTTACCTTTTTCTTTAAAGTCTGATGTTGTCACTTTAGCTCAGGGGAACTTTTTCAGTGTCTGACACCATTATTTCTGTTTTCAGACTACATCTATGGTTCCCAAGTTACATGCGATAGTGTTAATAAAAGTTTTTTAACAACCGGTACAAATATATGTGACAATATCATCATGTAAACTCAACATCTAGTAACTAAACAATGTTTATGGATCAAGATATGATTCATTTTTTAATTCTTAGACGTCTGGCATCGCTGTCGGCATCAGTCCCTCTGTGTGGTGTTTTATTTTCTGCCTACCGGAGGCTGTGGTGCAAACTGGACACTTCAAGGTGTGTAGTCAGTCTAATGGACGAAGCGTATCGCCGAGCAGAACCTCTGCCAAACCCGACCGGCCGAGTCCAGACGAGCCGTCAGCATCGAAGGCAAGGTCGTTCACGGTGGCTCAGCTGCCCGGCGGTAATGGAGCGGCCCTCTCTCATTGATCACTTCCAATAGTGCTATTTGGAAATGATAATTTCTGCTGCTCCTCCGTAAACAGGATTAGCTCAATTAATCACATTTACAGATTAGTTCGTCCTCTCGTATTGATCCTCCCTTTTGGTGGCGCTGAGTGATCAATGCAAACGCGCTTATGCACGGCCGATCCCGTTTCCAAAACGACAGAGCTAATCTTTTAATCTGAGATATTTTAATCCGGGAAGTGAGAGGGATTTTTTTTGGGGAGGGGTAAATGGCTTTCAGAAAAATGATAGCGTGTCAAAATGCAACAGCGTTTCAGAAGTTAGATTATGTAGATGTTGGGAAACGTGATGGTTGAATCTGAGGATGTTTATTTCTGAGGTGACACGTTCATGCCGAGGCTGACGGTCCTCTGGTGTGAAGCTCGAGCTGATCGCAGCCTTTGATCGTCGGTGGCCGTTTATCCTCCCTGACCTGCTCTGACCTCTGTGGCTTAAGCTGCTCCCTAAAACAAAGAGTCCTGATCGGGGATTCAGAGGCCCGGGCTCTTCATCATCAGCTGGACGATTCCTCCTCTCTCTATCTGTCAAACATGCTACTTTGTACGTCTTTGTCGTGGGCTTGTTGGACGACAATGGTGACGCAGTGATCCGAGGAGATGAAATGGATCTGAGAGGAACCCACAGAGGGAGGAGGCTCTTCATAACTACCTTCTTCTTCCTGTTGCATGGCTGCACACTTTGCTGTGGCTGCCGTCGAGCTGCAGATCCACAGATTGCTCCGTCATAAAAGCAACAAGACGAGATGAGGCAGACTTTATCGATCCACATCGGGGAATTCACCGGTTACAGTATACACAAGGTGGATCAGAAAAATACTCAGAGTTCCCAGCGAGTCTTCATTAAGTTCATCCATCCTGTGTTTTATCTGAATCTGGGTTTGCCGACTCTCGTGGACCACCCTCGGCTGCTGCCTGCATGTTGCCCGCTCTCAGGGAGCTAATTGCCCCTCACACTTCCTCTGAGTCGGTGTTATTAGGTGACCTGAGCTGGGGCATGCTCAATCCTCCACCATTCTGTGCAACTTCAACTCGGAGGCCTTAAATCTGTCCCAGATTGTTGCCGTCGTCTACGAGCAGCTTTAATACGAGGTCTGTGGAGAACAGAGCACTAATTGATGTAATTCTCACCAACGTGCCCGCCGAGTTCACATGTGCAGTGTTTTCTCTGCAGAGGAGCTAATGACAGACGGCCCCTGGTTTGTTTGTAGCCTGTGATGAAAGCTCAGATGTATCCGACACTCACGCTAACGCAACGAGTTAAAAATGTGAGTGAGTTCTCAGAGACCTGCTGATCTGTCCGTCAGAGCAGGGACAGACACCCTCAGCGCGCCTAAGCTGATTTACCAGCGACTAACTTTGCATCACAAAAGCAGAAAGGCCGGCTCGCACAATCTTTGTTCACCAGCCAATGCAGAGAGGTTGACTCGGGTCACTGGATCAGCTTTAATTACATTTGGAGATGAGCGAACGAGCAGACAGAGAAAAACTGTTTCTAACACTCAGGACGCTCACAGCGACTCCAAACGAACCGATGAAATGATCAACTACTCGAGTATTTCTTCTGATTACATTACTTATGATCTAACAGCAGCGGCTGATATCAGCGACTAGTCCAGCAGCGGCTGATATCAGAGACTAGTCCAGCAGCGGCTGATATCAGAGACTAGTCCAGCAGCGGCTGATATCAGAGACTAGTCCAGCAGCGGCTGATATCAGCGACTAGTCCAGCAGCGGCTGATATCAGAGACTAGTCCAGCAGCGGCTGATATCAGAGACTAGTCCAGCAGCGGCTGATATCAGCGACTAGTCCAGCAGCGGCTGATATCAGAGACTAGTCCAGCAGCGGCTGATATCAGAGACTAGTCCAGCAGCGGCTGATATCAGAGACTAGTCCAGCAGCAGTCAGTCCAGCTCGGCGTCTGTCTTTCAGTCTTTTATTTCACCAAGCTCTCACCAACCACTAAAAGTCAGTCCCACATTTACTCTTGTCCGGCGGCTTCTTGCTCGCTCACTCTCTCCTTTTCTCTTCTTAGCTTCCTCCGTCAGCGTCCTCTTCACTCTCTGCTCCTCTGCCATCATGTCCATAGAGGCTGCTGAGCCTGGTTACCACCTCTTCTTCTTCTTCACTCCCTGATCCAAACCTCCTGTGGTACAAACACTAACACTCCCTCAGTGCTCTGAGCTCACAGGCCGGGCAGCCTGGCTAACAGACTGAGCTAACATGAGCTAACAGCAGCTAATAGACCGAGCTAACACGAGCTAACAGCAGCTAACAGACTGAGCTAACATGAGCTAACAGCAGCTAACAGACTGAGCTAACATGAGCTAACAGCAGCTAACAGACTGAGCTAACATGAGCTAACAGCAGCTACAGCTGTCAGCAGTTTACTTCACTGTCCATCATAAACTCTGTAAATCACAGAGAGTTGAGGCGGAGCAGCCGGAGGACATCAGAGGGAAAACCAGAAAACATTTCCTCCATAAAATATGATCCAGTTTCACCAGAATCAGTGAAATAGTTCTTGTGTGACTTCGTTGGGTTCACCTGTTCATCATGACGTCTCTTCTGTGTTTGTCTCCCTTCAGGTTGAATCTGCACTTACCGAAGGACGTCGGCTTAATAATTGTAGCTGCTCGTCAGACTCAGGGCAGAGGTCGGTGCTCCGGCGTTACACGATGTATTAAACTCACATTGTTTGTGGTTTTCAGCGTCTCCCTGTCTGTTTGCTGCTGCAGGTCGGGGCAGGAACGCCTGGCTCAGCCCGGTCGGCTGTGCCATGTTCACTCTGGGGGTCCAGGTGGAGCTGGGCTCCAGGCTCGGGCAGAGGATCCCCTTCCTGCAGCATCTGGCTGCTCTGGCTGTGGTGGAGGCTGTTCGCACACTTCCTGGATACGAGGTACCGACCCACACGTCTTCATCTGCTTCTGTACTCGTCTGTGTTTCAGTCCCGGGTCATGACATAGCAGTAAACAGACTCTCTGCTTCATCAGGACATCGACCTGAGGGTGAAGTGGCCCAATGACATCTACTACAGCAACCTCATGAAGCTCGGAGGAGTGCTGGTGACCTCCACCGTGCTCGGATCAACGTTTCATCTGCTCATAGGTAACAACAGTTTTCAGCTGCATGATAGGGACTCGTCAGGCCACTTCACCTCAGTCCGCCTTAAATGACCTTAAACTACCTTAACTAAGTCTGAGCTTGTGGTTTCTGGTGCCATCAGGAGAAGTAGTAACATCCTCTGTGCCGTGTCTCTGCAGGCTGTGGCTTCAGCGTGACCAACACGAACCCGACCGTCTGCATCAACGATCTGATCCATCGGCACAACGTGCAGAACAACTGCAGCCTGCAGCCGCTCAGCTGCGCTCAGCTCATCGCTCGGACCGTCAGCTGCCTCGAGGCGCTGATCAGCAGCTTCCAGCAGGGAGGCCCGGACGCCGTCCTGCCCACCTACTACAAGAGATGGCTCCACAGGTGTGACCCACTGTCTGACTCCACACAGGTATGTCTGATGAGAATAACATCCTGATCTGTCGCTGTCTGCTTTGACCTCAGCGGGACTCGGGTGCGTCTCTGGAGCGAGGACGGACTCGAGGCCGACGTGGTCGGTCTGGACCAGAACGGCTTCCTCCAGGTGCACAGTAAGGAGCAGGGCGTGGTCTCTCTGGAGCCCGACGGGAACTCCTTCGACATGATGAAGAACCTCGTGGTCACCAAACAGCGTTAAGAAATCGCCGCCGAGTTACTTCATCTGACAGGAAACCCTAACGATATAAATGTAGCAGGATTTTCTAATTAATGCTAAAATAATAATTCTATGTGTCACAGCAGATGCATTTCTACTAGTTGGAGTTCACATGAATCTGTCTGATCACGCTGCTGGTTTGGGACCACAGATTCAAACCGTTCTCTAAAACTCGAGCAGTTTTTGGGACCAATGAATCTGAATATCTAACTTGATTTCCATGAGAACTGTAATTGTGTTGCTAATTTCAGCAAAATAAAGATTTCCACTGTAAAAAAGTCTCATCGTGTTACAGACATTTGATTCAGACAAACACACGACCGTCCATTCCTAGAAATATAAAAACAAAACATGCTCAGATTTTTCCTGCCCTGACGAAACCGGCTCCATCCCAGTAAAAAATGTTCCTGTTCCAACTGTTTTTACATCCAGATCAGAAAATACTCACAGTCCAGGCAGCCTGGCTAACAAAGTGAGCTAACATGAGCTAACAGCAGCTAACAAAGTGAGCTAACAGCAGCTAACAGACTGAGCTAACATGAGCTAACAAACTGAGCTAACATCAGCTAACATCAGCTAACAAACTGAGCTAACATGAGCTAACAAACTGAGCTAACATGAGCTAACATCAGCTAACAGACTGAGCGAACATGAGCTAACATCAGCTAACAGACTGAGCTAACATGAGCTAACAGCAGCTAACAAAGTGAGCTAACAGCAGCTAACATGAGCTAACAAACTGAGCTAACATGAGCTAACATCAGCTAACAAACTGAGCTAACATGAGCTAACAAACTGAGCTAACATATGCTAACCGACTGAGCTAACATGAGCTAACATCAGCTAACAGACTGAGCGAACATGAGCTAACATCAGCTAACAGACTGAGCTAACAGACTGAGCTAACATGAGCTAACAGCAGCTAACAGACTGAGCTAACATGAGCTAACAGACTGAGCTAACATGAGCTAACAGCAGCTAACAAACTGAGCTAACAAACTGAGATAACATGAGCTAACAGACTGAGCTAACAGCAGCTAACATCAGCTAACAAACTGAGATAACATGAGCTAACAGACTGAGCTAACATGAGCTAACAGCAGCTAACAGACAGATCAGAAAATACTCGAGTACAGCTGAAGATACAATCATAAGAAACGAGAGACAACGTTGATTTAATCATTTAATTTTAATTATTTTTTTTTACATATGTAGCCGACACTTAAAGTATAAAGTTTGATATATATGAAATTACATGAGAGGGGATTTATTATTGTGATTCATTACATCACATGTTATTGTTTCGATGTGAGACAACATGAAGAAACAAAAAAAAAAAAGGTCCGATTATCAGACACAGAACCAACAGAACCAACATGTCTGGAGATGTCTCAGCACATCGTCTCTGCTTCACGTCGAGTTCAGGTTCTTGTTTTAACGGATCGAGCCCGGCTCCTCGAACACTGCTCAAAGCTCGTTTATTCAAACTGGACTTTTCTTATTTTATAGTTGGATGTTTTTTCTTTAACAGTTTGTGGCCTCGCTCTGTGAAAGGTGCTCTGTAGCTGCTATTGCACTGTATTCTGAGCGTGTTCATGCCTGATAGCTGATTTAAGTTACACAATAAATATATAATATTGAATAAATAGTGCATTCAAAGAAAATTATCAGTCCAAATTAAGTTTGTTCGCCTGTTAAATAAAATTAAGAGCTGTTGTAACCTGAGGCACCGTGTCACAGTTACACGACACAGATTTATTTTGCTGAAAGTTGTTTCTGACCCTCGCAGGCTGCCTGAGATCCTCGCACACGTCTATAAATATAAATCTCACTTCACTTACTCGGATATCTGCGTGTATGGAAATGCATATGTGATACAAACTTCTTTTTTTTGTTTAATAGTAATAAAAGTTAATAAAGTTCCTGCTGAAGCTGCGTCTGCATTAACAGGTTCAGGTTACAGCTGCGATGTCAAACAGGAAGTCGTTTCAGACGGAGGGCGACTCGCTCGGATCCTCGTGAACAGACCGAGAAGAACATCGTGTAAAGTGACGAGAATCAGGTAACTTGAGTGAACTGAGTTAGTCGACTGTCTGTTTTCTTTCTTTCTGTTACTTATCCGGGGTCGGGTAGCGGTGGCAGCATGTCTAGCAACGCAACCCCAGCTCCTCCTGGAGGATCCATCCAAACTAGATGGTCTATGTCCCTCCATCGGGTTCTGGGGTCTCTTACCAGTTGGACGTGCTCTGTTCACCTCCAAAGGAAGGTGCACCAGGACGTACTAACCACCTCAGCTGGCTCTACCCCGAGCTCCCTCCGGATGTACGAGCTCTTCACCGCCTCTCTAAGGCTGAGCCCGGCCAATCACAGACTTTTACGTTATTGTTGAAGTTAGCTAAATAATTTTGCACTGTGTCTCAATTCGTCTATTTCCAGACTTACTGGAAGGAAGCTGCTGGAGCTGAAGAGGTTGATGTGCATACCTCAGTATACGAATGTAAGGTTGTACACGCTTTGTTTTTATATTTAGGAGGTCAAACGTTGGTGCTGATGCTCTGCATGGTTACAATTCGGTGAAGAAAATGTGGATCTGAACTGAGACACAGCTGCACATCCAGTCTTGGTCCGATACACGTGAACGTCTTCCTGTTGATGTCCCGATAACTCACAAACCTCCAAGATCAGTTGCTCATCATGGGGGTCAGTGCCCCGACAAGTGCGTTGCTTAGAAACCGAGTTTCACGTGATCGCACCCGCCTCTCTTTGAAAAGGCGAGTCAGTCGCTCCCCGTCTGTAAAGACCATTGAATGAAGAAGACGAGTTCTGGTCTAAGAGTTTCCTGAGGGTCTGTCCTGGTCACCTCTCGTTGGTGATAATGACGGACGTGCTGATGTAATGTGGGATCTCTGCCTGGCTCTCGGGGGACGAGCTGGAGCTGGGGCTCTGGCTGGTGTAGGAGGACATGTCTTTACCGTGGCAGGTGTAGCTGTCTGTTAGATGGTTCAGTGTGGAGAACGGGTGAGCTTTGATACAGCTGTGTTTGCTCAAGACTTTATGAAAGTTCAAAGACACGTATGGAGCGTGGGCTGGAAGTCCGACCCCGACATCGGTTACTGTTCTCCGGTCGTCCTCAGCAGGTCTGGGCTGCAGCTCTGCTCCGTGGCCGTCAGCTGGTTGCGTGTATCCTGCGGCTGGGTGGCTGTAGGGAGCCTCCATCATTCCCAGCCTCCGCCCTACAAGGAGAGGCTGACCCACGCTGTGCAGCAAGCCACCCTGCTCACCTTTACCCAGAACCAGGCCACTGAGCAAAGGACTGGCCAGGACCCGGTCACCCTGAAGACCCTCGGCACCTTTCGTATTGTGCCGGACATCCTGGCTGACGGGCTTAACGTCCTTGATGGCACAGGGTCGAGGGTTTGGACAAACTTCAGACGTCTTGCTGTGGAAGAGCATGTGATGGTCGTAAGGTTCTTCCTTCAGTCTGCTGGAAGGATGATGGTAGATCTCAGCAGGGTATCGACGGTCAGCTGCCAGCATGGAGCCTGATGAGGAGAACAAGATTCAGGAGGTGAGATTGAACCAGAACTTTTACTGAAAGACCGAGCGGACCTCTCTGTGATCTGTCTAAGATGAGGGGTGGAAGGTCACGGACACTCAGGGTTGGTTTTGGGCCTTGTCCCTTGCGTGAAGAATGATGACTCTGGATTGTAGATTGCACCTCAGCAACCCATAAAGAAGATGATTTGTTGATTTACAGGAAACACCAGCTCCACCACCTGAGGGTGGATATTTTGGACAGGTACAACTACAACTACTCTTAATGAGGAGTGACCTAAACTGTGTCAGATGAAGAGCATACCTGAGTACTTGTTGGGTACCGCTGGGCTGCTGATGTTCCACCCGACAGACTCTCTGCTGTGCAGGGAGCCGATGATTTGCTGAGTCAGCTGAGAGGACGGACCCGAGCTTTGCGGCTGACTCTGCTTGTAGGGGTGGTGGTGGTGGTGGTGGTGGGTCAGATTGTAAGTGGGGCTGCAGGACTCCTGGCCTCCTTCAGGACTTAAGCTGGAGCTCTTCTCCCTGCAGGGGGCTGCTGGGTACAGGGATCTGTCCTTCCACAGCCCCCTCTGTGGCGAGCAGCTCGAGTGGTCCGACTGGAAGTGGCTGGTGGTCTGCTGCTATCGAGAAACAAAGATGGGTTTAGTGACGGAGGGTTTACTGTTGATCCACGCTGACAGCTGTAGCTGCTGTTAGCTCAGTTCGTCAGCTTGAGCCAACCTGACAAACTGAGTGTTTGTACCAACAGGCGTTATGGACGACCAGAAGGAAGAGGAGGAGGTAACCAGGATGTGACGATGCATCGTGACACGATTAAAAATCGGTACAAATGCGTGACGACTCGCATCGGTTGACAGAAAAAATGAATCTTGATTCTTGTTGAATGGGAACCCGCACAGCGCGTGCTCTCACTGGTCAAACAGGCTTCCCGGCGCGTTGCGTGGCGTGTTTGGTCCGTCCTGCACGCGACTTCAAACCCACCGGGAGAGTTTCAGGAGCGAGCGCTTAGCCCGCCAGACTTTGTTTACCTGCTCAGATTTGGACATTTTCCCGGTGTATGTTCTTCTAAACATGCTTCTACATGTGTAAATATGTTACGTAGTTAGTTAGTTTCACTTTTGTCAGTTTTTACGACCGGCAGTTTGCACGGGGTATTTTATTTTGAAAATCCACCGGGTTCTCTTTGCTTTTTCTGTGTCTGGCTTCCGCCCGCTCGAGGTGCTCTGTGGAAATTGACGCGTGCTGCTGCAAGTTTTAATGTTTTTATTTTATTGTTATGTACAAAACTTACCAGCCACATTGGCTGCTGATCAGAAAAGTTAATTTAGAGCCTGGTTACGCCTCGTGAGGAAAACTGCACATCACAGCAGTTAACAGCAGTTTACTGTGAGACTGTTTCTAAAGAAAGCAGATATCTGTCATGAGTTCTGTTGTTTAAGATGCAAGCTGCACTTTTTATAAGAGAACACAAACTGTTTGAGAGTTTCTGTAAAGAAAGATTTTATAATAAATATAATAACTTTATTTGGTCATGATTTGTCTGTAGCTCATTTTAATTTTTAAAAAATCGTATCGTGAACAAAAAATCGTGACTCGAATCGAGTCGCGACTCTGACTCTGGCTTCTCACCTCTGGATATGGAGCCGCTCTCACTTTGGTTTTCATCTTCGCTGTTTTTGTTCGGAGTTGTTTGTGGCGGTCGTGAGATGACGGCAGACTGAGGACGGGTTTAGTGGCTCGGCTCTGGTCCTCGGATAACTGCAGCTCCTTGCGCTCGATGTCGCTGCGCACAGACAGACAGACGGAAACACGCTGTGCATCTTTGTATCGGTTCAACCGGAGGTTTTAACCGGAGTATTACGGATGGAGGCGGTGGTGACTCACGTGAGGACGTAGTTCACGCTGACGATACAGTGAGGTCTGGAGGAACGGCTGTTGTGGACGATGGTGGCGTAGCTCTGCACCCACACCCAGCCGCCGTGCTTCGATAACATGCGGTAGTACTTAGTGGTGACCTGCCCTTTCACCAGCACTGCAGGGAAATCAAGGAAACACGGTCAGACCTGACACGAGACCCTGAGGACTCCATGCACAGGGTGTGTTGTTATAACCAGCTCTGCATCAGTCATTCAAAGAAGCTGCAATTTTCCTCTGACTGGAACTTTAAACCTGAAATAACTCGTTTGTTTCGGGAAATCTCAATCGTGACATAAAGTGACTAAACTCGGACTGAGTCAGTTTAAAAAGACGGGCACGCTCACGTTCTGGGTTTCACTCACTTCGACTCACCACCCACAAGCTTTCGAGTACTCACAGAGATGGTGAGCGTAGCGTAGATGGAAGACGTCGCAGGTGTGGACGTGGTGGTACAGAGTCTTCTCGATCAGGTCCTGAGGCTCGTAGCCGGTCAGATCTGCCACCCTGGCTCCAGCACAGAGGAGAGAGAGTCAGGGGTCGATGTTGGACACCAGGGTGGTCAAAGCACAGCGTGACGTCCGCGTATTTTAAAACAGCGGTTTGATTATAGTTACACTGTCAAAGATTAGTGTCTCGATGGACTTTGTTTTCCTACCTCGTGTCCAGGAAAATGAGCTTGAAGTCCAGGCTGGCGCGGAACATGAACATGTTGCTGTGCAGTTTGATCTCGGTAATGCCGCTCGGCGGCAGCGAGTGACCGACGGCCACCAGACCCACGGTCTGATAACAGGACTCATACAGCGCCACGTCCATCATGTACTGACGCACCTTCAGGTAGCCGCTGCAGTGGATGACCTGGAAAACAAGAGCAGGAAAGTAATCTGATTACATGTTTTACTACTACTGTATCACCGGCCAAGAGTCACACAGTCAGTACCGACCTTGTATCCTCCACAGGTCAGTCCTGCGTTTCGTTTAGCGAGAACACATTTCATCCTCAAGAAGAAGGAGCGCTCGATCTCGTACTCTGCAGCACAAACAGACACATGTTACAGTGTAGTGTAGTTTTTAGATTTTTACAACGGGAACCTGTCTGCCACCGCGACACCAAACCCAAGAAACTGTTCAAGCACGATGTCTGGAGTCTTTCCAGAGGTTCTATGAAATCTCCTGACCCGTGTTCATGTGTGCATTTAAATGTATTCATCTGGCACAATCCAAGCCACAACCGAGTCCACGTTTCTTCTCCTGGGGTCGGACAATCATTGCATGTGAAACATACTTCACATACTGACTTTTAGACCACCCAGAAAATGAAGGAGGTACAGCGACTGAAGCCGGATCTGCTGAGATCTTTCTTTCTTTCTTTAGACCCGACCTGCTGAGCAAAACCTGAATCATCATGACACCATCTTCTCCTGACAGAAAACCCTGATCCATGAAAGCTGGGACGCTCTCTACAGTCCAAAGACGAGATATTTAATGTGCAACACGTTTAAAAGAGAGTTAGACAGAAGCAGCTAAAGACTGAGAATGTTGCTGAACTTAAAAACAAATGTTTGTTGTTACAATCCAGAAAATCATTCAACGATTCAAAGATTAAGAGAAGCAGAGAAATCTCTGAACGTAAGACGCAAGTCATGTGACCTCCGACCCCTCATAACATAAACACAGTTCATCTCTGTATCTACAGATGAAGTTCAGACTCGACCGTGCAAAGAGAAAGACAGATACAGAAACACCGCACACTTCTGGATCAGAACATCTGAGCCCGACTGACGGGAAATCGTGAACGTCGTGTCCCGCGAGTGAGATTAATTTCAAACCCAAACTTTTTTGGACTCTGTAATCACAAAGATCAGCAATCATCTAAAAAAACAAAGTCTCGACATTAACCTATAATCAACTTTAATGTTTGGCACCGTGATGGTGGAGTCAGCGGTTTGTAGCTGCTCACTGAGCCTCATTCATCCTGATACTGGAACTACAGTTTTTTAATATGTTTAATTAAAGGAGCAGTGTGTGGGATTTAGTGCCATCTAGCGGTGAGGTTACAGATTACAAACAACTGAACCAAAAATCTGACGAACCTGGGAATAAAAACGGGCAGAGTGAAGAGTGAAGGAGAAACTTCAATAAAACATGGAAAATAAAACGCTTCATGACGTGGACGGACGAGGTGTAACAGATACTGACAGTATAAAAAAAAGGAGAAACCCCACGAGTTTCTGAAGAGAAAAGACTTGGTCACCTGTAACCACGCCCACCTGTCAATCAAAGCGTCCACGCTCTTAATCCTGCATAACTTTAAGCCTTAATATACTGTGAACAGGTGAGTTGTATATAAATTCACCCTCAGTACAGTTGTCATGAACGGGGAAATTAGCTACAGAGACCAAAACTGTTTTTTGTACCAGGCTGTAAACATGTTTATTTCTGCTGTGAAACATGGGGACTTATGGAGACTGACTCACTTCTGGAGCCAGCCTCAAGTGGACGTTAGAGGAACTGCAGGTTTTGGTGCTTCACGGTCTCGGAGGTTGCTGCTTGACTCTTCGTGTTTCTAAACTGAACACCGGCTTGAAATAGGGTCTCATATTTTTTCCGTATTTTGCAACCACCATATTTTTTTCTTCACCCGTCATTCCGAGCTGGTTGCAGTTGGCAACTACGCCACTAGATGTCTCCAAATCCGACACATTGCTCCTTTAAACAGGAAAAAAAGGTTCTCCGGTTTTTCTTGGAGTGTCGATGTTTCCTGTTTGTTTATGATCCAAATGTTTCCAATAACTAAAGTCCAAAATTCAAAATCCAGGGGACAGATCACATGACGTCATTTCAGCAGTTATTAAGAGTTTGCGTGTTAATCGAGACGTAATCATGGCTGACGTTGCTGGTCTGTTTCTAATAAAGGATCTCTGTGCTGTGGAGATAAATAAAAATGAGAGTGATACATCATGACGTGCACACAGGAGCCTGTTGAAGTACCCAGAGAGAAGTGATGGTGTGGGGGCTGGCAGAGGCCCAGCACCGCCGTCATCTCGTCGTGGTCTGACGGGTGGATGTACTCAAATATACTGTTTCCTGTCAGCTCCACCTGCAGACACACACGTCCAACACACACTTTACTGATCACTCAGAGTTCATCTGAAACGTTTGACTCAGACGTCGAGGTCTGACCTGGGACAGGCCGAGGTGGACCGACGCCGTCTCAGAGATGTACATGATTTTTCCATCAGGGGCCACGACGAACACGAAGCCGTCCAGAGTCTGAGGGAGCAACACGGACATACGAGGTAAACACACAACGAATTTAAATATTTAGAGATTTTATAATGAATCTGTTGAAACTGCTGCTGCAGAAATAAATAATTAAAAACATAAATAAGATGCTGTGAGGTGAAAGAAGCAGAAGACTGACGGTGCTTTAACGGTTTAACCAGCTCGAAAACTGTTGAAAAGTAGCTTAATGATAATATTATATATATATTACCTTTAACTGAATTACAGAAAAAAATCGAATTATTTAAATTTTTAAAAAAATCCAGATTTAAGACAGTAAAAAAAAATTAACTTAATTAAACTAAACTATATAATAATATTAATAATTATTATTATATAGTTTATCTATATATATATAGAGAAACTAAACTAGCTAATAATAATAATAATAATAATATTATATAAAACTACTTTTCGCAGACATGTTCATAGTTTTAATCTGTCTGATATAAAGTTTCATTATTTTACCAAATCATATTTTATTAACAGAGAATAGTTGCATAAGTAAATAAGTTAAATCATATCGAGCTGAGCCGACGTTCCTGTTAACTCCCTCCTGACGCTCTCCTCCTCCTCCTCCTCCTCCTTCTCCTCGTCCTCCTCCTCCTCCTCCTCCTCACTCCTCCTCCTCCTCCTCCTCTTCTCCTTTTCTCTCCGTCGAGGCCGAGCTTCTTTTTTTAAACCTCGCTCATGAAACGTTTCAGAAAACTCCCACAAATTCGTTCAGAGCTGATGTTTTATTGTTAAATGTTTATTTTCATGTTATATATACATATGTTTTAATAATTAGTCCTAAAGACAGATTCAGCCGTTTGTCGACCTCCAGCTCACAGTAATCTGATTACCGCTGAGCAGCACAGAGTCTCTGGTACTCACTTGTAAAAGGTGCGAGCCCAGCTCTCGGGCCATGCCGTCCAGAGGACTGAACCGGGTCGACTGACCCCATCCATCACCGAGACCTGCAGAGACAAAGACGAGGCCGTCAGACAGATGAAGGCTGACACTCCACACGGTCCACACGGTCCACACGGAGCGTTGATCCTTCAGTGGAGAGCAGCTGTCCAAATACGTCTCACATCAGAGTCCTGAAGAACCAAATCAAGACCCTGATAACAAAACCAGACCGAAGACGAAGATTTATTTAAATATTTGTAATGACTGACAAACACGTCCACAGGTAAAGAGGTTCACTGCTACAGGTGATAGTATCACAAGCAGGTATGAAAGGAAACGTTTGTTCTACAATCCAGAATCTAAAGATTCAGAGAAAACCAAAACCAGCACGGAGCGTCCGAGACCTCCGACCCGTCAGGCAGCAGCGCAGGACGTCACTACAGGAACATCCACACAGTTCATCTCTGCAGCGAGAGATGAAGCTTAAAGTCGAGCATGCAGAGACAAAGACAGAAACACCAGAACATCTGACTGACCGAGACCAAAAACTCAACCAGAGGACGATTTTAAAAACAGAAGAAAAAGTTGCAGCTCTCAGTTTCAGAAATCTCTGCAGCTGTTTGAGTTTCCGGCCACACTGGACGTGGACTGACGCCTCTCAGACGGAGCTTCTCAAAGTTTTTACACCGTGTACGACCTCAGATATTTACCAGGCTCAAACGAACTTCACAACATGAAACCCAGCAGAGGTTCAGGTTCATTCTTCTCTTCCTGATATTTCACATCTGGATTCTGGTTTTTGAACCGTTCATTTGACGTCTCGGCATCACGGCTCAGCTGATAATTCATCATCGACGTGTCAGATTTTTGGTTATTTAAAGTATTTCAGAAATTCCTTCAGGTGCCACCAGAGAGAAGACTTGGAGTTAGAAAAGAAGGTCGATCGTTTCACTGACAAATATTTAATTTTTCAGTTCTTAGTCTGTGTGAGAAACAAACTGTCTGATCTCCAGGTACCATCAGCTTCCTCACATCTGCATTTATACCTGATACACAGACCTAACATATTATTTAACAGCACCTGTAGATCAGCTGACTGAGGAAGTGACCAGAACAAACACTGATTCATTTTTTTCTCTGTGAATAAAATGATGAAGAGTCGATGCAGCTCCTCAGAGGACGAATCTTTAATCAGTTTCTACAGACGCCAAATGTTCACTCGGTTTCTGTGTCACGTGTTCGTGTTTTACAAACAGAAAGTAAAAACAGAAACAGACGACGAACAGGATAATAATAAAAAAGTAAATAGACCATACGATGATGAAACGTTAAATAATTAAAAAACGATGAAGTTTAAAAAACAAAAACTGCAACAATAAAATTATAAAAAATATTTAAAGTAAAATAAAGTGAATAAACTCAGAGGACGAACAAGGCTTCAGTCACAGAGGACTCAGACATTAATATTATTATTATTATTACTACATTACATTAATGTTCCATAAATCAGAGACAGACTGACGTCGTTATCTGCGGAATAAATGAGAATTTAACGTCTGTAAACTTAAACTGTAAAAATAAAAAACTGCTCGCTCAAACTGAATCTGATTCATGAAGCTGCTCCAGTTTTTAATCATCAAATATGATTTTAAATAAAAAAGGTTTTTATTCAGGAAATGACACATGAAGTAAATTATTTCAGCTTTTTATGGACTCCAAGAATTAAATTATCAAACGACTAAACACAAATGAAAAATTTTGTCTCAATCTTAAGAATCAAAAATGTTAAATCTGCTTCAGACGGGAGAAAAAATGACGTCAAATCTTCTTTAGAAAAAATAAAAAAATAAAAAGACAACATAAAAAAATGAAATTATATTTACAAATATGCAAAAATAAAGAAAACTATAAGTGTAGATTTAATTTGTGTTTAATTTATTTTTATTTTTTCTATTTGAAATAAAATCCAAACATTTAATTTTCAGTCACATGTCTGAGATTATTTTATGTATTTTGCAGTTTTCTCTGATTTAATTTAACGTGTCCGACTTGAATCACATTGAAGCTTTAACGAGATTTTAAACTAACGAGCTGAAACAACATGACGGACACAGCTGATCGAGCTCAGATCATCTGAAGTGAATTATTAATGTTTGATGTGACGTGTGACGACTCAGATGTTTCAACAGTTTTCAGAGTTCAGATAAAAATAAAAATAAATCACAGATGAAACGAGCAGCTGACTGTTTGCTGTCGCTCAGTTTGTGTGAATAAATAAAAACTTTATTATTTTTATTTGAGCTGAAGTAAATCTTCATATTTTAACTTCCCCGCTCTGTTTTAATAAAATTATTAAAGCTACATTTCAGGTTCGTGTTGAAGGAAACTGATGAAACAGACCCGAGGTCAGTCGACATGTTTCATTATTAACATAACATAAAATAATATTATATAGAGATTAAATGTAGAAACGTGTTTGCAGCTGGTGAACAGCAGAGTGTGAATGTGTGTGTGTGTGTGTGTGTGTGTGTGTGTGTGTGTGTGTGAGATGGTGTGTGTGTGTGTGTGTGTGATGGTGTGGTGTGTGATAGTGTGTTTGATGGTGTGTGTGTGTGATGGTGTGTGTGTGTGTGTGTTTGATGGTGTGTGTGTGTTGGTGTGTGTGTGTGTGTGTGTGTGTGTGACGGTGTGTGTGTGTTTGATGGTGTGTGTGTGATAGTGTGTTTGATGGTGTGTGTGTGTGATGGTGTGTGTGTGTGTGTGTGTGATGGTGTGTGTTTGATGGTGTGTGTGTGTGATGGTGTGTGTGTGTTTGATGGTGTGTGTGTGATGGTGTGTGTGTGTGTTCGCAGTAACAGTAAATCTCAGCCTCGTCTCCATGACGACACATTAAGCAGCATCATTTAAAGTTTTTCCTTCTCTCCTCTTTAGATTTCCTATTAATGAAACGTTCGTTGACTTTTTGAATCTTTCCTTTGAAACTTTCTGTCTTAGTTTAATTCAAAATGTTTTGATGTTGATTTATTTAAAACTCGTCATGAACCTGCGACTGTTTTTAAAACTTTTTATCTTCAATAAATGTGTCTTTATGTTTTTTTAAAGTTTCTGTGGTTTGAATAAAAACTTTTAAATGAACTGACGTGAGTGGAAATTATTGTTGTCGTGTCGATTCTAATTATAAAAGGTTCAAATCTTTTTACACGAGATAATTTATATTAAGTCATTAAAAAAATCTGCAATGTTCCATTTAAACTCTGTTAATTTAATAAATGTTGACAGGTCAAAGGTTCAGCTTATTTTTAATTGTGCATCACAGCTGAATAATTATTTTAATTTAGGATTTTAAATGAAGACGAGGTTTAAAAAATGTTGCAGATATTTTTAATTTTACATCTTCTTGTTATTTAGATTTTCTACAAATAAATGTTTCAAATTAAAACATTTTTTTTTTAAATGAGGCTGAAAACTAAAAATGTTGATTTAAACACACACACACACACACACACACACACACACACACACACACACACACACACACACACAGAATAAATGAACTCTCTCTCTGAAGCTTCCTCAGGTAACAGGTAACAGGTGATCAGGTCTGAGCTGTGATCAGTCAGTTCTTATTCTTCACTTTGAGGCTTTATTTTAATTTTCCCTCATAAAAAACGAGTTTACTTCATTTAAACTAAAATGTTTCGCATCTTTTTTATTTTGAAAACGTGAAACAATGTCCGGTTTTCACGAGGACTTCACCTGTAACGCGTCATCACGTGTCTGTCAGTTTGTATTAAAAACACATTAAACTGAAGTCAAACAGGTCGCGCGGCTTTTTCTCCAAAAATCAACATTTACGCACCAAATATTTGGATGTTTGTGGATAAATGTGGCAGAAATTGTTACATAAATATAAATGACTTATTATTTCTGACACATATTGTTTACTTTAAAAAAATAGGGGCATAGATTCAGAGGTTCTGGACTCCTCCTGGTTCTGGACTCCTCCTGGTTCTGGACTCGAACAAAATGGATCCATGACGAACACTTCACCGGACCTGAGTCTGTTTTAATCCGCACATTTATGAATAATATTCTTTAGTTTGGACAAACATCTGTCCCTGCAGGCCTGGAGCTGCCTCCGCGTCCCGGGCCGCTGTGAGGCTGCTCGGGTCCGGGTGGCCTCGCCATGAAAGGCCGCGCACTGAGAGTGACTTTATGAGTGATGACAGAGAGGAAGGGCTGTTTTCCTGCCCTCTCACCCGCCTCAACGCGCCTCTGTGCGCACTAATGAAATAATTCAGCGTGATGAATGAGTGAGGCGTTCAAGGACGACACCGGCTTTTAATCAGCGCGCGAAAACAAGCTGCGAAACTGCGCGCGAGCCCTAATGAGCCAACATCAGCTTAACGAGCCCAGAGGTGACGATGATGATGATGATGATGATGGAGTGAAGACAAACAACTACTACTATTATTATTATTCAAAATAAAAGCTTTAATTTGCAGACTTTATTTGTTTTGACGTTTGCTGACTTTTATTTTGAAACGTTTTAATTTAAAACGTTTTACTGACGTCATGATTATTATAAAAGGTTTAGAAGTTATTAATTAATAATTTCGTTATAAAAGCTTCATAAATTATGAACTTTACACCCGTTAAAGGAACAATTGGGGTTTCCAGGTTTTTACTTAATTTTTTAGTTTATCAGCCTGAATATAAACAAACCTCACCTTAATATCAATGTATAGATGATTTAATAAAACTTTTAGCCTCATAAAATCTAAAATAAAACGATTCCTTATTTAATGTTTTGCACTTTTATTATATAATAATAATATAACGTCTTTTATTTTGAAAAAAATATTCAATTCTTATTAGAAAACTACAAATAAACATCCGGATTTATATTAATTAATATTTATATTTGCAGTGCATTCATTAATAATTCTTAATAATCGGATGATCCTGTAATAAACTTTAATTAAAACATAATTAATCACGCTCTCCGGGCCCGGCCCGGTTCCCCCGGAGCTCCTACCGTCCGGGAACACCGCCCGCATCTTGAGGTAGCTGCTGGTCAGCCGGATGATGGAGGCCTTGTCCAGCTGGGAGGTGATGGCCGCCGGCAGCGGCAGCAGCTTGGCCAGCTCGTAGAACTCCCCGTTCTCCTTCTCTCTGCGGGTCTTCGCCGCGTTTTTACATTTTTCCTTCATTTCTGGAAACTTTCCGGATCAAAGTTTCTCTCAAAGAAAAAAAAAGAAGTTTGCAAGCAGAAATAAAAAAGTTTCAAAGTGTCAGAGAAACAGAGAGAGACGCGTCCTCCGAGCATCCTCCAGGCGCAGAGCCGGACTATGTGGCTCCAATCAGCCGCCAGACACGCTCCGAACACCCGCTCACGCTCATGTCCGGTCCTCGGTGAAACTTTCCGCCGTCACCGGCTCCACACCGGCGGACACTTCACGGTGATTTATCCGGTACAGGTGCCCGGATGTTCTCCTGCTGAGTGAACCCCGAGAAACAAAAATAAAAACGGAGGCAGGAATTATGAAGAGAGGAGGAGGAGGAGGAGGAGGAGGAGGAGGACAGGAGACAGACCAGACCTCCCTCCCTCTCTCTCCCTCTCTCTCTCCTCCCTCCCTCTCTGGTCTTCCTGGACTCTGGTGGAGCTCCTGAAGCTGCACCATGACCCTCAGCTGAAGGTTGATGATGGATCAGGCTGTCAGCTGATCACCAGGTGTTGGATCAGGTGGAGTCCAGAACATGTAGAGATGATGGTCATTGTGGAGGTCTGAAGAAGAAGAAAGAGGAGGAGGAGGAGGAGGAGGACGCCTCCTCTCTGGGTCCGTTGTCCACCACTTCTTGATCTTTTTAATTACTTTAGTCATTATCGTCTTTGCTCCCCGAGGCTCAGAGGAACAATGGAGAGGCTCTCCACCCTCACAGGGTGACGGACGGGGTCATGGGAGTCTGTTAATCCAGCCGAGGTGTTTGCAGAGGAGGCTTAAAACACGGAGGAGCTGCCCGTCCAGCATGTCCCCCCGTCCAGCATGTCTTTGCAGTCTGCGGGGACGTCACAGAGACTACGTCCAGGTTTTAGACAGTCTGCGAGGACGTCATAGAGACTACGTCCAGGTTTTAGACAGTCTGCGGAGACATCACGGAGACTACGTCCAGGTTTTAGACAGTCTGCGGGGACGTCACAGAGACTACGTCCAGGTTTTAGACAGTCTGCGGGGACGTCACAGAGACTACGTCCAGGTTTTAGACAGTCTGCGGGGACGTCACGGAGACTACAGGTTTTAGACAGTCTGCGGGGACGTCACAGAGACTACGTCCAGGTTTTAGACAGTCTGCGGGGACGTCACGGAGACTACGTCCAGGTTTTAAACAGTCTGCGGGGATGTTACAGAGACTACGTCCAGGTTTTAGACAGTCTGCGGGGACGTCACGGAGACTACAGGTTTTAGACAGTCTGCGGGGACGTCACAGAGACTACGTCCAGGTTTTAGACAGTCTGCGGGGACGTCACAGAGACTACGTCCAGGTTTTAGACAGTCTGCTGGGACGTCACAGAGACTACGTCCAGGTTTTAGACAGTCTGCAGGGACGTCACAGAGACTACGTCCAGGTTTCAGACAGTCTGCGGGGACGTCACAGAGACTACGTCCAGGTTTTAGACAGTCTGCGGGGACGTCACGGAGACTATGTCCAGGTTTTAGACAGTCTGCGGGGACGTCACGGAGACTACGTCCAGGTTTTAGACAGTCTGCGGGGACGTCACGGAGACTACGTCCAGGTTTTAGGCAGTCTGCGGGGACGTCACAGAGACTACGTCCAGGTTTTAGACAGTCTGCGGGGACGTCACAGAGACTACGTCCAGGTTTTAGACAGTCTGCGGGGACGTCACAGAGACTACGTCCAGGTTTTAGACAGTCTGCAGGGACGTCACAGAGACTACGTCCAGGTTTCAGACAGTCTGCGGGGACGTCACAGAGACTACGTCCAGGTTTCAGACAGTCTGCGGGGACGTCACGGAGACTATGTCCAGGTTTTAGACAGTCTGCGGGGACGTCACGGAGACTACGTCCAGGTTTTAGACAGTCTGCGGGGACGTCACGGAGACTACGTCCAGGTTTTAGGCAGTCTGCGGGGACGTCACAGAGACTACGTCCAGGTTTTAGACAGTCTGCGGGGACGTCACAGAGACTACGTCCAGGTTTTAGACAGTCTGCGGGGACGTCACAGAGACTACGTCCAGGTATTAGACAGTCTGCAGGGACGTCACAGAGACTACGTCCAGGTTTTAGACAGTCTGCGGGGACGTCACGGAGACTACGTCCAGGTTTTAGACAGTCTGTGGTCGGACTGCTCCCTCTGGTTTTTCAGAAACAGTTTTTGTCCCAGGCTGTAAACATGTTTATTTGAACATGGGGACTTATGGAGACTCAAGTGGACGTTAGAGGAACTGCAGCTTTTGTAATTAACAGAGCTAACGATCATTTAACATCCGCCTAATCAAAAATAAATCATCCTACATTTATTGACTTCCAGATGACAAACTGAACAGTTGGCGACATAATTGTGTTAATTAATTAATGCAGTTTATTACATGATGTGTGTTTTATGTTTAGTGGATCCTTTAAATAAACAGAATAACGAACATCTCAAACACGTTTCACGTGAGTGACACTGAAACGTTTCATCTGATCACTAACGCCTGCGTACACTTATTTTGTCCGTCACATTTAGTTAATCACGTTCACGGCTCGGTGCGTCTCAGCTGGATAGTTACTGCAGGAAAAATGTTCGTCCTCGCTGCTGAAGGCAGCTTTCATAAGAGTGTAATCAGTCCATTTATTTGCATTGGCCGTAATAGTCTGGCTATCACTTTCTGCAGAGCTGTCAGTGTTGATGGATGAACATCGCTCTGGCTGCAGAGGGAAAGTCTCACCGCAGGACTCTCTGTGGACGTTTGGACCGGCGGTTTGGGTCGAGCTGGTTTTGTTTTTGTTGTTGTTGTTTTGGATGTCAGCGTCGAACATTCCTGTAAAATACTCTGAGGTTCATCTATTAAAACACCTCAACCCAACCGGACCACACAGAAGAACCGCAGAGCTGAACCAGCACAATCAATCAGCCCGTTATAAACGTCAGAGCCGTCGGATCGGATCCCACAGCTCTACCTGACGACGCGTTTGAGCTGCAATTAGCCAAAAAATATGATTAATCATCGATCTGTGGATTGACAGTTTGTTTTATGTCATCACGTCGTATCTGATCCAGGTTCTTGTCCTGAAAGGGACTCGTTTTGTCTTCTGCAGTTACACAGTTTTCATTGAGGTCACCTGCGGGTCGTCATGGTCACCTGTGAGTTGTTATGGTTACCTGTGGGTTGTCATGGTCACCTGCGAGTTGTTATGGTCACCTGCGAGTTGTTATGGTCACCTGCGAGTTGTTATGGTCACCTGCGAGTTGTTATGGTCACCTGTGGGTCGTCATGGTCACCTGCGGGTCGTTATGGTCACCTGAAAGTCGTCATGGTCACCTGCGGGTCGTCATGGTCACCTGCAGGTCCTCATGGTCACCTGCAGGTCCTCATGGTCACCTGCGGGTCCTCATGGTCACCTGCGGGTCCTCATGGTCACCTGCAGGTCCTCATGGTCACCTGCGGGTCCTCATGGTCACCTGCAGGTCCTCATGGTCACCTGCGGGTCCTCATGGTCACCTGCGGGTCCTCATGGTCACCTGCGGGTCCTCATGGTCACCTGCAGGTCCTCATGGTCACCTGCGGGTCCTCATGGTCACCTGCAGGTCCTCATGGTCACCTGCGGGTCCTCATGGTCACCTGCGGGTCCTCATGGTCACCTGCGGGTCCTCATGGTCACCTGCAGGTCCTCATGGTCACCTGCGAGTTGTTATGGTCACCTGCGGGTCGTTATGGTCTCCTATGGGTCGTTATGGTCACCTGTGGGTTGTTATGGTCACCTGTGGGTTGTTATGGTCACCTGCAGGTCCTCATGGTCACCTGTGGGTCGTTATGGTCTCCTGTGAGTTGTTATGGTCACCTGCGAGTTGTTATGGTCACCTGTGGGTTGTTATGGTCACCTATGGGTCGTTATGGTCACCTGTGGGTTGTTATGGTCACCTGCAGGTCCTCATGGTCACCTGTGGGTCGTTATGGTCTCCTGTGAGTTGTTATGGTCACCTGCAGGTTGTTATGGTCACCTATGGGTTGTTATGGTCACCTGCAAGTTGTTATGGTCACCTGCGGGTTGTTATGGTCACCTGTGGGTTGTTATGGTCACCTATGGGTCGTTATGGTCACCTGCAGGTTGTTATGGTCACCTATGGGTCGTTATGGTCACCTGCAAGTTGTTATGGTCACCTGCGGGTTGTTATGGTCACCTGTGGGTTGTTATGGTCACCTATGGGTCGTTATGGTCACCTGTGGGTTGTTATGGTCACCTATGGGTCGTTATGGTCACCTGTGGGTTGTTATGGTCACCTATGAGTTGTTATGGTCACCTGTGGGTTGTTATGGTCACCTGTGGGTTGTTATGGTCACCTGTGGGTTGTTATGGTCACCTGTGGGTTGTTATGGTCACCTGTGCGGTGGTTATAGAGCTGTTTGAATTTCCCCTCTCGACATGGACGTGACGTTCACCCAGAGATCCAAACTGGACTTCACTTGCTGCTTAATAATCAGAAAGTTTCCTTTCACCTTTTTCCCCAAGTGCAAAACATTTCACAGTTCACTTCCTTTAGCAGGTAGCCATTACCTGTCGTTAGCGGTTAGCATGTAGCAGTTAGCATGTAGCAGTTAGCGCGTAGCAGTTAGCAGTCAGAGATGACAACATGCTGCTGCTGCAAATTTCAAAGCAACACAGAAAAATATTATAAAAACCCTCTAAAGTGAATTTTCCAAAGTATTTTAACGAAATATTTTTAACAGTGTATTTTACCCATATTTTTAGAGTTAAGTATATTTTACCAAAGTTTTTTATGATAAATAAATAATTAAAAAAACACTATTTGATATCATTATATGTGAGCAGAATTAACACTGAGGTCAGTCATCAAACACCAATCAGCTGTTCAACAGGTAACTCACCTGAACATCGGTCAGTGTCGTGAGTCGGTCAGCCTCTTACCTGTTTATTGTGACGTCACAGTCCTGCACGCCATTACAGAGTCCGTTTGTTTGTTCCACGTGTTCCTCTCTCATCTGATACCGTGCGTCACACCTTAATTTGTCCGGGAGGGGCATACTTCCGGCTCCGCCCACTCATTAATTATTCATGTTGTGGGTGAATTTTTACAGAACTCACCTGTTCAAATTATATTAAGGCTCAAGGTGCAGCATTAAGAGCGTGGGGCTATTTATTATTAAGGTAAGAGTTATATTAAAACACAGAACACACAGCAGAGTTAAATAAATCATTTATTGTTTTTCAAACAGTTCATATTTCCTGTTGGAATGTGATCAAACGTCCTAACCAGTCGCAGGCTGTAGGAGAAAGGCAGTGAAGAACGAGTACAATAGAGTCGGATACAAAAATAAGCCACTGGAAGCTGTAAGTGCACCTGGACGTGGTGAGGCTCGAAACTCCACGAACACCAAACCAAAGATGTGAAACCTCACCCTGCTAAACACACACACACACACTCGGCATCACTGAAGCACAGACTGAACTCAGACAGATCTGCTGCTATTTTACAATCCTAACGTATAAACTGTGAATCTCTCAGCTCCTGGTGTCTGTCGGAAGATTTAAAGAACGACGAGCGGAAATGTAGTCGTCGTAGATTTATGGTTTTTATTGTGTCTGCTCGTCTGGATGTGTGTCAGTGTAAACTCTGTTATGTACAGTTATGATTGTTTCCTGTAGGGGTGTGAGGACACACCATGGCACGATAATTAAAGATTCACAAACATGACGATTCACATTGTGAAGCTGAAAAATGGATCACGATATCGAGTTCATTAAATTACGACTCTAAGGATAAACGCTAGAGGGCGCTGAGCTTCACGTTCAAGGACGTGTAGGTGGTGTTTTGGCAAGACGACGGCAAAAACCAAAACTTCTCTGCCTAACGTGACTCACATGTGACCATTTACGACAACATCATGAGAGCCATGGTCGAGGTTTGATAGAGCTCACACAGTCAACGACATGAGATCAGGTTCAGAGGACGGAGGAAAAACTCCAGATGTATCAGATCTGAAACTGGATCATGTTTTATGGAGGAAATGTTTTCTGGTTTTCCCTCTGATGTCCTCCGGCTGCTCCGCCTCAACTCTCTGTGATTTACAGAGTTTATGATGGACAGTGAAGTAATCTGCTGACAGCTGTAGCTGCTGTTAGCTCATGTTAGCTCAGTCTGTTAGCTGCTGTTAGCTCATGTTAGCTCAGTCTGTTAGCTGCTGTTAGCTCATTTTAGCTCAGTCTGTTAGCTGCTGTTAGCTCATGTTAGCTCAGTCTGTTAGCTGCTGTTAGCTCATGTTAGCTCAGTCTGTTAGCTGCTGTTAGCTCAGTTTGTTAGCTGCAGTTAGCTCATGTTAGCTCAGTCTGTTGGCTGCTGTTAGCTCATGTTAGCTCAGTCTGTTAGCTGCTGTTAGCTCAGTTTGTTAGCTGCTGTTAGCTCATGTTAGCTCAGTCTGTTAGCTGCTGTTAGCTCATTTTAGCTCAGTCTGTTAGCTGCTGTTAGCTCATGTTAGCTCAGTCTGTTAGCTGCTGTTAGCTCATGTTAGCTCAGTCTGTTAGCTGCTGTTAGCTCAGTTTGTTAGCTGCAGTTAGCTCATGTTAGCTCAGTCTGTTGGCTGCTGTTAGCTCATGTTAGCTCAGTCTGTTAGCTGCTGTTAGCTCAGTTTGTTAGCTGCTGTTAGCTCATGTTAGCTCAGTCTGTTAGCTGCTGTTAGCTCATGTTAACTCAGTCTGTTAGCTGCTGTTAGCTGCTGTTAGCTCAGTCTGTAGCTGCTGTTAGCTCATGTTAGCTCAGTCTGTTAGCTCAGTTTGTTAGCTGCTGTTAGCTCAGTTTGTTAGCTGCTGTTAGCTCATGTTAGCTCAGTCTGTTAGCTGCTGTTAGCTCATGTGAGCTTAGTTTGTTAGCTGCTGTTAGCTCAGTTTGTTTGCTGTACATGATGGCAGAGGAGCAGAGAGTGAAGAGGACGCTGACGGAGGAAACTAAGAAGAGGAAAGGAGAGAGTGAGCGAGCAAGAAGCCGCCGGACAAGAGTAAATGTGGGACTTAGTTTTAGTGGTTGGTGAGAGCTTGGTGAAATAAAAGGCTGAAAGACAGACGCCGAGCTGGACTGAATGTAATCAGAAGAAATACTCGAGTACAGCTGAACATAGTTACCACAGTGCGATTACACTCGATGTCTCTAGAATAAACGATGAGGTGAAAACATGCCTGAGAAAGAATAAATAAGAACTATGAGACACGTAAAAATGTAACGAGTATACGCAAAGTCGTGTTATATCGTGGTCGGACGGTTCAAACTGGGACGTCTCATTGTGTTTGTCAGCATGCATCGACGTGTACATGTCGATCTGGCGTTGGACGTGTTGGATCTTCTCAACATTTAAATGATGAATCGATTATAAGAAGAGATTTACGAACTCTCGACTTACAAACGGTTGGATAGAAAATATTTCGAACTTATCGATACAAATCCGCTGCCGTAAAGTTTGGCGGGAAACAGGCCTGTACAGTCGGCATTAGTTTGGTCCACAGATGATAAGACTGGTGGTTCGTTGTAAGGTAGCACATACGGTAAATGTACATTTAAATAAACTCGCCTCTGATTGGCACAGCACTGAGATTATTACTAAGAACTCGGCGACATATTTGGACACCAGCGTACTACTTGGTCACCGTAAGGCCATGGCCGGCACCCGTTTTATCCAGAGGCATGTTTTAAATCATGAAATATTGTTTTCAGGAGGTCCATGACGGCAAAGTGACCGTCCACAGGAGCACGAGAAGGGGGAGGCGTCTTTACAATCACTCCGTGAACGCAGGGATTTGCTCTTACAGATAGCTGGTGCGTGTGTGAAGGGGGGAACCTCTCGACAATCGAGATACAGCGCAAGTACGATGAAGCTAAGCCCGACTGAGCTTTTGGGTCCTTGTGCTCCGTGTAGTGCTTCTTAATCACGTGTATCACTGCAAACTAAAACAACAGGAAACCATGAAAACACCCAAAGAACAAAACTTTGGCTCAGTCCCAACACTCCAACACACTCTGGACTGGGTGTGTATGGTTTAAAGAGTCATACTGTATGTACACTGACAGAGAAAACACAGGAAACCTTATAGTCAGAGTGACTGTGAATTAAGCTGTAGCGTGGCCGCCCCGTGTCGTGCACAGAAACCTGCAGGTTACTCGATCCTGCTTGTCAAACTTCTCCGGCACCTGGTTGCAGGTTTGGTTCCTGAACCGTTCAACGTCGGCCAAAGCAACGTGAAAACCAAAGAAACATCTGAAGACGTGTGAAGTTCAAACAATAATCCCGGGTGTCTCAGTTAGGATACTTCCATTAGTACTCTTCTATGTAGTACTCTGTGTACTTCCTGGTGTAGTGCACTAATTTCAGGAGGGTAGTGTCGTCTCAATTCGAGGACAGACACTGTGAACTTAACAAAAATCACGATTGCAACATACCACTTCTTCTTCTTCTTTGCCGATTGCAACCCTGCCAAGCATTACCACATCACTGCAACCTCTTCAACTCCGGAGGTTTGCTACGTCGCCAAAATAGAGACCACTAAGGGCGAGAACTTTTAAGAGTGCACCAATGGACTCAAAATAGTCAGTGTAAGTTTGGAAGTATGCGAAGTGAAACATGGCGATACTCGGTGTGGGTGACTTTACTTTGCACCCATTAGTGAAACAAATGTATTATACAGTGTTGAAAAACGTGAATTACAATTTGGGTATAGGCGACCCGCGGCCGGTAGAACCAACCGAGGCTTTTGCTGCTTTTTTCGCCAGCTTTGACTCATCAGGGAGGAGCAGCCTCTGTTTCATTTCTCCTTGATGATCTCCTCGTATTTGGGTGGAGGGTCGCTGTATGAAGGTACCGAGGTCTCGTCACCGCTGCTTTCCAGCTGCCCCGTCACCTCTTCATAAGATGGAGGCGGCGTGGCACCTGACAGCCGCGAGGCCACGGACATTGAGGAGTCCTGGACGTAGAGAGTACGAGTGTTCTGCTGGTGGAGTACATGGGAGTCCGACTGGGAACCTCCGCCTCTTTCTGAACCACTCACCACCACGGTCGGACGTAGGCTAGACTCCTGGTGCAAGCTCTCGGTGTGCACTGTCGTCTCCCGGTGAACAAGGATGCGAGGCAGGCTACGGGTGCTGCGGTTGTTGGCCAGGTAGCGGTTCTGGGTGTAGGCGGGCCGTCGACGAGTGGCCTTCTGAAGCTGACACCTCCAGATGACGAAGAGGCCGATGATGATGAGCAGGGCCACGCCCAGCAGAGGAACCACCATGTAGACGGTGTCGGCCCGCTCGGAGCGCCCCTCGCTGCTGCTGCTGCTGCTCACCGTGTAGACGCTGCGAGTTTTCCAGAACTCCATCTGGGAGAAGAGATTAGACAGTGAAACATCATCTCTAACTCTCTACATGACCACGACATCTCATTCAATCACTTGTTGATGCAGCTACATATGTAGCACAATCAGTAGATCGATGTAGTCATATGAGTACATCGATCTACTCGATCAGCTCACCGTTCTCTCTTTGTTCTCAAACACTTCATTGGCCTCTTCGAAGCTGCAGCTCTCCTCGCCGCACTCCCTCTCGATGTTTCCTTGTCTCAACTCCTCCAGGAAGCCATTGGCTCGAGTGAAACGCTTCAGGACAGAGTGAGCATCCTTACCGTCGAGGAATGCTGCAACACAGCAAAGAAAAAACAAAGTTCAGCCTCCATACTGTGTTCAACAGATTCATGGGATACAGGTCGGCATTGTTGAATTTGCTGTTTTAGTTCAGTATGATCGATACACGACTTACTGCACTACTGTGGTTAACTCGGTCAGCCGTGTAACTAACTGAACTGACTCAGCTCCAGGATGCCAGGAGCCAAACCCGGCAAGAAAACCACCTAAGCTGGCTGCTGTACTCACTGTTAGACTGGACACTGCCGGCTTTAGAGGTTCTGTCACTGTGTTCACTGTTAGACTGGACACTGCCGGCTTTAGAGGTTCTGTCACTGTGTTCACTGTTAGACTGGACACTGCCGGCTTTAGAGGTTCTGTTGCTGTGTTCACTGTTAGACTGGACACTGCCGGTTCAGAGGTTCTGTCGCCGTGTTCCCTGTTAGACTGGACACTGCCGGTTCAGAGGTTCTGTTGCTGTGTTCACTGTTAGACTGGACTCTGCCGGTTCAGAGGTTCTGTTGCTGTGTTCACTGTTAGACTGGACACTGCCGGTTCAGAGGTTCTGTTGCTGTGTTCACTGTTAGACTGGACTCTGCCGGTTCAGAGGTTCTGTCGCTGTGTTCGCTGTTAGACTGGACACTGCCGGTTCAGAGGTTCTGTCGCTGTGTTCGCTGTTAGACTGGACACTGCCGGTTCAGAGGTTCTGTCGCTGTGTTCGCTGTTAGACTGGACACTGCCGGCTTTAGAGGTTCTGTTGCTGTGTTCACTGTTAGACTGGACACTGCCGGTTCAGAAGTTCTGTCGCTGTGTTCACTGTTAGACTGGACACTGCCGGTTCAGAGGTTCTGTCTCTGTGTTCACTGTTAGACTGGACACTGCTGGTTCAGAGGTTTTGTCGCTGTGTTCACTGTTAGACTGGACACTGCCGGTTCAGAGGTTCTGTCGCCGTGTTCACTGTTAGACTGGACACTGCCGGTTCAGGATCCAGATTTTCAATGTCTGGTATCATTTAACTGTCCAGTATCATTTAAGTAACCTGCTGGCAAACTCTGCTTCCTGTTGCACTCGACGGAACAACAGCTCGATGAATTTACTGATTATCAGAAAAATAATAATAATAATAAGAAGAAGAATTAGGTCTTAGAATAAAATCGCTCTCAGATCAGATTGTTTCTGTGGGACTCGACACCGACCTGCTAGCTGAGACTGGGAGCTCAGTGCAGCGGGCAGTGTTCATGTTTAACATCACATCTCCAGTAGAGAAGCTCTGAGCGTGCTTGGCCAGAGAGAAACTGACCACAAGAGACTTCTGGTAAATCAGGCCGTGAGTCAGGAGATGACAGGTCCAGTCTTTGTTTTCTCACAGGGAGACTCATGGTCGACTAGAGCTGACTCTGACTTTAACCCTTTAGTCCAGCTACATGGAAACGTCACTACGACCCGGTCGGTCCTCCCTGCAGACGGTAAATCCCTCTCGGGACCGTCGAGCGCTGTGGTATATAATATAGAACAAGAACGCTCTCTGGGGTCTCGAGGGTTAAGCCGACCTCTGTTTAAAACAGCAAGCGAAGCAACAAAGCAGACGTTTATGAATATTATTGATCGGCGTGTTTTGTGCTCACCAGCCATGCTCCCGTCCTGCAGCTCACTCGGACAGACCGCAGACCTGCAGGAGACAAACACAGATTCATCAGGAGACATCGACAACAAATAAATTAGTTATGTGCTCCACTTTGAACGATGAATACAGCCGTCAGTAACGGAGTGAGGATTCATCGTTTCTTTTATTCATTCATGCTAATCGAGGAGGCGATCCTTAATCAGCCTGAAGCAGGATCGGTCAGCTCAGAGATAAGACACAATGTAAACAACTCAAATATAACCAAGTCTGGAGGAAACTGCATTTGCTCGTAGTGTCTGAGGCCTCCTCCTCCTACTTTCACACAGATCCACTCCTCTTTCAAACCATCCGTCTTCTCTCTGTCCAAGATGCAAACATCACTGTCCCGTGTCTGCAGGGTCTAGTCTCGATCCGCCACCTCAAACTGAGCCTCATGTGACTCCAACGACCATCGGCCACACCCGAGCTCGGGTTGACCCGAACGACGGTCGTTCACACCGAACCTCAGGTGATCATCAACGATTGTCGTGACGACTGTCGTCAGAGTCGTACTAACCGAATCATCGTTGTCATTAACAGAAACTTAGGTGACCATCGACGACTCTGACGACCATCGACGACTCTGACGACTGTCGTGACGACCATCAACGACTCTGACGACTGTCGTGACGACCATCAACGACTCTGACGACTGTCGTGACGACCATCAACGACTCTGACGACTGTCGTGACGACCATCAACGACTCTGACGACTGTCGTGACGACCATCAACGACTCTGACGACTGTCGTGACGACCATCAACGACTCTGGCGACTGTCGTCAGAGTCGTTGATAAGCATCGTTGTCATTAACCGTCGTTGACGACCATCAACGTCGTTGATGACCATCAATGTCAACGACGACCATCAATGACGAACCTCAGGTGACCATTGACGACTCTGAGAGTCGAATCAGAGTCGTTGATGGTCACCTGAGGTTCAGTTTATGAGCACAAACAAACAACGGGCGGTTCTACGAGCTTTCCTCGTATAAATACTCGTATAAATACGTCTTCACGGATCTACGAACGAGTCTAGGGACGACCGATGACAGAGTTACTCTCTGTAACAAACATCATAACTCCATATATTTGACGTTAAAGATGATTAACATCGCCCCTCTAACAAACTTATTCATCACATTTGAATCGCCCTTTACCATCCTCGTCAGGGTCGTGTGGGGCCAATCAGAGCTGACACTGGGGCGAGAGGCGGGGTACGCCACGGACAACCACCCAGGGTGTAACGCTGAAGTACACCATGTTTAGGTTGTAAATACGTAAATATATGTGTGTGTGCTCATATCTGCTGCATTAAACGTGACTTTCAGTTAATGCGTGTCACCCTGCCGCCTCCATTTAGCTCCTCACCTCTGGCAGCGAATATAGGCTACTATAAATATAGACAGAGGGAGGCATGGGAGGCAGGGAAGGGTTTCCATGGCAACAGAGACAGAGGTAGGGAGGAGATGCTGTGAATCCAGACCAAGAGGAATAACGAGGATGCAGAGGAGGCGACTGTAACACAACTACGAGATTTAATTATAAAACACGAGTCTGAATCATCCTGATAATAAAACATGTCATGATAAACACACACACACACACACACACACACACACACACACACACACACACACACAGCCTCTTCAGATATCCATCACATTCCTGTTGACTCTTCCTCTCTCATTAAGGCGGGAGCTCTCTAACAGGTCCAGGTGTGCACACCTGCAGCCTCCGGTAACGTTAACGTGCTCTTACCTTCATCCCGCTCCGTCAAACACTTCTTCCATCTCCGGCTCAGGGGGAACTCCCACACGAGTCACACACAGTCACTCTGATTGACGTGCAAGGGGAGCCAATGAGAGAGCAGGACTCGGGGAGCTCGGCCAATCACAGCGCGCATAGCTGTCGACTGACCAGGAGTGGGCGTGGCTACGCTGGAAGTGAGTCGTAAAGAAAGAAAACCGTGACAGAGGTCACACACACACACACACACACACACACACACACCGACGACAACCACCGGAGGATTCACCGCGACGGCAGCCGGGATGTGTCCGAGCTTTCCCGCCCTTCAGTCAGGTGCGTTTTCCTCCGTGTTGAAGCGCGAGGACAGTCCACGCAGCCACACCTCACGCAGAAGACTCAGCTTCCCGACATGCTCAGGGCGGAGCACGACACACGAAGAAGAAGAAGAAGAAGACAGTGATTCTCAATTAAATCTAAATTAAATATGTAAATCAAATATGTAAATTAAATATGCAGATGAGGGTTCAATTAAAAAATCTCTGCGACAACAACAATAAAAACATGAAACAAAATGTTAATGAATCACAAATGTGATATATATACATATGTATATATATATACACACATACTTATACCTCACTGTGTGTACTGTAAATACTGTTAATTCTGTCCATACTGCCATATAGCTACATGTATATATTTATATTTATACTGATAATTCTGTTTAACTTAAATGTCTTTAGCTGTATGTTTTTAAATCTTTAGATTTGTATTTTATCTTATATATTTTTTATTTTTATCTTTTACTTATATATTTTTTTATATGTCATGTTTATGCTGTTTGCACGGGATAAGAGTCCTGTACATGTATCAGCACTGACAATGAAGCTGACTTGGTAAATAGGTTGGCCAAAATAATAGAAACACACGAACTGTAAATTATGAATTAATTATGTAAACACCATCATCACTTACTGTCTTACTGTGCATACTGTCATCTCTGTAAGTCAACCTGCTATACGTTTATATGTTTCATCATCCCTGCACGATCCATACACTGTGTGTGTGTGTGTGTGTATATATATAAAGTGTAAACAGAGTCAACACACACACACCTGGCCAGTTAAAGTGATTATGATAATGATGCACACCTGAACAACAGCAGCATCAGTAATAAACATAACAGCATTCATGAGTTGTTGTGTTCAGGTGACTCAGCATGACCAGGTGAAGTCCTGATCACATGATCTGAATTCATGAACATTCATGTCTTCATGTCACACTGACTGAGTCTGATTATCATCAGGACATGATCGCTGTTTGTAACTTCATGTTTATGCTGGCACAGGTTTCTGTGTAGAATATGTGAGCAGCTCATGATCAGACTGATATTGTAATATTGAGTCTGTAGCGCCACCCAGAGGACAGAAGGTGAAACAGCAACATCAATAATTTAATTATTAATATCAATAATAATAATGTAACTACATCACAGTGTTTTATGCACTGTGTGGATCAATCCTTCTTAAAAAATTACAACTACAATGTTTCTAGAAAATCTGACAGTGAATCTGACTGAGAATAACAAACAGTAAACCTGCCACACCTTCTACACATTATATTCAAGTTATATGGAAAGTAACTGAATGTTCAGAGCAATCATAAGATTATATATATGATTTAAATTCTGAAATTAAACTTCATGTTTGATAAAAGTCGATCATGTTCCCATTTCAGTTTTAATGTAGCAGAAGTTTGTAAGTTTTTTTATTTGTACATGAACGAGTGTGACACTAAATACATAAATAACAATAATATCATATAACAACATAAAGGTTGAAGCCTGAGGTTGCAGAGTCTGTTAAGTTAAACTAATTTAACTTAAGTTTAATAGAATTATTCATGATTTGGTCACTAGGTGTCGCTGTCGTCCCTGTACCCATGAGCATCATCAGGTAAAGGTGAAAACTTCCTATTAAAGAAAAACCGACAGATGAACGTTTAAAAATATTTTATTCTGGAGTTCGGACAGTTCACACTGAGCCTGACGCACGCATGTATAAAAAAATAAGTCAACATAAATATGTGTTTATGTACAAGCTATGAACATCATAAGTTAGAAACGTGGTTTATATACAGGAAGGATTCGACCTGAGACTGACTGTGAACCGGACGGGATCCCAATATGGGAGAACGTGGCGCTCACCGTGAACACGAACGACTTTACGTAGCAGATACGACAAACCAGAAAACTGACTAATAAAGTAAACGGCCTTCGACTGGAAGAAGTCGGAGTGCAGGTGTGTTCGGGGGCCTTCACGGCCCGCCTCGACCTGGATGGACCGGCGGGTCGACCAAGTCGATGACCTGATGACTGACGATCTTCAGACGTAACTCCAGGGCGTCTGTGCTCGACAAAGTCTTGAGACACAATCATGCTGATCATCGTCCCGCCTCAGTTGTAGGAGGTGAAGTGAGACGGCGGTTTGAGGCACTCCTCAGAGTCGTCTTCGTCCTCGTCCTCCTCACTCTCGTCTTCGCTGTCGGACTCCTCGTAGAAGCTGATGGTCGCCTGAACCGGGAAGTTCCTCAGCAGAGCCTCTCCGTCGCTGTACAGGTAGTCGAAGGACTTTGATTTGGGCCAGTAGAGCCTGTTAGAGACAAAGAAGAAACACGTGAGCAGCTGGACCTGGACGGTACTCGTCTAGAAGTTATAATAAGGAGCTTGTGTTCGTGCATGATTGCTATACTCCACAAACTGAGACGGTACTGACCTGACGGGGTGCTGGAAGGCCTGAGCTTTCCCATCGGACGAGAAGCATCCCGGCACCGAGGGTCTGGAGTAAGGCTGGACGGAGAGAAACAGAGAGGTCAGCATCAGGATTTCAACAAACAGCAACAACTCTGTCCCTAAATAACTTCATCTAACGTCTTTACAGGGAGTTTCAGCTCGGGCCAGAACTGTTTTCAGTCGGTAGAGACCAAACACAGAGCTAGAAGAGAGCGAATGCTGCACGTGGACGTGATTCAGATGGAACCATGTCTGCTGTTGTTTAAAGTAACAAAGTGTTGAAAGACGAACACATGGCCGAGGCTGCAGCGAGCCGACACGTCGCTCGGTGTTGGACGGAGGTGTCTGCAGACACCACGGACTGTGGGAACCTCCATGAGGTGTTCGCTTTCACAGCTTCCCTCCAACACGGAGGAGGCAGCAGGAGCCTCTGTGTGTTTCTTAATGTGATCGAATTATCTGAATTATCAATGTTTTGTTTCATTTCCCACCGTGGTGTCAGCAGACACACGTCACACATGAAGCAACATTTTCTTAATTTAACAGCAGCTGTGGATGAAGCAGGTCTGCAGGTGTGTGTGACTTACAGAGGACAGCTTGCTCCGTGGGTATCGCTCTGATCCGACCCGGCTGCTGGATAACCACGGTCTCCACAGAGAGGTCCGGCTGCAACACAAGAGAGACAGGACTCATCAGATAAACTGAAACACAATGAAGAACCTGAACATGCTGACTGTCAGTGAACACATCAAGATAATTAGAAGTTTAATTAATTAATTAAAGTTTAATTAAAATTTAACTGCCTCATATGAACCACTGAACCGCATGGACACTAAATGTCATCAAACTGCTTTACTGCATTAAATGTGGGTCAGTGAACGCAGCATGTCACACACTTGAACGCACCACTTGTAACGTCACGTACAAACTGAGGCTGTTTTAAACCTCAGGTAGAAAACATGTTTTTATCTCAGGCAGGATTCAGATTTAACGGTGACTATAATTTAAATAAATGATCCACACTAGCACCGGGACCTACCTGCTGTTTGTGTCCGAGCTGCAGCTCACTGTCGGCGGGCACGACCACGGCGCAGCGCCGTAGGAAGGCTGCTGGAGGAGCAAACACGCGGAGCTCATCTTTGTTTCTTCTCCTCGGTGAATGTGAGAGATGCACGGAGCTGATGGAGGAGGGAGCGATATGTGAAGCAGAGAGGGAGGTCTGAGGCTTATAAAGCCCGGAGCAAGGAGCTCGGAGGGCGGGTGTGTGTGCTGCAGTCTGCGGGGGACGGAGGGGGGACAGAGGGGGACAGAGGGGGGACAGCCCCGCTGGGTGACAAATGTTGTTGATGTTGACAAATGACGGAGCCTCAGTTAATTACCTTCACTAATGATAAAGAAAGAAAATAAATAATGAAGCACACGTTTCTGATTTAAAGGAGAAAATCAGATTTAAAGGTGCAAACACGTTTTAATATAAAATAAATAAATATGTTTAAAATATAAAAGATTCAAATCATGATTACAGAGAAAATAAAGAAGAAGAATCATCACTGATACTCTCAAAGGAGTGCTGCAGACATGATTCAAGGTTCAAGATTCAAGGTTCAAGATTCAAGGTTCTTTCAATAAACACAGTGAAACATATTAAATATAGTTTACATTATATCTTTTTACAGTTGTTATATTTTTCTTATTAAACTTTGATATTTTTCTATATCTCATGTTTGTTGCTGTTGGCAGCAGGGAGACATTATTTCAGTTCTCTGGATGTTCACAGTAACAAAACATTACTACTAAAACATAGTTACACAAAGTGACAAAAACAACAGACGGGACGAGTTTAAACAGCAGAGAGGTCAAACTGATCCAGAGTTCATGATCAGACTCTGCAGAAGCATCCACAGATCTGTTCAGGTAGATTTTTATTCTCTAACTTCTGTTTGTTTTATTGTTTTTGTATTTTTCAAAGCTTGTAACTTTTCCATCTTAGTGTTTTATATTTCCTTTGTTCAGATCAGGTCTGCTCCTGCTGCTTCTCTAAACCACCCTGACTCCTTTTGTTGTGTTTGTGCTAGTTTCACCATCAGTGCATCTGTCAAACAAACATATTTTACATATTTCAAAGTGAAACTCAGTGATCGAGACAACAAGACATGGGCCCTCACACAGTGTGCAAGCAGAGTGTGGAGAGTTCACAGAGGTGGACCAGAGGAACACGTGGACAGTTGCGTTTGGTGTCACCTGAAAATCACTGCACAGTGTTACTTTGGTTTCATCAGGATGTAACAAGAAAAATAAAAGTAAAATAGAAAATGCTAATCTGTCGTCAGCTCTAAGACCGACGCCTCGTTCAGCTGAAACTCCAGTGCCAACAACTACCACCTCTGAAGATCTGAGCGATGTTAAAGAACGCAGTGACAACAACACGAGGATTCAACAAACAAGCAAACAACATGTCTGTTAACTTCAGTATTTCTCATATTTTTTAATAAAACAGGATCCTATAGTTTAAAAACTCGACGTGATCGAGAAAAAGTGAGACTCAGTTTTAGATTCAGACCCAGAGATTATTTAGAAACAGCTGAACTCAACACAAACTGTGTGACACCGTGACACCGTGAAGACACGATGAAGCTTCTCTGAAACACGAGCTGCTGGGACGTGAAGTTTCCTCAGATCAATAAAGTTTATTTGACCTGAAGCTTCCAATAAAATAAATAATAAATTAAAATAAATAAAAATAAATTAAATATCTGATGATGATGATGGAAACATGAGAAACTGACTCATGATGAGCAGAAACACATGAAGGAGCTGAAATAACACACACACACACACACACACACATACACACACAATACACACACACACACACTATACACACACACACACACACACACACACACACATACACACTACACACACACTATACACACACACACTATACACACATACACACACACACACTATACACACACACATACACACACACTATACACACACATACACACACTATACACACACACACACACTACACACACACACACACTATACACACATACACACACACACACTATACACACACATACACACACTATACACACACACACATACACACACTATACACACACACACACACACACACTATACACACACTATACACACACAGACACACACACACACTATACACACACTACACACAGATACACACACACACACTATACACACACTACACACAGATACACACACACACTATACACACACACACACACACACACAGCCTGCACTGTAAAGCCTCCATCTGTCCCGGTTCTGTCTTGGTTCTGTCCCGGTTCTGTCCCGGTTCTGTCTTGGTTCTGTCTTGGTTCTGTCCCGGTTCTGTCTTGGTTCTGTCCCGGTTCTGTTGGCCTCGCAGCCTCGTGCTTGGACCTTGTTGTTCTAATCTCAATCTAATTTTCTCTGTTAATTAGTTTACTGTCGCCTCCCGCTGTCCTTCTCACAGATGGTGTCCAACTTTTCTCCTCGTTGTTTTTACAGACAACCGTGCGGGATGACATTTCTCACCGCCCCGCAGCGCTGCGGTGTTTGGACAAGAGGAGGGGGGGGCAAACTGCGGGGCGAGGGCAGCAAGAGGCCGCATGCAAACATGAAGGAGGGTGAGGAGGCACCAGGAGCCAGAACAGACACAGACATAAGAAATAAATCTTATTATTTTATTTAATCCAGTAAAAGATGCTGCACGAGCTCGGCTCGGTTCGGTCTGTTCTGCTCCTGTAGTCAGTTCTGAGCATGCGCACTGTGTCAGCACTGTCGGCGTGTGCAGCCCATAATGAAGAGTGTGAGGATCCTCACCTGCGGCCTAATGGACTTTTCATTTGGACAAACAAACGTGTCAGAGAGACATGAGGCCGAGGCAAACGGAACAAATGGACCCGAGGACCGAGGACCAGGACGAGAGACCAGGACACAGTATAACATGCTTTGTATTGTGTCCTGTCCTATAGAGTATAACCAGCTTCAGTCTAACTGCATAAATCAAGCTGCAGACTGTGAACTCATTCCTGCACATTAACTTTAGATATTTGATATATTTAGTTTCATTATATGTTTTATTGTTTGTTTTGATTGTATGTGATGAACCTGATCCACTGATCACTGTCTGAGTTTGACTAAAATCAACATTTCAAATAAAAATATATAAAAAAAATAACAAATAATCTAAAAGTTTGAACATTTATTTGTAGAAAATTATGAAAAAATAACAAAACATGTTTTGTTTTTATGTTTTTAGATGCTGAGAAATCAATATTTGGACAATAGACGTAGATTAGATCCATAAAGAAAAAATAAATTAGACGTTTCATTTATTTAAAATGTTTTCTGACATGAAAATAAAACTGGAGTCAGAGTCAATAATTGAATAAGTGAATCATTTTTCACAAACTTTGAAGAACTTGATATTGAGATAACTCATAAACTGCATAAAGTTGGCCAGCGTCCTCGTGACGTCACAGAGTCTCTGAAGCTCAGCTCGTGTCGGGGTCCGACGCCATGTCAGAGGAAACTGAACACGTCCAACAGAGACGATGCGTTCAGGGGTCAAAGGTTCAGTCTGTGGTTTTCTGTCCTGTCAGGTCACGACCACAGTTTGACTCTGAAACAAATTGGACACAAAAGTTTGTCTGCTCGTCCAAATGTTCAGCCAAAAGCCAGTCACAACACAGAGTGTGTGTGTGTGTGTGTGTGTGTGTGTGTGTGTGTGTGTGTGTGTGTGCGCGTGTGTGTGTGTGCCCCCACTGTTTTCACATTTGTTGCCTCCTCCAGACTCAGGAATGCTGCTAATCAGTGACCAACAAACCAACAACTGCTCTGCTGTCTCGTCTTACTGCAGAGGAGTTCAGCAAAGATCTGGAGACGAGTTCTCTGAGGAACCGTTTCAATAAAGTTCTTTGGGCCCGACCGGTTCAGGACAGAACCTCCTGTAAAGAACCGTTACTCATTGAGAGAACCAGCTGCACATGGACCCATAATTAAATTAATGACACCGTGCACGCCGGGCCTGGCACATGCTGACCCGGTGTCAGTCGACCTTTTATTGTAGGCGAGCGTCACTTGTTCTGCAGCCGCCGTCACACCTCTGTGTGTGTGTGTGTGTGTGTGTGTGTGTGTGTGTGTGTGTGTGTGTGTGTGTGTGTGTGTGTGTGTGAAGGTGTTGAGAGTCACACTCGAAAAAACCAACAAAACACACACACACAGTCTGTTAATGAAGAGGAGTTTATCTGCAGCGACACCTCTGCCTGTGTTTAAAACCCTGATACAGTTTAACATAATTCAATGACAGACGTTTTATCTGGAGCAGCTGCTTCTCATTAATGTGGACACACACACACACACACACACACACACACACACACACACACACACACACACACACACACACACACACACACACACACACGCACACACAGGCTGCCACCTAGTGGACATGATAAGTAACATCAGCAGCTCAGTGTCCCTGCTGCTCCTGAATGCTGCTCTGGTTTGGACTCTCTGGTTCTGGTTCTGGCACCGTGTGTCCTCCTCTTTCATTCTCTCCGTGCACTCACTGACGTCTTTCATTTGTAAATGCATCTTCTTCGCTGTCACCTCGTGTCGTCTCCTTCCATGTTGCCGCCTTTGAGTCAAGCTGTGACGATGCTGTACCTCTCTGTAAACCCGTAAGACTGAAGTTTTATTCTCAAAGTCTTCAGACTCTCATGTCACATGTCGGCTTCACAGATCTCAGAATCCATTTTTAAAATCATAAATTCGTTAATACACGGTCATTGTTGTTGTTGCCGTCTCCTCTAAGGAGAGGAAGGAGAGTGGACCATGACAGGTTATCAGAGTTCATATAAATGTTTCGAAACACTCAGATGTTTCAGTGTGTCCTGCTGAATAAGGATCTTTTGTCCCTGATCCGGATCCAAAAATCCTTAAACTGTTTAAAAAAGGACGTGGAGACGTTTAATCAGATAATGCTGCTCACTTCGAGTCCATCGAAGATATTAAAATCAATCCAGCTGACTCTGCGACGCGTTATTGTTCTTAATGTTTCTTGTTTCTTTTAAATGTTCTGTCTTTCTTTGTCAGCAGTAAAGACACAAATGCAGCTTTGTCGTCTGTTTTCTGTTTTGTCCACAAACAAACCCGTCGTCCTGCACCGACTGAGCTTCAAGTTTTAAATCCAAACCTTTAGCAGAGAGAACGTTTTGATTGTCACGTTTCCTGCAGCCTGGACTCGTTTGTAGATCCGTCTCATCAAACTGAAGAAGCTTCTGAGCTGAAACGTCTCATGGATCTACAAACGAGTCCAGTTGCTCCACACTTGACCTTTCTGAAGATGTAGAGAGTTGAAGCAATCATCCTCACCGGCGTTCATGTGCAGGAGCTGCTTTCTGCCAGCAGGTGTCAGTGTTTCCACAGCGTTCACCTTGCAGAGTGCTTTCCTGAGCTGATGCAGAGAACACTGAGAGGATGACGTCCGTGTTTCCTTTGTGACTTCATCTGACAAACATTAAATCAGGGTTTACTGCAGCTCGATTTAAAATGTTAAACCAGGTTCAGCACACAAGTTAAAGTCAAATCCTGAGTTTAGTTTTAATGTCACGTCTCTGTGGGGAGATTTCTCGACGGACGTGCTCGGGCTGCGTTCAAACCTCAAACGCATCAACGCAAATATCAGCGTGAAACAGGAAGCGTGACTCTTTATTAACCTCTTTAAATCCTCACGTTCCCCCTGAAGGAGCTCGGAGGCAGCTGGATTCAGAGCAGTGAAGTAAAACAACCTTTTTTTTTTAAACCATTGACCATCAACCAAATAATTCATCCTGTTTTTACGAGCAGCGATCTCCAAATCGACACTATTAGACTGAATTTATGTCAGACGGTTAATCTCAATGTTTTTATGGGAGGAAACTCTGGAGACAGAAAAGTTATTACTAAGTAAAAACCCACAACCTGCTGCTTCGATCCGAACCCCACGTACATGTGAAAGCTTCTTTGTAAGGAACATTTCCCTTCCAGCCTTCAGACGTCATGGTTACACTTCTCCTGAAGCAAAACAGCTTAGACGCTTCATTTCTTAATGATTACAGAGTTTGAAAGATTCAAAAGATTTTCCTCTCTCGTTCTGTTCAGTACAGGTGGATGTTCAATCACTGCGTTCAGTTTTAGGTCCAACTTTTTTTGACATGCTCCCCCTTTAAAAACATCATCAAGAGACACGATATGAAAGTTTATAGCTACGCTGACGACACACCGCTTTACATTTCAGCCTCTCCTGATGACTCGGGGCCAAGAGATGCTGTTTTAACGACATTTCAGACACCAAGTCAGCACAAAATGAAGTTTTAATTATTGGTTCTGAAGCACAGAGAGACAAGGTCAGTATGAAACTACAAGCACTGACATTAAAACCATGAACCTCAGCTGTCTTTGATTCTCAGCTGTCGTTGGGGTGGCCATTTCTCTTTCAAGCCAACACATGAACACTAATGACAGTTGTAATGTTCGACTTCCTGCTCTTCTTAAGAAGAAAATATCTCAGTTACAGTTCATCCAAAACTGAGCTGCAGGTCTGTGGACGAGGACCAGAAAGAGAGCTCAGTCTGAAGCTGCAGAATTGATTTGAAGATCCTTTTATTGGTTTATAAATGTGGCAGTGTGAGCTTTTTCCTCCATCTCACTCTTTGACTGAGCCCCGATTGAGTCCGGGGTGTGGCTCAATCAGCCAATTATGGTTGGGCCATACTATAAGAACGGTAGGGTGTACTTTGGCCCCCCCTCTTGCTTGTGGCCTGTAGACGCGTCCACTTCCTGGTTGCTTCATTCATTGCCCATACGAGCAGGCAGCGCGGCGTGTCTCCCCCTGTGCCGAATGCCTCATGTCGCGATGAAAGCGTAAAGCTCTCCTCACGTGTCGCTCACCTTGAGTATCAAGAGGCCCTGCTGTTTTGGCTTCGCTGCAGCTTGGCGCAGTTAACCCGCCACTTCGGTGGTACCGTCTTGTCCTCTTCGGCATCTGTTGGCGGCTTGGACCCCTCCGCCTACCGCCGATCCCTCTCCAGGCTGTATGGTTTGGCCCTGAACGCTACCGTGTACTAGCCGGTGGCGTGGATCAGCTTGGTTTTCATAACTAACGGGTCTTGGATACCTTTTTAATAATAGAGCTTTACCCCTATTTTATTTATTATTCGTACCAGGTCCAACGGACTGTGGGGTCACACATTAGATCTTTGTTTTCTTGTTAATTGGTGATTTCAGTTATGTAGTGATTTATTTAGCTGGTTCATTGTTTATTTGGGTTTTGATATTGTTTTTTTGTATAGTTTTGTTTTTTTTTCTTTTGTGCAGTGATTTATTTAACTGGTTCATTGTTTATTTGGGTTTTGATATTTTTTTTGTATAGTTTTGTTTTTTTTCTTTTGTCGTTTGGATTATTCTGTTGGGTTATTCGTTGTGCTGTTAAGTTCTAATTAATTTTGGTTTACTGAACCAGTCTTACGTTTACTGCATTATCTATTATTTATTTGCAATTTTGTTTTTGTGACGGTTGAGTTGATTGTTTTCTCTTCTTTTTTTTTCTTTTTTTTTGTGAGTGACTCCCACTGATTGTTTATTTTGTCCTTCAGGTGCTGAGAGCTGAGGGTGGTGGCCCTGGTGTCCCTGGTGGTGGGTCCCCTTCTGTGTGTGTGTGTGTGTCGGGCACCCCTGATTTGTTTTTCCTGTCCCGTGTGTTGTGAGTTACACAGGTGGTCCGGGTGCCCCCTTTTTCCTGGGATTCCCCCCCTTCAGTGGTGACCTCCCTCATCCCCACTAGTAGGCCTCAGCCCTCATAGGGCCCTCCTCTTTCTTCTCCTGGTATGAGTGAATCATTTTAAAGAATTGGTCTTGTGAATAAAATTGTGCATTTTTAAAACGGAACCACGTCTCCATGCCGCATTAATTACGGACCTGACGGCCTTATAGTCGAATCATAATCTATTTCCTCGGGTGTAATTCCCGAGGTGGCGTTGTCGGTCAACCGTACGAAGCGGTTTCTTTTGCTTCGTCTTGCTACCTTCCTATATTTGCTCGTGCCGCCACAAACTGGCGTTGTCGGCAGGATAGTATTTTTGTTGGCAAGAGACGTGTGTTCCGCTTTGTTTTCTTTTATTTTATAGTGTGGCCCTGGGTAAAGTTCTATTTTGATTATTAGTGCCGGAGTCAAAACAGCAGTTGGTTTCTTGTCGACCTGTAGCAGGTTTGGTGTGTGTCTAGCTCAGTCCTGTTCTGATTTTGTGTCCTTGTGTCGCTTGTCAGGCTATGGAGGGAGAGTTACAAGAGATGAGGGAAGTGATTGTTCAGTTGCGAGCAGAGAATGAGAGGCTGCGGCAAGAGCAGGCCGCAGCTGTGCCGGTCCCTGGCGCAGTGCCCTCTACTGCGGCCATGCCCCCTTCTGCGCCTTCCCTGGCTACTTCCCCTCTAGCAGAGAGACTCGTGTTCGTTCCACGGGAAAGAAAATGTCCTATGTTTCGGGGTAGAACAGGCATAGGGCTAGCTGAGTGGATCGAGGAGGTACAGGCATGCATGAGAGCACGTCATCTGTCTACCTCTGATCAGGCTTTCTTTTTGTTTGATCACTTGGAGGGAGAGGCACGCGAGGAGATTAAATTTCGACATGTTGCTGAACGAGGGGACCCAGCTAAGGTTATTGCTGTACTGCAAGAACTCTATGGTTGCTCTGATTCTTATGTAGTTCTCCAAGATGCGTTTTTTTCTCGACGCCAGCAAGATGGGGAGACACTGCAGGAGTTTTCTTTGGCGCTGATGAGTTTAATGGCATCGGTTAAACGGTGTGCGCCTAGCGACTTAATGAATGCAGAGGTTTTGTTGCGCGACCAGTTTGTCGAACATGTTGTTGATGGTGCTCTACGCCGCGAATTGAAACAGTTTGTTCGTAGACAACCAACCGCTGACATATTTGAGGTCCGGGCTGAGGCAATCAGGTGGGAACGTGAGGGTCTGCCGGTGGGTTTTAGGGGTCGAAGTCACTCTGTCCCTTCCGTTCTTGGTCTGCAGTGTGGCGTTAAGGGTGAGCAGCATTCAGCAGCTACTGCACCCCAAGCCTCAGAGATGAGTGAGTTGAGGGAGATGCTTAAAATGCAGCAGGAACAGCTGACTAGGCTCACCCAAAGCATTTCCCAGATGCAGAATGCTCATCTGCCCCGACGTCCCCCTCAGCGTGGCCCTGTCATTTGTAGACGCTGCCAGCAGCCTGGTCACTTTGCGAGAGAGTGCGACCGGCTACCAGTGGCGCCCCGCTCTCGTTCCCAGTTGCCGGCTTCCCGACAGACTAACAGGCAGGCTGGTTTCTCTCAGCCGCCGGAAAACTGGCAACCACCGAGCTGTTGAGCCGCAGCTCGGGGGGTGTACTTGTGGGCTCAGAGACCATGTCGAGTGTCCAGAAAGAAGCTTCTAAGCTTGTGGCTCCATGTCCTCATTTGGCGGTAATAATGGGTGGGATTGAGGTCCCTTGTTTAGTGGATACTGGTTCCATGGTGTCCACTATGGTAGAGAGCTTCTTCCTCCAGCACTTTCGACCTTGGGGTCAAGAGAGACTGCAGTCATGCCATTGGCTCCAGCTCAAGGCAGCCAATGGGCTAGCCATCCCCTACATTGGTTACCTGGAGTTGGACATGGAGCTCTGTGGTCAGCGACTGGAGAGGTGTGGAGTGTTGGTGGTCAAGGATCCCCCTGGTGGCGCCTCCACCCAGGTTTCAGGAGTTCTTGGCATGAACGTCATCCAAAGATGCTACCACCAGCTCTTTGGTCAGCATGGATCGGCCCTATTCGACTCCCCCTCAGTGTCTGGTGCCTCAGAGCACATGATGGAGGCATTGCAAAAGTGCCACCAGGCTGAAGTGCAGGCCCCAGAGAGGCCTCAGGGAACGGCTGGTAAAGTCAAGGTGCGTGGCAGAGGGCCTTGTCGAGTCCCTGGTGGGACGATGACGTTTGTCACGGCCACCTGCTCTGCGCAGTATTCCGGCACCACTGTGTTGTTTGAACCCTGTGACTCTGGGCTTCCGGCTGGGTTACTTGCTTCTCCGGCTCTGGTTCGGGTGGAAAGAGGCACGGCCTATGTCCCCGTTGTGAATGTAGGGGCCACTGACGTGTTGCTCTATCCCCGCACAGAGGTGGGTTTCTTGGAGGGTGTTGATGTGGTCAGCCTGCCCTCTGGTGTCATGGAGGTACCTTCTGTTGTGGCTAATGTGTCATCGCAATCAGTTTCTGGATCTGTGCAAGACCAGATCGAGGCTATGGATCTGTCTGTCTTGTCTGCCGAGGAGCAGACTAAGGTGAGATCTCTTCTTGTAAAATATGCTTCCGTTTTTTCGACCCACGATGGGGATCTTGGGTGTACTAACCTGATCGCACATGACATTCCTCTGTTGGACGATGTCCCTGTTCGGCAGCGTTACAGGCGAATTCCCCCATCTGATTATGAGGTAGTGAAGGAGCATATTAATAAGTTGTTGGAAGCACAGGTTATCCGCGAGAGCAGCAGCCCCTATGCCTCGCCGATCGTGCTTGTTAGGAAGAAAGACGGTAGCCTTCGCCTGTGTGTCGATTACAGGCAGTTGAATGGCAAAACCAGGAGAGATGCCTTTCCTCTCCCCCGCATTGATGAGTCCTTGGACGCGCTGACTGGTGCCTGCTGGTTCTCCACCATGGATTTAGCCAGCGGGTACAACCAGGTCCCTGTTGCAGATTCCGATCGGCCTAAGACTGCCTTCTGCACTCCATTCGGACTCTTCGAGTGGAATCGCATGCCCTTTGGCCTCTGCAATGCCCCTAGCACCTTCCAGCGACTGATGCAAAGGATGTTTGGCGACCAACAGTGCCAGTCCTTGCTTCTCTACCTCGACGATATTGTGGTTTTTTCTTCCACTCTTGAGCAACATCTCGAGAGGCTGGAAGTGGTGTTGGGGCGGTTGCAGCATGAAGGCCTTAAAGTAAAACTGTCTAAGTGCGCCTTCTTTGGCCGAGAAGTGCGCTACTTGGGGCATGTAATTTCAGAGAAGGGTGTGTCCACTGACCCAAACAAAGTAGCAGCAGTAGCCACTTGGCAGCCTCCTAAAACCATTTCTGAACTACGGTCATTCCTGGGCTTTGCCAGTTATTACCGCCGTTTTGTGGAGGGCTTTGCCAAAGTGGCTGCCCCTTTGCATAGGTTGGTTGCTGCACTGGGGAACACGAGGGCAAAGAGGAGACCGGAGTGTTTGGTTGCCAGTGAGTGGACTGATGAGTGTCACAGGAGCTTTGAGGCCCTGAAGACCAAGCTCACTACAGCACCAGTACTGGCTTACGCTGACTTCTCGCTCCCTTTCATTCTTGAGGTAGATGCCTCGTATGGTGGTCTTGGGGCAGTACTATCACAGGAGCAGGGTGGCAAGGTGAGGCCTATCGCTTATGCTAGCAGGAGTTTGAGGCCCAACGAGCGCAATATGACCAATTACAGCTCTATGAGATTAGAGTTTCTGGCGCTCAAATGGGCCCTGACTGAAAAATTCAGGGAGTACCTGCTAGGCCATAAGTGTGTGGTCTTCACTGACAACAATCCACTCAGCCACCTGTCCACGGCTAAGCTGGGTGCCACTGAACAACGCTGGGCAGCCCAGCTTGCCTCCTTTGACTTTGAGCTAAAATATCGCTCAGGGAGGAGCAACAAAAATGCTGATGCCTTGTCCCGTCAACACCCACCTGGGGTGCAGGACTTGGAGGCCCTACTCCCTGCGACCACTATCCCCAAACCTTTACAGCAGGCCCTGCAGCTTTCACAACCTGCAGTGTCTCAAGCATCTATGGTTGCTCTGCCTCAGCATACGTCCTCTGATATTGGTACCCTCCAACGCATTGACCCTGTTATTAGGGAAATCTTGGTGTTTTGGGGGAAGAAGCGGCGCCCCAATCAGGAGGAGCGTAAACTGCTTACCCGGCCTGCTTTGGCACTGCTCCGACAGTGGGACCGCTTGGTTGAGAAGGACGGGGTCCTGCACCGTCAGGTTTTTCGTTCAGACGGTGCCGAGATAGTTCTTCAGGTGCTGTTACCTGCCTCCTTGAGGGACGAGGTCTTGACCGACATGCACGAGAGACACGGCCATCAAGGGGTTGAAAGAACCCTGGAGTTGCTTCGTCAGCGGTGCTATTGGCCTGGCATGTCTTCTGCCGTGGCTCAATGGTGCCAAAACTGCGAGAGGTGCCAGGTAGCCAAGGACACGCAACCAGTGGCTCGTGCCCTTATGGGGCATTTGCTGGCCTCTCGGCCTAATGAAATCCTGGCCATGGATTTTACGGTACTGGAACCAACCCATAATGGGCTGGAAAATGTCTTGGTCATGACCGACGTCTTTAGTAAGTATACGTTGGCGGTAGCCACTCGTGACCAACGAGCTTCTACAGTGGCTCAAGTGTTGGTGACAGAATGGTTCTCAAAGTTCGGTGTACCGGCTCGTATACATTCAGACCAGGGCCGTAACTTTGAGAGCACATTGATTCAACAGTTGTGTGCTCTCTATGGCATTGAAAAATCTCGCACCACACCACACCATCCAGCTGGCAACGGGCAGTGTGAAAGGTTTAACCGGACACTTCACAACCTGCTCCGCACACTGCCTGAGTCTCGGAAGCGAGATTGGAGTTGCTGTCTGCCACAACTGTTGTTTTCGTATAACAGCACTCCCCATCAGACCACGGGGGAGTCTCCGTTCTTCCTGATGTTTGGGCAGGAGCCACGGCTCCCAGTTGACTTCCTGTTGGGTAGAGTGAAGGAGCCAGTTCGCGGTGGGGTCAGTGAATGGGTTCAGGAGCATCAGTCCCGATTGCAGGTAGCCTTCGAAGGTGCCCGTGATAAGTTGAGGATCGCTGCAGAACGCAGAAAGATCCATCACGACCAACAGGTCCGTGACGTCCCATTGGAGGAGGGACAGTTGGTGTGGTTGAGGGACTACAATAGGCGAGGGCGGTGTAAGATTCAGGATCGATGGTGCTCTGTGGTTTACAGGGTTGTAAAAGCGCCAGCACAGGGAGGCTCTGTGTATACCATTGCACCAGCCGATGACCTTGAACACATTAGACGGGTTCACCGTACGCTTTTAAAGCCTGTGGTTCAATCTGCCCCTCTCGGTGGTACCCCGGCCCCTTGTTCACCTCCTCCTGAATTGCCATCTGTGGAAGATGAGGTGTCAGGGGATGGTGACTTGATGGTTCTGAGGCCTGCAGCACCTTCTGTGCCTCCCACTCAACTGCTTGTAGTGCCCCGACACACTCCTGAGTTGTTGTCCCTAGCCGCTGGCCCAACCCTGACATTGCCAGGCCCTTCGGTGGCCCCTGCTGCTGCAACAGCAGACGTCCATTCACCAGGTCCATCAGACGCATGCCTTAGTGCCAGCAATGCGGCCACACGACGGACTGTACGATCCACTGCTGGTCAACATTCTAACGTTCACCATCTCCCAAGACCCGCAGGGGGATCCGTCCTGGGAGTGGCAAGTGTGCCCCATCCTGCATCTAATGCCGTGTTGGCCCTTTTTAGACCATGGAACTAGTTCCCTGATCCTTGGATGATCAATCGTCGGGACGACGATGAAAAAAATGGGGGTAGATTGTGGCAGTGTGAGCTTTTTCCTCCATCTCACTCTTTGACTGAGCCCCGATTGAGTCCGGGGTGTGGCTCAATCAGCCAATTATGGTTGGGCCATACTATAAGAACGGTAGGGTGTACTTTGGCCCCCCCTCTTGCTTGTGGCCTGTAGACGCGTCCACTTCCTGGTTGCTTCATTCATTGCCCATACGAGCAGGCAGCGCGGCGTGTCTCCCCCTGTGCCGAATGCCTCATGTCGCGATGAAAGCGTAAAGCTCTCCTCACGTGTCGCTCACCTTGAGTATCAAGAGGCCCTGCTGTTTTGGCTTCGCTGCAGCTTGGCGCAGTTAACTTCGGTGGTACCGTCTTGTCCTCTTCGGCATCTGTTGGCGGCTTGGACCCCTCCGCCTACCGCCGATCCCTCTCCAGGCTGTATGGTTTGGCCCTGAACGCTACCGTGTACTAGCCGGTGGCGTGGATCAGCTTGGTTTTCATAACTAACGGGTCTTGGATACCTTTTTAATAATAGAGCTTTACCCCTATTTTATTTATTATTCGTACCAGGTCCAACGGACTGTGGGGTCACACATTAGATCTTTGTTTTCTTGTTAATTGGTGATTTCAGTTATGTAGTGATTTATTTAGCTGGTTCATTGTTTATTTGGGTTTTGATATTGTTTTTTTGTATAGTTTTGTTTTTTTTTCTTTTGTGCAGTGATTTATTTAACTGGTTCATTGTTTATTTGGGTTTTGATATTTTTTTTGTATAGTTTTGTTTTTTTTCTTTTGTCGTTTGGATTATTCTGTTGGGTTATTCGTTGTGCTGTTAAGTTCTAATTAATTTTGGTTTACTGAACCAGTCTTACGTTTACTGCATTATCTATTATTTATTTGCAATTTTGTTTTTGTGACGGTTGAGTTGATTGTTTTCTCTTCTTTTTTTTTCTTTTTTTTTGTGAGTGACTCCCACTGATTGTTTATTTTGTCCTTTCAGGTGCTGAGAGCTGAGGGTGGTGGCCCTGGTGTCCCTGGTGGTGGGTCCCCTTCTGTGTGTGTGTGTGTGTCGGGCACCCCTGATTTGTTTTTCCTGTCCCGTGTGTTGTGAGTTACACAGGTGGTCCGGGTGCCCCCTTTTTCCTGGGATTCCCCCCCTTCAGTGGTGACCCCACTAGTAGGCCTCAGCCCTCATAGGGCCCTCCTCTTTCTTCTCCTGGTATGAGTGAATCATTTTAAAGAATTGGTCTTGTGAATAAAATTGTGCATTTTTAAAACGGAACCACGTCTCCATGCCGCATTAATTACGGACCTGACGGCCTTATAGTCGAATCATAATCTATTTCCTCGGGTGTAATTCCCGAGGTGGCGTTGTCGGTCAACCGTACGAAGCGGTTTCTTTTGCTTCGTCTTGCTACCTTCCTATATTTGCTCGTGCCGCCACAAACAGCTCCTCACGGTCCCACCTGTTTATCGGATCTGCTTTAGACCCATGAACCCTCAGGTCCTCTGGTGGAGGCTTTTTTAATTACCCCTAAAGTCAGAGGAAAAACCCTGATGGCAGCACAGACTGTTCATATTTGCCTTTCATTCTTGAGCTATATTTATTTATTTGTCTGTTTTCTACATTTCAATCTGTCACTGAATTCAGGTGCCTCTTGCGTGGCAGGGATGCAACATGCAGATATTACTGTACCGACCCAATATTTAATCTCATTGCAAAAGACAATATCCGATCAGGTTGTGCAGAGGCCCGAGGCGCCGTGTTTTCATTAACAGTCTGAAGCAGCATGCACATTACGCCGCAGCCAATGGAAGCCTCTGGCAGATATGCCAAATGACTGCGGCTGCCAAGACTTCCAGCAGGAATCCCTTTTTCAAAATCACATCGGATCTCGCGCACAAATCCCCGCTGATCCTCCGACTTCTGCCAAGAGTCACTTTATTTGTTCAGATTGGTGAGTCATAATTAAATCAAAGAAACAAGGGACTGAAGGATCGTTCCTCAGCACGTGGATGAATCTGCTGCCAAACTTTTTTTAAGACGACACGACTCCTTCCCCGTTAAGCACTGCAGCAATGACGCAACCATTGTTGGGAAACCTTCTGGAACTTGGCACCGCCGCCTAAAAACCTGAACGTACAAAAAAGCTGCATCCAAACAATAGCCATTAATTAGTACAATTCATCAAGTTAATTGGCTGTGTTTAAATAATTGGATGGAAATAAAACAGAGCGTTAACAGCAGATCATTAGTCGGCTTAATTTGCCCGTGCACTCAGAGAGACAGAAGCCTAAGCTATGCAACCCTTCATTAAACACACATCAACGTTTGATGATGTCTCTATGCACAGTGAGAGACTCTGTCTGTTTTTTTTTTAACACCGGCTGCAAAATAATTGTTTTAATAAGACGACACAGGAGGAGGCAACATGAAATATCAGAAAGGAAGGAAACGATAAAACTCTGAATCCAGATCTGCTCCTTCACGCGATGCCGTTAACTGTGCACATATATTCACAATAAACACAATAAACATGCGCAGTACACGAAACACACAGACGCACAGTGACAGTTAAAGGTCCAGTGTGAAACATTTAAGTGGATCTATGGGCAGAAATTAAATATAATATGCAGGAACTCGTTTTCATGAGTGTTTAATCACCTGAAAATAAAAATCATTGTGTTTTTCTCGAGCATTGTGGCCTGCTGTAGTTTCTCCTGCTTCTTTCGAAACAAGAGGGTGAGGCGAGGTGTATTCAGTTGGATGCAATCTGCAACTTCAGCGCGAGACAGCCGCTAAATTTCTGGTGCCATCTCGCAACAACCTCGCCTCGTCTTCTCCATCCATCCCCAATCCTCAGATTTATAAATATGATTTCATAACTCATCCAGCGACGCCGAAAATGTTTTCTGAAAATAGTTTAGTTCGGCTCCATCCAGCAGCAACAGAAAGTGTTTCATAAACCAGCTCCTGAAACACGGAGGCTCTGTTTTGCTGCAACCTTAACCCCGTTTTAAGAATCTGTTGGACCTTTGTTCTGTCAGAGCAGAAGGTGCAATCTGTCTCCGTTTATTTCACAGTATTTGGAAAAACAATTAAGAGTTTATAGAGCGAGAGTCAGTCCCGCCTCTGCACGAAGTTCAGCTGGCACTGGAACAGCCCGGGCCTCCCTGAGGTGACCTGAAGTCCCAGCGGTGTTACAAAAGCAGGAGCTGAGATGTTTGGTGACCAACTATTTAGTACAAAGTACAAAGAGCAGCACCAGCAGAGAAGATCCCAGAACCATTTCTAAGCGGACCGGACCATGAACCTGTTGTGACCCGACTTGTTTCAGAGCTGCAGCTGCTTTAACATTCGGACAGACTCCGCAGAGCTCTGGAGGAATCCGTACTGTCCTCCCAAATTGAAAAGATTATTCCGAGTCGCTCGTGTGCAGAGATTCGTTTAATCACGCAAACGAAACACTTTTGGCTCGAGTGCCTCGATCGTGAGGCGGAAACGATGCACGCACACACACACACACACACACACACACACACACACACACACACACACACACACACACACACACACAATCATATGTACACACATACCACATTATTCATGATAATCAGGCAATCATCTGCTAATAGTGGGATTCTGTCTCTATCCTCTCCATCTAATAAGTCTCTTATCCTTCCAGCTTCATCTCCAGGCGATGGGCTCGCCCATCTGTCGGCTCTGTGGATGTATAGTACCGCTGCTCGGGGATCCAGAAATCAGCAGTGTTTCTTTATGAGAATAAAAAGAAGACCGGTCCAGGTCTCGACCTGGTTTTGGACGACGGTAACGTGATGAATGAAAACTTACGTAACCTGGAGCTGTACGTCGCTCGAGGCAGGGCCAGTCTGCTTGTTATCAGATGTGCTCTGTGCATTTCTGTTGTGTATTTCAGAACCGGGTCAGAGAGATCTGGTTTCTGAGAGCCACACTCCAGAACAGACAAAGGTTCGGCCTAACCGATTGTAGAATCACAAAGATGAACCTGAATTCAACCCGAGACTGACTCTGCTGGATGAAGATAAACACTGTTTGAACATTGTTCATGAAAACCTGATCCACATCATGTGATCCTTGAAATGAGTCCGGCACCCAATGCAGACAGTGAACAAAAGCAGACGTTAATAACTTACCGAGGCGAGTAACAACAACAAAAGACCGAACTGATAACACAGGACGACCTGACCGGGGAAGGAACACCGGCTGAAGACAAGATGACACGACACAGGTGAAACTAATCAGGCTGGAAACACGAAGTCACAAGGAGAATTACAAAATAAAACAGGAAACACAAAATGTTCAAGTTCAAGTTTGGGTGTAATAGCTGAAATGTTTCTGGTTGTCTCGATCGTTTGGTGTCAGGTATGAGAACAACCTTAAAATGAGGAGTATGTAAAACACAAGAACCACGAGGCATGAGGAGGAAACACAGACACACAGGTGACAGTGACACACCGTCATAAATAAAGGCTGGTCCCACTTATATGTGTCATAAAGCATCATCTCCCTGCACCAGGTCAAATTATATCAGGAATCCAGACAGCATGGCTGACAGGAAGCGATGTTCATGTTTGTGATGACGAGTGCAGAAACGAACAACAGTGCACAGGGTGGATTTGTTCCAGCTGCCATAATCATCTTAAAAACGGAGCCATGCCAACCCGAGCTCGAGCTGCTGACATCCCACCTGAGCTCTGATCTGAACATGGAGAGGAAACAGAACCAGAACTATTCCTGTTCATGACGACTGAGAGGTGAGGCTCGGGTCACGAGAGGGAAACTGAAGAAACGTGATGTTTAGAGACGACACAACTGCAGCTCATTGTCCAATCATAGGATTTCATAACTATCAGTAGTGACACATGAGGTTTAAGTGGTCTGAAGATCTGGAGCTCCTTCATTTGGTGGATTTTCTGGGTTGGCCTGAGGTGAGAGAGAGAAGCTTGACTCATTATGAATGTGTGACTTATTATGAAGCATCTCGTCAACTTCCGGTGATGCAAACACCTGATACAGAGATTTAAACTGGTCTCCAATCAACTCCTTGGGTGGTCCAGAAATCTGCCCTCAAACCAAACACCTCGAATCGTTTGCTTTCCCAAACCATCATCCAGAAAAACAACGACAACAAGACCTGACGTCCCCACAGACTGTCTAAAACCTGGACGTAGTCTCTGTGACGTCCCCGCAGACTGTCTAAAACCTGGACGTAGTCTCTGTGACGTCCCCGCAGACTGTCTTAAACCTGGACTAGTCTCTGTGACGTCCCCGCAGACTGTCTAAAACCTGGATGTAGTCTCTGAGACGTCCCCGCAGACTGTCTAAAACCTGGACGTAGTCTCTGTGACCGCAGACTGTGTAAAACCTGGACGTAGTCTCCGTGACGTCCCCGCAGACTGTCTAAAACCTGGACGTAGTCTCCGTGACGTCCCCGCAGACTGTCTAAAACCTGGACGTAGTCTCTGTGACGTCCCTGCAGACTGTCTAAAACTTCGACGTAGTCTCTGTGACCACAGACTGTCTAAAACCTGGACTAGTCTCCGTGACGTCCCGGCAGACTGTCTAAAACCTGGACGTAGTCTCTGTGACGTCCCCGCAGACTGTCTAAAACCTGGACGTAGTCTCTGTGACCGCAGACTGTCTAAAACCTGGACGTAGTCTCCGTGACGTCCCGGCAGACTGTCTAAAACCTGGACGTAGTCTCCGTGACGCCCCCGCAGACTGTCTAAAACCTGGATGTAGTCTCTGAGACGTCCCCGCAGACTGTCTAAAACCTGGACGTAGTCTCCGTGACGTCCCCGCAGACTGTCTAAAACCTGGATGTAGTCTCTGTGACGTCCTGGCAGACTGTCTAAAACCTGGACGTAGTCTCCGTGACGTCCCCGCAGACTGTCTAAAACCTGGATGTAGTCTCTGAGACGTCCCCGCAGACTGCCTAAAACCTGGATGTAGTCTCTGTGACGTCCCCGCAGACTGTCTAAAACTTCGAAGTAGTCTCTGTGACGTCCCCGCAGACTGTCTAAAACTTCGACATAGTCTCTGTGACGTCCCCGCAGACTGTCTAAAATCTGGACGTAGTCTCTGTGACGTCCCCGCAGACTGTCTTAAACCTGGACGTAGTCTCTGTGACGTCCCCGCAGACTGTCTAAAACCTGGACGTAGTCTCTGTGACATCCCCGCAGACTGTCTAAAACCTGGACGTAGTCTCTGTGACGTCCCGGCAGACTGTCTAAAACCTGGACGTAGTCTCTGTGACGTCCCGGCAGACTGTCTAAAACCTGGACGTAGTCTCCGTGACGTCCCGGCAGACTGTCTAAAACCTGGACGTAGTCTCCGTGACGTCCCGGCAGACTGTCTAAAACCTGGATGTAGTCTCTGTGACGTCCTGGCAGACTGTCTAAAACCTGGACGTAGTCTCCGTGACGTCCCCGCAGACTGTCTAAAACCTGGATGTAGTCTCTGTGACGTCCTGGCAGACTGTCTAAAACCTGGACGTAGTCTCCGTGACGTCCCCGCAGACTGTCTAAAACCTGGATGTAGTCTCTGAGACGTCCCCGCAGACTGCCTAAAACCTGGACGTAGTCTCTGAGACGTCCCCGCAGACTGTCTAAAACTTCGAAGTAGTCTCTGTGACGTCCCCGCAGACTGTCTAAAACTTCGACATAGTCTCTGTGACGTCCCCGCAGACTGTCTAAAATCTGGACGTAGTCTCTGTGACGTCCCCGCAGACTGTCTTAAACCTGGACGTAGTCTCTGTGACGTCCCCGCAGACTGTCTAAAACCTGGACGTAGTCTCTGTGACATCCCCGCAGACTGTCTAAAACCTGGACGTAGTCTCTGTGACGTCCCGGCAGACTGTCTAAAACCTGGACGTAGTCTCTGTGACGTCCCGGCAGACTGTCTAAAACCTGGACGTAGTCTCCGTGACGTCCCGGCAGACTGTCTAAAACCTGGACGTAGTCTCCGTGACGTCCCGGCAGACTGTCTAAAACCTGGACGTAGTCTCCGTGACGTCCCGGCAGACTGTCTAAAACCTGGACGTAGTCTCTGTGACGTCCCCGCAGACTGTCTAAAACCTGGACTAGTCTCCGTGACGTCCCGGCAGACTGTCTAAAACCTGGACGTAGTCTCCGTGACGTCCTGACAAACTGTCTAAAACGGAAAAAATGATTCAGTGAACTCTGAAGGCATCAACGCCACCAGTCAGACCTGAAGAAGTCTTTAGTCTGTTAGTCTAGTTTCTTATGATCCACCTCCAACAGGTGTAATGACCTGATGACTGAGGATGTTCAGACATATCCTCCATATGCTGCAGCATGAAAAGCATCGCCGTGCACAGACCTGATCCGTCTCTGTCGGCGTGTTTACATCCAGGTGCCCGTCCCCCGCGGTCAGCTGTGTGGGCTGCTGCAGATATTTTACAGAAAGTGGAGGCTGGAAGCCGACACGATGAAACACGAGAGACGTGGACACGAACTCGATATGTCAGAGGCTGGAGGACACGTTCTAATGAGAGCAGAGGGAAGACGACTTTACAGAGTCAGACTCAGAGTATTAATGAACGCAAACAATGAATCATAAAAGTATAGATTTCCAACTTATATGTGGAAAAGTCACCGTGACCTGCCGACTCTTCGGCGAACACTCCCCCAGAAAACAGCCTCAGTCTGGGCAGTGGGAGGCGGGTGAGTCCCTCCGTTCACTGAGGCGATGATGTGATGATGAACTGTTCAGGTTTGATTCAACAGAAAACACAAAGTCTTAGTTTGAGTTGTTTCAGCTGTGCATGAATTAGCTGAAGAGCTTCTTTCATGATGAAGTTAATTATGATTAAGGAGGAACAATGTTTGTATCGAATGAATTCACTGATTAATGTAAATGTGAGATTTAATTAACTTTTATTGGCTCAATTTAAACAAATTAGAAAATTTCTGCTTTTCATATCGACTCAATAATTCTGTTTTGGTTTTATTCATTCAAATATAAATGGATAACTATAAACAATCTCATTTAATTTATATTCACTCCATAACAAAGATGGTTTTAATTAATTAATCAAGATGATTGTAATCTGTTGCCTGAGTCGATTTGCTGCATCTTTTTGTTTTATAGGTGAGCAATGAGCTTCTGTCTGTGTCTGCACGGCTCATATCAAAATGCAGAATAATGCAATATTTAGACAAAACCGGAGCGAGCCGACTGAACGGAAAGCTGGTCGGGAGCCAAGAGAGAGAGAGAGCGAGCGAGCGACGGCTTCTGTAGCCGAGCCAAAGAACTCGGCTGACTGAAAACAAACTCTCATCACTCAGAAATGTCAGACCAAGGACTCGTCAGTAATTTATCCAATCCGAGGAGAGTGCAACAAACGATACAGAGTGTGAGGATCACAAACAGGACGAGTCGTGTGCCCGCCATAATGTAGTTAATGTGTTTGGGAACATCAGTTATTGTTCAGAGGTCGTGTCAGCTACTCAGCGACTGCAGCAATCCACATTAAGACGAGAAGAACTGCTCGGACCAACAAACACATGCAGAGACATCAGACCAGGGCGAATCTGGACTGCAGAGAAGGTGAACGGATGGTGTCTACATGTGTGGTTCCCACCATGGAACATGTAGGAGGACACGTAACGGTGTGTGGTCAGCCAGCAAGGCTACCATGCCATCCCATCTGGACTGCGTAGATCCAACGTACCTGATTAAAACTGATTACCCCTGATCCTGTCCAGTTTTCAAAATAAAACACCCTGTGAAGACAACTGTAACCACGTAGCTATTGGTCAAAGTAATGTTCTGATTACATTATTTATCGCCAAAAATGACTGAGTGTCTTGTGATCAAATTAAAGTCCCAGGCTCTGTTACCTCTGTTAGCTGTTTATCTAGTTAGTTCCGTTAGCTGCTATTTCGTTAGCTCTGTTAGTTCCGTTATGTCTGTTAGTTCCGTTAGCTCTGTTAGCTGTTATTTCCGTTAGCTGCTATTTCGTTAGCCTCTTAGTTCCGTTAGCTCTGTTAGTTCCGTTAGCTCTGTTAGCTGTTATTTCCGTTAGCTGCTATTTCGTTAGCCTCTTAGTTCCGTTAGCTCTGTTAGTTCCGTTATGTCTGTTAATTCCGTTAGCTCTGTTAGCTGTTATTTCCGTTAGCTGCTATTTCGTTAGCCTCTTAGTTCCGTTAGCTCTGTTAGTTCCGTTATGTCTGTTAATTCCGTTAGCTCTGTTAGCTGTTATTTCCGTTAGCTGCTATTTCGTTAGCTCTGTTAGTTCTGTTAGCTCAGTTAGCTCCGTTAGCTCTGTTAGTTCCGTTAGCTCAGTTAGCTCCGTTAGCTGTGTTAGTTCCGTTATGTTTGTTAGTTCCGTTAGCTCTGTTAGCTGTTAGTTCCGTTAGCTGCTATTTCGTTAGCTCTGTTAGTTCCGTTATGTCTGTTAGCTGCGTTAGCTCTGTTAGCTGTTAGTTCCGTTAGCTGCTATTTCGTTAGCTCTGTTAGTTCCGTTATGTCTGTTAGCTGCGTTAGCTGTTAGCTGTTAGTTCCGTTAGCTGCTATTTCGTTAGCTCTGTTAGTTCCGTTATGTCTGTTAGTTCCATTAGCTCTGTTAGCTGCTATTTCGTTAGCTCTGTTAGTCTCGTTACCTTTGTTAGCTGTTAGTTCTTTTAATTCCATTAGCTCCAGTTTTCAAAATAAAACACCCTGTGAAGAAAATTGTAACCACGTAGCTATTGGTCAAAGTACAAAAACATAAAGAAAAATGACCTGAGGAAGTTCGTCAACATATAGTCCAAATGTAGTCCTCCGTAAATCTTAAAAACTACGGTCAGATTAATTAAGTTGAGAGTTTCCTTCATGGATTACGTGCGACTCGAATCCCTTTATTTTTGGTTAGCTTGTTGGCTAACGGACCCTCTTACGTGGACTCTAATGGTCCAAATGTCACGACGGCATCTGCTCTGTTTTTCTGCGACGAGGCTCGTGAATTGTTAACGGTTTGAGGATTGTGTCTCTAATAATACATCACATGATTGAAATAATCATGCGGTCCACGAGGTGTCCTCAGGCGAGACACCGAAACCTTAATTGCTCCCGATGGTCGGCTCGCTGCCGTCGGTGTTTGAGTTTGTGTGCAAATGGGCGAATTCTTCAGAGCTTCGAACGAAAGCGCGGCTGTAAATTAATGCAGCCATTTAGTATTAATGCAGTCATTAACGGACGCTGAGGAATAAAGTCAAAGTTTAACATCTTGGTGCCAGTCTGAGGACATCAAATCAAGCTTCACCCCAGATCAGCTTTGATGAGGTACACCCTGATTTTGTGCTTAACTCCCCGTGGGTACTGTAATAAAGTCTGATGACCCAGTTATTGTCATTCAGCTCAACCTTAAACCCAAGTGACTGTCGACTGTGATGTTGTGAAATTTCAGAAAGGCTGTACCGATGAAGAAACGAGGCAGGAGAGATGGAGATTGGCCAAAAAGAAAATAGAGCGAGGGATACTGGGAGGACTAAAGATGGGCGCTTTTTCTATTTAGGCACTACCCCCTCTCATCTTTCAAGGCGCTCGGCTAATTCCTTCACTAAGCTGCACCTACCCCGAGGACCAAGTGAAGCATTCAATATGCACTCAGTCCATTAGGAACCAAACTGCCTACATTAGCGCCACACCAGAGAGGAGATTCAATTTCCATGGAGCTGAGGAGGGAAAGGCTGAAGACTCCCACTGAATACAATAACAAATGCCCTGAAATTAATAATTAAAGACAGACAGAGGCTGCAGGACGGCAGGAAAGTCAATACAATGAATAAAAACGATATGGCTGCCTCAGATAGAAAACTTTCTGCTCTTTGCAAAGACTTCAGCCATCACAGCCTTTTTATAATAAAGCAACATTAACAGTTCGTGCAAACAAGAAGCGCTTTCTTTGGGTATTTCTTCACATGTCAAGTTAGTTGGTGAACACGGCACGGCAGTTTTGCGAATTGCATTAGGACCCTGAGCTTTACTTGTCATGCAAATTGGGATTTAATGCGCCTTTAAGCGCCCGGCAACACTCGGAAAACTGAGATTTGTCACCCAGGAGCAGCAGGAGTCTGTTTGTCTCAACTCAGCCGACGTATTACTGCAAAAAGAAAAAAAAAAGAGAGAGGAAGAGATATTAACACGGTTGACGGTGGGTCGCTCAGGGAGAACTGCCGGCTACAAACATGTTCCTCGAATAAAAGCTGAGAAACAATATTCCTGATACAAAGCCGTGTAGCCGAGCATAATTTGGCAAGTTCTCCTCCAGAAAAAAAAAAGGTCTGATGGACGAGACAATGGCACGGAGACACACAAATGAGGACACGCAACACAATTATACACAGTAGTGTAAAAGGGGGAAGTGATTGGAAACAGAAGAAAACAATTGCTGGCATGAGAACACACAGAGACAATTAAATCCAACAATAGACTGAAAGGAGCTGAGGTGGGAAGAGCTCCAGCCCACACCGAGGATCGGTACCGACTATTAACATGACAGGAAACCCTCCAGAAGCTTCTTCACTTATTTCTGCTCTGACTGTAATACGAGGATCAAACTACATGACAGAATAAAATATGTGTCATAGTAGAAGACTGATCCAGTCATCTGTGTCCAGGCCTCACTGATTACTGCACAAAAGCACAACAGAGGTTCTGTCGCTGTGTTCACTGTTAGACTGGACACTGCCGGTTCAAAGGTTCTGTCGTTGTGTTCACTGTTAGACTGGACACTGCCGGTTCAAAGGTTCTGTCGCCGTGTTCACTGTTAGACTGGACACTGCCGGTTCAGAGGTTCTGTCGCCGTGTTCACTGTTAGACTGGACACTGCCGGTTCAGAGGTTCTGTCGCCGTGTTCACTGTTAGACTGGACACTGCCGGTTCAGAGGTTCTGTCGCCGTGTTCACTGTTAGACTGGACACTGCCGGTTCAGAGGTTCTGTCGCCGTGTTCACTGTTAGACTGGACACTGCCGGTTCAGAGGTTTTGTCGCCGTGTTCACTGTTAGACTGGACACTGCCGGTTCAGAGGTTCTGTCGCCGTGTTCACTGTTAGACTGGACACTGCCGGTTCAGAGGTTCTGTCGCCGTGTTCACTGTTAGACTGGACACTGCCGGTTCAGAGGTTCTGTCGCCGTGTTCGCTGTTAGACCGGACACTGCCGGTTCAGAGGTTCTGTCGCCGTGTTCGCTGTTAGACCGGACACTGCCGGTTCAGAGGTTCTGTCGCTGTGTTCACTGTTAGACTGGACACTGCTGGTCTGGAGGTTGTGTTCAGTCCTGGAAAGGTAAATGCTGACACTCCCTGTTTTAATTTTTTTATACGTAAAAATTAAATTAACTTTAAGAGGCTGTACATAGAGCCAGTGAATAATACCTCAAAGACAATGCACATTATCAAAGGCAGTCCCTTCTTCAAAAACCTTGAGTCCGACCTGACACCGTTGCCTCTCTGGTTCTTCCCATGAGAGGCGATGTCACGATAAAGTGTGTCAGGGAACAAACGTAAATGGGTGGGGGTGATTTGTGTATGGATAAAAATGGTTACACGGAGCTCGGAGCCCCCCAAAAAACCGTGGCACCCCACAGTCTCAGTGAGTGGCCTCTTTCTGGCGTTGATTTATTCATGGATGTGTCGCGCGAGGCCCGAGGCATGGAGAGGAAAGAAGGCCACAGTCAGCCCTGCTCTCTTTATCCCTGTAACCCCTGAGAAATCTGGACCCTGGTGGCCGGTCCTAAAGCCGGTGATGACCGGGCTGGCTGTGCTTTGTGTGCCATGAAGCTAAACCGCTCTCACTACAAGTCTGTGCTGCTCAGACATCGCAGGCACAGGTTCGATAACTCTCTGATTTATTTATAACTTAAACAACATGTCATATAAATCAGTATCTGTTGTGATTTCTCGCCTCCAGTTTCAGAGTGTAATCCAAGAGTGGTGTACTCGAGTATTTGTTCTGATTACATTATTTATCGCAAAAATGACTGAGTGTCTTGTGATCAACTTAAAGTGCCAGGCTGTGTTACCTCTGTTAGCTGTTCATCTAGTTAGTTCCGTTAGCTCTGTCAGTTCCGTTAGCTCTGTTAGCTCTGTTAGCTGTTCATCTAGTTAGTTCCGTTAGCTCTGTCAGTTCCATTAGCTCTGTTAGCTCTGTTAGTTCCGTTAGCTCTGTTAGCTCCGTTACCTCTGTTAGCTGTTCATCTAGTTAGCTCCGTTAGCTCTGTCAGTTCCATTAGCTCTGTTAGCTCCGTTAGCTCTGTTAGCTCTGTTAGTTCCGTTAGCTCTGTTAGCTCCGTTACCTCTGTTAGCTGTTCATCTAGTTAGCTCCGTTAGCTCTGTCAGTTCCATTAGCTCTGTTAGCTCCGTTAGCTCTGTTAGTTCCGTTAGCTCTGTTAGCTCCGTTAGCTCTGTTAGCTGTTCATCTAGTTAGTTCCATTAGCTCTGTCAGTTCCGTTAGCTGCTATTTCGTTAGCTCTGTTAGCTCCGTTAGCTCTTTTAGTACCGTTAGCTCTGTTAGCTCCATTAGCTGAATTTGCAGCTTCAGTTACACTCTCCTTTTTGCCTCCATGTTCATAAAAACTTGAGCAGTTTAGGAAAACTGGAGTAAATAAAGTGAGCTGTGTTTTCCCGTCACACATGGACACATATAGCCTCTTAGCAGTCGAACCGCACACTCTTAGTGCCAGTATAGTGGGCCTTTATTGGCTATTGCCATTGGCTAAGTAAAGGATGGCTGAGAAACAGCACACCCAGAAAGAGAGGATTAACACAAATCCCCCCTCTGCTTCTCCCATTCTCCTCCTCTGTTGTTCTCCGACTCGCTTTCTTCCCTCACTTTCTCCCCAGCCTCCACCTGTGACTGCCCGAGGCGGCAGCTCTTTCAGAGCCCAGCTTCCAATGCAGATCGCATGCCAAATAGGAGGGTCGGGAAATGGAGAGACGGCGGGGTTGACAAACAGGATTACATGCTGTTTGCACCTGGCTGTCCCCGTTAGAGGCATGATGACTGGGGAGGATCACATCCAGGACGCCACTTCAGCCGCCGCTACCCAGGTGAACTCTGAGTCACGGCGGAGTGGCAGGAAGCTGAGCCTCGGAGAGCCACCACCAATCTGACACGAACACACATCTCAGAGATATACTTAGAAATACTGCATTTATTTATGAAGGGAGCGTTTAATGTGATCTGTCAGACGGCTAATATAGCTTTCTACTTTAAGAGAGACTTGGCCTGACGACAGGAGAGTTTAAATCCTGACCTACAGGTGCCCTTGAGCGAGGATAACAGCTGTTATCGTTAGCGAATAGATATATAATACATAGATAGTGACTGTGAGATGAAGCCAACGCAGGAAGTGCCAGAAACTACAGTTCCTGCTACGTAAGTAATGTCATTATAACAAATAATGGAAACAAACAGCTAACAGAGCTAACAGCTAACGGAATTAATAAAGCTAATGAAATACCAGCTAACGGAACTTACAGCTAACAGAGCTAATGGAGCTAACAGAGCTAAACAGAACAGTGAGATTTTTCTGTTTATATATTATATAATGTTAATTTGTATTATACGGGTCATGTACATAGTTGTAAATATAGTAACATAGTGGTGTATATCTTTTTTCTAGTTTATTTATTTTTCTAGTTTTGCTATTTCTATCTTACATTTTATTTATTCTTCTTTTCTATCTTATTTTCTTTTTATCCTTTTGAGTGTTTTTTTGCACAGTCGCGACAGTCACCTTCATTTCACTGCCACTGTACCTGTACTTTTAGGCATGTGACAAATAAAAACTTGAATCTTGAATCTTGAATCTCTAACGGAACTAACAGAGCTAAAAGAGCTAACAGAGCTAACGGAACTAATAGAGCTAACAGAGCTAACGGAACTAACAGAGCTAACGGAACTTACAGCTAACAGAGCTAACGGAACTAACAGAGCTAAAAGAGCTAAGAAAGCTAACAGAGCTAACAGAACTAATAGAGCTAACAGAGCTAAGAAAGCTAACAGAGCTAAGAAAGCTAACAGAGCTAACGGAACTAACAGAGCTAAAAGAGCTAACAGAGCTAACGGAACTAATAGAGCTAATAGAGCTAACGGAACTAACAGAGCTAACGGAACTAACAGAGCTAAAAGAGCTAACAGAGCTAACGGAACTAACAGAGCTAAAGGAACTAAAAGAGCTAACTGAATAAGGCTAACATAGCTAACAGTGTGAACAGAGCTAATGGAACTAACAGCTAACGTAACTAAAAGAGCTAATGGAGCTAACAGAACAGATGGAGCTAACATAGCTAACGGCGCTAACGCAGAACAGGATTGCGTGTCCGTGTGTATTTTCTTTCACTGCTAAACACTGAACAAGGCAACACAATTAAGTAACATCCCCAGTCTCCAAGTCTGGTCAGTGTTGATAATTTAGTCGATTATTTTGCATTATCAGACAGCTAATCTAATTTTCAGACTAATGAAGTAATAATTATATTATATATATATATATATATATATATATATATATATATATATATATATATATATATATATATATATATATATAGTATAATTATGTTGTGTTTATGCCGTTAAGTGAAGCTTTGCTGCCTAAGTGTTATTTTTCTAAATAACATTTAATTGTAATTACTGTGTGACTCTGATGGCAGGAAGCTGAATAAAGATTAATATGTGATTCTTCTTTGTTTACACAAGCTTTCAGCTGATTAACTTTATTTTAACCATCTGCAGTCTGTCAAACTCTGATTACACCACCCAAACACACCCATGTCTTTGATTTAATGTAGAGTAAGGAGCTCCAGCCTCTGCAAAATAAAAACAAACTCATTTTTGCTGCTGTGTGCATCTTTATACTAAATCTATAAACGCATCAAACCGGTCGATTTAATTGTTTTTAAACACACTACTATCGGTAGTTCCTATTAAAAGCCATTAATGCCTGGTTGCACCATTGACAGTTTAAAGAATGGAAGATGTCTCCATGATGTCCCTGCAGACTGTCTAAAACCTGGACGTAGTCTCTGTGACGTCCCCGCAGACTGTCTAAAACCTGGACGTAGTCTCTGTGACGTCCCCACAGGCTGTCTAAAACCTGGACGTAGTCTCCATGACGTCCCCACAGACTGTCTAAAACCTGGACGTGGTGTCCTGCAGTTTATTCCTGCAGACGAGCTCGTTCTTCTGAAAGCAGACAGTTGATAATCACAGAAACATATTAACAAAACATAGAGCCAGGTCTGACAAGATATCAGCTGATTGCTGGTCCATGATTAGTTTTGGCAAAGTGTGTTTGGTGGAAAAGTTATTGAAGTTTTGCTTCCAAATCTCTGCAGCTGCCATCGATCGACTGAGTGGTTCATATTGATCTACGATGCTATTAGTCCCATGCAGACATACATATATGGTCATTTTGTGTTATTTTGTCCTCCTCCAAACAGTCATTTGTGCACTCAGGACATCTCAGAGCAAAACTCTGCTGTCAAAATATCTGTGGATGGAAACAGCAGTCGATACGGCCGACAGTCTGATGAATGGTTATTTATTTATATTTAACAAACACAGAGATTAGTTAGACTGTATTCAGACCACAAAGGACAGAGGCTGGTCAGGTCTGAGCTTTACAATCACTCTTCAGAAACCTGTGTGCGACGTCACGGAGACTACGTTCAGGTTTTAGACAGTCTGTGGGGACGTCACAGAGACTACGTCTAGGTTTTAAACAGTTTGCGGGGACGTCACAGAGACTACGTCCAGGTTTTAGACAGTCTGCGAGGACGTCACGGAGACTACGTCCAGATTTTAGACAGTCTGCGAGGACGTCACGGAGACTACGTCCAGGTTTTAGACAGTCTGTGGGGACGTCACGGAGACTACGTCCAGGTTTTAGACAGTCTGCGGGGACGTCACAGAGACTACGTCCAGGTTTTAGACAGTCTGCGGGGACGTCACAGAGACTACGTCCAGGTTTTAGACAGTCTGTGGGGACGTCACGGAGACTACGTCCAGGTTTTAGACAGTTTGCGGGGACGTCACGGAGAGATCCTCCAGGTTTTAGACAGTCTGTGTGGACGTCACAGAGACTACGTCCAGGTTTTAAACAGTTTGCGGGGACGTCACAGAGACTACGTCCAGGTTTTAGACAGTCTGCGGGGACGTCACAGAGACTACGTCCAGGTTTTAGACAGTCTGTGTGGACGTCACAGAGACATCGTCCAGGTTTTAAACAGTCTGCGGGGACGTCACAGGGACATCGTCCAGGTTTTAGACAGTCTGTGTGGACGTCACGGAGAGATCGTCCAGGTTTTAGACAGTTTGCGGGGACGTCACGGAGAGATCGTCCAGGTTTTAGACAGTCTGTGTGGACGTCACGGAGAGATCGTCCAGGTTTTAGACAGTCTGCGGGGACGTCACAGGGACATCGTCCAGGTTTTAGACAGTCTGCGAGGACGTTACAGAGACTACGTCCAGGTTTTAGACAGTCTGCGGGGACGTCACAGAGACTACGTCCAGGTTTTAGACAGTCTGTGGGGACGTCACGGAGACTACGTCCAGCTTTTAGACAGTCTGCGGGGACGTCACAGAGACTACGTCCAGGTTTTAGACAGTCTGCGGGGACGTCACAAAGACTACGTCAAGGTTTTAGACAGTCTGCGGGGACGTCACAGAGACTACGTCCAGGTTTTAGACAGTCTGCGGGGACGTCTCAGAGACTACGTCCAGGTTTTAGACAGTCTGCGGGGACGTCTCAGAGACTACGTCCAGGTTTTAGACAGTCTGCGGGGACGTCTCAGAGACTACGTCCAGGTTTTAGACAGTCTGCGGGGACGTCTCAGAGACTACGTCCAGGTTTTAGACAGTCTGCGGGGACGTCTCAGAGACTATAGTTTTGTAGAAACACTTTCTTCCTCTTTGTTTTTGTTTTTCACACATAAATGAAATGAAACACATCTCAGCTGTTACAGTAGCTTCAGTCAGTGCTGGGCTGTGTAACACTGCATTATGTTGGCTCTTCATTCGTTCCCTCGCATCACACTGAGAGCTGCTGTTCTGTATGTGGAGCTGCTGGATTCTTAATAACAGCCACAGTTTTTCTCATATTGGTTTTCTGTGTTTTGAAGGAACTCGTTGGCAAACAGCTGCCGCCCAGACGAAGAGGAATGGAGTTTTAGCACAAACTGTTGTTGGAGTGTATGAAATAGCCGAGGTCAGAGGCAGCGATGAACTCATTTAGTGAGCTCTGAGTGAGTCCATACTGTTGTATTAACCTTCGACCTGCTGATATTCGGATCTGCTGCCGGCTGCCTACAACATCGCCCCGCAGAGCCCAGCCATTTTAAACTTTTATTGTAATTCCTGAAGTTAGCAGGCGGTGTACTCCTCTGTAAACATCAGTTCACTCTCTAACATTTGTCCTTTTCTGTTCTGTACGGTGTGATGGTTCAGTTATTGATGCGCAAAGCTGCATTAGTTCATAAAGAAAGGATTTTATTTAACTGCTGTGTCCTCATCGGGGTCACAGGGGGATGGACCCGATCACAGCTGCCAGTTCATCACTGGCACAAAGAGACAAACAGCCATTAACGCATATCTACAGAGAGAACACCATCCAGACTGGTCAAACCATAGACTGTCTAAAACCTCCTTGCACCTCCACACAGTTCAACAATGTTCTCTGAGCGGGGTTCGAACCCACAACTTCTGGATCTAAAAGGCCTCAGTGGCAACATCTTTAACCACTGGACCACTGAACATCTAGGCAAATACACACAGCAGTGAGCAGTGGACCATGTGGTCCAGAAGGACATGGAGACGTGGTTTTCCTTCTACATGATGAGACAAAGTGAAGGACAGAGATGTTCTTCAGCAGCTCCAGAGGAGAGGTGGTTTTCTTGTTCTTGCTTGTCTTCCATCTCCTCCTTGCACCTCCACATGTTTCAAAAATGTTCTCTTAGTGGGGTTTGAACCCACAACTTCTAGATCTAAAAGGGCTCAGAAGCAACATCTTTAACCACTGGACCACTGAAGATGTAGGACATGAGGAGCAGGGAGCAGTGGACCATGTGGTCCAGAAGGACATGGAGACTGGACTACAGGAGCCTACAGAAGTGGTTTCTTCTTGACTTCATTTATTTTTTACTTGATATTTGTTATGCACCAAAAACACCAAGACAACATGAAAACCTACTTGGCAATAAATCTGATTCTGGTTTGTCTCCTGGAGTCAGGTCAGAGTCTCAGCAGCAGATTTCTACAGGGTGCTGCTTTAAGCGGGGTTTGAACCCACAACTTCTGGATCTAAAAGTGGCTCAGTGCCAAGCTCTTAACCTACTGGACCAGAGAAGATGTAGGAGGACATGAGGAGCAGGGAGCAGTGGACCATGTGGTCCAGAAGGACATGGAGACGTGGTTTTCCTTCTACATGATGAGACAAACAAAGTGAAGGACAGAGATGTTCTTCAGCAGCTCCATCAGGACTGATGGAGGAGAATCTTCAGCACGATTCCTCCATCAGTCTGATCCTGGTTCTTCTTCTTCTTCTTCTTCTTCATCAGTACTGAAGATGGTCCAGTGGGGAAGGACGCCGACCGCCAACGTGGAGACGTGGGATCGAACCTCGGCTCCGAAAACCTGAGGTATGCAAAAACTCAAACACAAAACTAAAACTCAAAAACCAAACGAAACAAAAACTCCAAAAACAAACAAACTAAAACTCAAACAAACAAAACCATCAAACTTGCGATGCGTGCGTTTCTCGTCGCGAATTTCCGCCGAATTTCAACTTCAACACAGAGGAGCATCATGGGAATGAAGACAAGGTAAGTGGAGTTAATTATTTTTGATGAATTTTGACGAAAGAAATTGAAACGAGCAAAAAGAGCAAAATGTATTTGGATGTTTGTTTCTTCTTTAACATCTTTCATCGTCTTCGTCACTGTGATGCCGAACACAGAAACCAGGCTGGCAGTCGACCATCCAGGTGGTTTTCTTTCCAGGTTTGGCTCCTGGAGTCAGTTCAGTGATCGACAGCACACTCAGAAATAAAATAATCAAACAAAACCGTCAAACCCGTTCGTTGCGTTTCTCGTTGTGAATTTCGTCGAATTTCTGCGATTTCAGCTTAAACACAGCCACAGACAAAGAACACGTAAGTCAAAACTAAGACGAGTTCGCTGGCTTGAAGAAAGCAGGTTATGTCCGTGGGTTTATTTTGTGCAGCTTCACTGTTTGAAGCTCGATGATGATGCAAACCTGCATCAGCAGGGATGAGACGACAGTCATCGTGTGGAACAAAAGCAACACGACTTAACATTTCTCGATACGTCCAAAAACACCAGCGGCCTTCTCGTTTCTGTGCAAATTAAGTCAGATTTCTTGTTTCCTCAGTTTATCTGCTCCTCGTGGGATTAGCTCCGCTATCATATAGGTCAGCGCTGAGCCGCCATAAGACGACGTTGTCCTCGCATAAATTCTTCTTATCTGTGACCTGCCAGTCTGCTGCTCACCTCCCAAACAGTGTCAGATTAGATTCTGTGTGCTGTCAGGGCCGCTACACTTCATTTTATTTTATTTCCCTTTGCTGCGTTTCCTCGCAGGAAAAACTTTATCAAATGAACCAAATAAATATCCGTCAAACACTCGCTCATCTGCAGACAGTCTTATATTTTACTGTTCAATTATTAAGATGCAGCGGTGTAAACCGAGACGCCATCAGTCATCAGTGTTGGTGTAACCCAAGAGGTCATTATCATCTTGCTTTCATAGCAGCTCTGTGATTTATATTCTTCAAAGTATTGATCGTTTTGATTTTTTAGCTTCGCTGACAGTTTGTTCAATCTGATATTAATGTCCCATTTATATTTGAGCCACATTTCTGTGACTTTTCTGAGCCTCAAGAGTTTCCGTAGCTCCTCACAGTGCTGCTTCAGATGGTGTGGTACACATGTTCAGCTGTACTCGAGTATTTCTTCTAAATACATTACTTCTGCGAGTTGACAACTTTGCTAACAGCCAATCATCAACCAGGTCACCAGCAGCAGCTAACAAACTAAGCTAACATGAGCTAACAGCAGCTAACAGACTGAGCTAACATGAGCTAACAGCAGCTAACAGACTGAGCTAACATGAGCTAACAGCAGCTAACAAACTAAGCTAACATCAGCTAACAGCAGCTAACAGACTGAGCTAACAGCAGCTAACAAACCAAGCTAACATGAGCTAACAGCAGCTAACCAACTGAGCTAGCATTAGCTAACAACAGCTAACAAACTGAGCTAACATGAGCTAACAGCAGCTAACAAACTGAGCTAACATTAGCTAACAGCAGGTAGCAAACTGAGCTAACATTAGCTAACAGCAACTAACAAACTGAACATTAGCTAACAGCAGCTAACAAACTGAGCTAACTTGAGCTAACAAACTGAGCTAACATGAGCTAACAGCAGCTAACAAACTGAGCTAACATTAGCTAACAGCAGCTAGCAAACTGAGCTAACATTAGCTAACAGCAGCTAGCAAACTGGGCTAACATTAGCTAACAGCAACTAACAAACTGAACATTAGCTAACAGCAGCTAACAGACTGAGCTAACATGAGCTAACAGCATCTTGGTAGTTGGCAGCAGTTTACTTCACTGTTCATCAGGAAACTAGTAAACTTAAACAAATCAATCAACGTGCATCTTTGAATTGGAAAAGACAATGACATCACAGTTTACTGATATAGAGGAAGGCCTAATATGGGCAATGGGGTGTTCAAGGCTCAAATCCAGATGGAGCTGATGGAGCAGGAGTTCGGGTCAGAGGGTGGAGATGAGTCAATTAAAAAAACAGATGACAAACTGCTGATTCCTCAGCGAACATATGGAGCCGTACAAACATGGACCTGATATTCAGTGTTTAGTTTGTGTATCAGAAATCAAAGTGGTGAACAGAACAACAGAATTAAAATCAATTTAATCGATGGCTGCGTCTCTACACAACGTGCCAACGCGTTCAGTCTGAGAGGCTTTGTTCGCTCATTACATCGACTGAACGACAATCTGCTGTACATATTCCATAATTGGAAATGTTTCCTCTTTGTAATTTTGTTCGCTTCATCTTGAAACCAGTGCAAATACATCCTGGCATGTTTGTTTGAGATTGTTGCCAACTTTGTCTCTGCAGCGATTTGTTTATTTTCTCAACACCAGACACTAAAATTCATATAGACCATCTGACGGGGTGGAGATGTATTAAAGACTGCATGAAACCGGAGTCTGTTTACAACCTCAGTTTTATGTGTTTACCGTGAAAACAATCAGAGACTTGCCAATAGCAAGTGTGCATTACACCCAAAACACTGTGCAGCTCGAGGTACGAACTACCTTCCATTGACCGAACACAACCTCCAGACCAGCAGTGAGCAGTATTCAGGGATACAGGAACCTACCGAGGTGGTTTGGCTCCTGGCATTTGAACTTATGGTTCATCTAAAATACCATGAAGAACACCTGAGAATACAGAAAACACGACTTTGGTTCAGTGTTGGACAGATACCGGAGGACAGAGGACACATGGGACACAAACAAACATCAAGTTTGACTTCACAAAGACTTGAAAATCTTTTTCCTACATGATGTATTTCATCTCTCCTTCATGAATGATTCAGTCGCCTCGTCGTGCAGGATGTTCCTGTATCACAGGATGAAGACGGCGGCGATGCTGACTGTTTTCTGTGGTTTAAATCTGCTCACTGAGCAGAAGTGGTGATTCATGATGAGAATGATATTAGCGCTGTACTTTTCCTGAACACTTTTACAAAGTGCTGTAATTATGTCCTGTATTGATCAGCACGGTGAATGCTGAGTAAAAAGAAATTGAACCGTTGAGTTTGATTAGCATATTGCACAAAATGCAGGAGTATATCTAAGATTGGCATCTACTTACCGAGCTGGGATTCTCACATAGATTTAATGCACTGAGGTGTTTCCACGTCACCTGAGACGAACATGAGTCCAGGGAAATAAATCTGATTACTTCTTTTTACAAATAAAAGTTGTACACCATTAAATACTTTGCATTTGCTACATTTAAATTAACCCTCTAGTCCTGGTCTTTGTATTGTCGATAGTTTAAGTTGTCACCAATAACCAGAACTAGAAATATTCATCATTATGTTGATATCTATGATATCTGTCAGATTGTGATGCGAGGGAGATTCTCGACCTGCAGAGTGGAGAGAGACGAAGATATTGTGAGTTCATCATCACATCATCATCATCAGTAAACAGACTGACTCACCTGGCTCTCTCAGCCCAGATGGAGGCTGTTTTCTGGGGGAGTGTTCGCCAAAGAGTCGGCACGGAGGACTGACCGAATCGTGGTGACTTTTCAACATAAATCTGATGATGCTACCTACATTACTGTTTATTAAAACAATGTGGGTTGCCTGAAATTTCATCACATAATCACAGTAGACAAACAGTGCTACAACCGGCTCTCACTGCCCAGACGGAGGCTGTTTACTGCGGGAGTGTTCGCCAAAGAGTCGGCAGGGAGGACTGACCGAATCGCACCGACTTTACGACATGAATATGAAGATGTTTTCTGATATAAGTTGCTAAAAACACTACTGCTGTTTGTTAGATCAATGTTCAATCATTGTAAATCAGTAACTGTAATAGTTCTCTGGGGGAGTGTTCATCGAAGAGTTGTCAGGGAGGACTGACCGAATCACACCGACTTTACGACATGAATATGAAGATGTTTTCTGATATAAGTTGCTAAAAACACTACTGCTGTTTGTTAGATCAACGTTCAATCATTGTAAATCAGTAACTGTAATAGTTCTCTGGGGGAGTGTTCATCGAAGAGTCGTCAGGGAGGACTGACCAGGTCGACCTGACTTTTCAAATTGAACTTAAAAAGCTACAATTGTCACATACTTGGTATGAAATCACATGGAAGTTTTTAAAATGAAAACAACTTGTGATTGTCAGTGTCTTTCTGTTTTTGAGGTCGAGCTGTTTGTTTGAGTGACGTTTCTCGGTGAACGGCAGCATCACAAAGTCTTCTGGGGGATTCTGGGGTTAAAAGACGCTTTTACGAGACGAGATCACAGGAATGACAGCTGAGATCTGTGTTGACGGTTTCCACCTCTTGGATCACATCCCGCTCTGTGTTGTAAACCATCAAACACAGTGTTTGTTCCTGTCGGAGTCCTACCTTCAAAGGAAAGGGAGCGTTTTGCATCACTGTCAGGAACCATATGCGGGCTCAGAGAGTTAAAGACGTCCCGTCATCAGGATTTATTTTGGAGCCGGACATTTCGCTAATTAAAACTGACATAATAAGGACACGCACACACACACACACCAGTCAATACAGAGTGTGTGGGTGCTGTGTGAGGAGGAAGAGGTGATGATGCATGTGTATCATCAGAGTCATCATCAGCTGATTGACTCGTATCTCTGAAGGCAACCGACTCGTCAACTAGTGTGTCAGACGATTCTGACAAGACCTCCAGAAATACTGAGCCGGTCTGCAGGATCAGGGAAGGACGGTTTCACGCTGTGTTTCTGTGACTGTCGAGGTTTTTCTGCACGTTTTCAATGTTTGATGGAGATACTCGAACAAAACGCCAACAGGAAACTGGTAAAAATCACTGGGCTAGACTGTCTTTAATCATCTAAAGTCACATTGGAAACAAAGTCCTCACTTTTGTATTATCAATAGTTTAAGTCGCCATCTTGATGATATCTATGATTTTATTTTGGCGGGTTTCCACTATTATTCTCAAAATGTCTTTGTAGACAAAGTGTCCCCGTCGGCTTTCCGTCATAAAGTCTGTAAATCACCTGCTGAGCCTGGTGGTTACACTAAAGCTATCTAAAGACTTCTACATGGATCTGGAAGGTTAACTTTGCTTTATACTGGATCTGTGCAAACAGTGCTAATTAGGGTTTATAAATCCATAATTGTGTCTAATTAATAAGTTGAGAACAAAGCCTCAGCTGACAGCAGTTAATTAGCAGTAGGCTACTTTAGCAGGTGGTTAGCAGCAAATATATTGAGTATAAAATCTGATCCAGTTTCACCAAAATCACTTAAAGTTATAAAGTAATCAGTGAGGCCCGGACATAGATGACTGTAGCAGACTGTGTCAAACAGCTCATGAAGGTCCATGCTGGACTCTGTTGGTATGCATGACGAGACATTCATCTCCAGCTGACGTAGAATAACTCACCCGGAAAAACCACCACGACCTCGCCACCGTGGCAGAAGACCACAGCACTGCACCGAGTCCTCTTAATTAAACTGAACGATGAGGAAACCAGAGACAAAGGAGGGAACACTGACAAAGAAAACCTTAATCAGTGCACCAATATGATGAACTTCACTCATATATCTGTGTATTTTTATACGTTAAAGATAGTTATCTAATACTATATCTATATCTAATACAGTATAAATATTAAGCTCACTACACATGGAAAGGAATAAAACTTGTAGATTTGATATCTTAAGACTATGAAACAAATAACAGCAGTGTCTTCTATGTTGACATTATGAGATTACATCAAGACAACAAAGTGTAATTAGTTTGATGTAGTTTGATACCGTCTGCTACAGTCGTCTACGTCCGGGCCTCACTGAGTACTGAACAAACACATGATAACTTTCAATGCGATGTTGTTTTAGACTAGCTGACAGAACTAACAAAGCTAACGCAACAACAGAGCTAACAGAACTAACAAAGCTAACGCAACAAAAGAGCTAACAGAACTAACAAAGCTAACGCAACAACAGAGCTAACAGAACAACAGAGCTAACAAAGCTAACGCAACAACAGAGCTAACAGAACAACAGAGCTAACAAAGCTAACGCAACAACAGAGCTAACGGAACAACAGAGCTAACGGAACAACAGAGCTAACAGAACTAACAAAGCTAATGGAGCTAACAAAACTAACGGAGCTAACAAAGCTAACAGAGCTAACAAAGCTAACAGAGCTAACAAAGCTAACGCAACAAAAGAGCTAACAGAACTAACAAAGATAACGCAACAACAGAGCTAACAGAACAACAGAGCTAACAAAGCTAACGCAACAACAGAGCTAACGGAACAACAGAGCTAACGGAACAACAGAGCTAACAGAACAACAGAGCTAACAAAGCTAACGCAACAACAGAGCTAACGGAACAACAGAGCTAACGGAACAACAGAGCTAACAGAACTAACAAAGCTAATGGAGCTAACAAAGCTAACAGAGTTAACAAAGCTAACGCAACAACAGAGCTAACAGAACAACAGAGCTAACAAAGATAACGCAACAACAGAGCTAACAGAACAACAGAGCTAACAAAGCTAACGCAACAACAGAGCTAACGCAACAACAGAGCTAACAGAACAACAGAGCTAACAAAGCTAACGCAACAACAGAGCTAACGGAACAACAGAGCTAACAGAACTAACAAAGCTAATGGAGCTAACAAAGCTAACGGAGCTAACAAAGCTAACAGAACTAGCAAAGCTAACAGAGCTAACAAAGCTAACGCAACAACAGAGCTAACGGAGCTAACAGAACTAACAAAGCTAACGGAGCTAACAGAGCTAACAGAACTAACAAAGCTAACGGTTTTTACAGTAAAAAACAGGCAGCTGTGGTTGCAATAAATACACTAAAACCTTTTTTAATATTACGGTAAAAGGAAATAAATTCACGTATAAGGTTGGTGTTTTATTCCATATTTTAAAATGTCTGTAGATTTTATGAAAAACTGCCAAATCATGAGATCGTGAAATATTATTGTTGTATTACAGTGTAGCCCCAGTACTGTCCATAATCAGAGACATGCATGTTGCTCTTGTGTTTGTAATGATCCGTCTGCAGATGCCTTTTAATCCTCACAATAATCTGCACGTCTCTGCCGGAGTCACCAACCTCCACCAGCTCCAAATTAACCCACGTCCCCGAAGACGTTAGTGAATCAGGAGATCAACCAGCATCACTGGTAATAACTAATTATATTAAATCATCTGCGGTGATACGTGTGAGGCTGCTGCAGTAAACAGCCACACACGGGCTGATACATATTAATAAGCAGAGTGTGTGTCAGTCCTCCTGAGCTGAGTCACTCTGATGTCTTCTGACAGGCTTCAGTCTGGTGGGGATGGAGGGACGGGACGAGCTGGTCTGCAGAGAGATGGAGTGAAAGATGAAGAGTCACGAGGCTGCATGGCCCAAACTGTTAGCCTCAGGTCTGCTTCCTACAGGCTCAAATTATCCACAACATGCCAGAAATAACTCCTCAGAAAGGAAGCTGGAGCAATAAAACATCCCGACTGCTGAAGAACACTCGCTGTGTAACCAGCAGCTCCTAAAATGCACCTAACACGATGTTATGATGAGTGCTGAAGGAGTCGCAAACCACCACTGAACATCTACAATGTTCTCTCAGCCGTAGGCGGAATTTAGGGTATGATATCATAATTATTGATAATGAATGTTCAGTGTTATGAACACGACAATGTGATAGATTTTCTCAGTTTAGCAGTAAAAAACAGTGACGCTCTCCAGGCGACTTTGTCATCATATTAACTATTTTATTTAGAGGTCTCCGGCATTTAGCAACGTAATTCTTCTTTTTTCAATGAAACCGGGACACTTAACGCTTTCCATTGAGCTGATACGATTCGATGTCTTCAGCTGTAGACGGAACAAGAGTCCGTGTGTCTCAGATATGTCGACCGTGCTTTGATTCCTCATGAGGAATTCATCGGATTCTGTCCTGTGACAGGAACCACAGCGTTTCTTGTCTTGCAAACGTGGCATTAGACGTACTCTGCAGGTTAAACTCGCCTCTGTCAGCATTACGTGGGCAGACGTGTGATGGCGCTGTCGATATGTTCTGAGGTAGAAACAGCCCCGAGCTGCACACGTGCACTGTGGAGCCCTGTTACGTGGACCTTCTGGTAAATATACCGAGATGTTCATCTGATCATACACTGCTCTGAAACCGCTCTGCCAAACTACATGGACTGTGAGACATCCGGTCTTTTCGCCGCTCACCTGCTTAAACAGGATTATAAGCCGGCTGTCCTCAGGTGTATCCTCACCTGATGTGTTGATGATGAGAAATATAAGTGTGTTTCAGATATTAAGTTAATTAGCAGCTGATGATTTCCCCTGGAGGACGGCCTGACGCGCCCTGATCTGTATTAATGTCATGTGTCATTCTAAGCAGAGGGACGTTAATTAAATGTATGGAGGACGGCAGAACACGTCCACACCTCCACAATAACAGAAACAAACTCACACAGGCCGAAACCAGGTCGACTCCGAGCTTTAACACCCATGTAACGGCTGTACGAGTTAATTAGATACACTTACACTTACGTAGACGGAGCCGAGCACGATAATGAACCAAACTCCGAACTCAGATTTTAAAGTCCCCCGGCTCTGGTGTGTGATTATCGACGCGTACGTTAACCCTCCTGTAGACTCTGTGAATGTTGCTGATTGGCGTTAAGGCTGGTGTCTCCTGTCGAAGGAATAATGTGTAATTATCTCTGACGAGCCTTCGACTGTAACATTTTAAATGTCAGCTGATATTACTCAGTGCAGACTCGACATTCTGAAATATATTTCACATTTTCTGCTCCAAACACCGACCAGAGTCTGTGTCTCATTAATTATGTTCATACGCAGCTGTTTGAATTTACCAAACGTGATTTGAGAGACACGTGACGCCGCCAAGATTAGCCCAGAATTCAACCGGGAACGGTGGCACCGCGGCGAACGGGGCTGATCGCGCGTGTTCCCGTAAACAACTGTGACCACGGATTATTTCAAAAGTCTCCCGATACGTGGCTGCTTTATTATTATTATTATATTGTTATAGAAAAACAACACATTAAAGAAGAAGATAAAATTAAACAGCACAGAGCGGATCGAGCTGAGAGCTAACGGAACTAACAAAGCTAACAGAGCTAACAAAACTAATAAAGCTAACAAAGCCAACAAAACTAACAGAGCTAATGGAGCTAACGGAACTAACAGAGCTAATGGAGCGAACAGAGCTAATGGAGCTAACGGAACTAACAGAGCTAACGGAACTAACAGAGCTAATGGAGCTAACGGAACTAACAGAGCTAATGGTGCTAACGGAACTAACAGAGCTAACAAAGCTAACAGAGCTAACAAAACTAATAAAGCTAACAGAACAACAGAGCTAACAAAGCCAACGAAACTAACAGAGCTAACGGAACTAACAGAGCTAATGGAGCTAACGGAACTAACAGAGCTAACAAAGCTAACAGAGCTAACAAAACTAATAAAGCTAACAGAACAACAGAGCTAACAAAGCCAACGGAACTAACAGAGCTAACAGAGCTAACGGAGCTAACGAAACTAACAGAGCTAACGGAACTAACAGAGCTAACGGAACTAACAGAGCTAATGGAACTAACAGAGCTAATAAAGCTAACAGAGATAACAGAGCTAACAGAGCTAACGAAACTAACAGAGCTAACGAAACTAACAGAGCTAACGGAACTAACAGAGCTAATGGAACTAACAGAGCTAACGAAACTAACAGAGCTAACGGAACTAACAGAGCTAACGTAACTAACAGAGCTAACAAAGCTAACAGAACTAACAGAGATAACGGAGCTAACAAAGCTAACAGAGCTAACGGAACTAACAAAGCTAACGGAACTAACAGAGCTAACTGAGCTAACGGAGCTAACAGAAATAACCATATGTGGCTGTGTCAACGGCGCTGAGCAGATGGAGCTGACAGGAAGTCAGACATAGAAATGACATGTCAGTTTTCAAAATAAAACACCCTTTGCAGACTCCAGATTGTAAAAATAGCCTAAAGGGAAACAATTGAACTCTGTAGCATCTTCCTCCCGGTGGGTTATGAATCTGGACCGAAACAGCATCACGGCGTCGATGTCACGGAGCCCGGATGAGTTGAGCTGTTAGTTATTTCAGTGTACTCCGACAGTGGAGGACATTCGGTGTACGGAGTACTGCTCCCCTCGTCCGTCTCCTCTGTGTGGACTTAATTAGCTCAGGACTTGGAGGTGCTGAGAGACTCCTAATTGGTTTCATTTACCTGGACCTGGACGTATTGACAGGGCCGGCTGAAGAGTCTCTGTGGGCGCCGCTGACATGCCTCCAGACATGCATGAGGCTCCACAGCGCGGCCTCATTATTATAAAATATGGACATGAGGTTTACAGAGTTTTGTTGGACCTCTGGAGATGAAGCGTCACGTGACGGCTCGTCCGTCCGTCGGCCGCTCAGACTCCCTCTGAGGAGTCAGCTGAATTAATGGGTATGATCTATCCACAGACTCGCGTGGACGCCTGCCACACTTGGACCACTTCCTTCCTTCACAGCAGATGCATCATGTTGATGTGTGGAGGCAGGCGACAGCACACACACACACACACACACACGCACACACACACACACACACACACACACACACTCCTGAAGCTTGGCTTGACTTCTGTAATGAGGCAGACAGCTGACTTCACTGACTGCCCCGGCTCGGTTCGCTAATGAGGTCCTAATGTAACATTTGCCCCTCGATGTCTGGCATGGAGGGGGCTGTGATGAAGTTAAAGCTGAACCCGCCTCTGACGAACATTTGTGTCCTTTTAATTACTCGTGCTAGGCCAACTCTCTCATTATAAACATCTCAGAGCTAGCAGAGATGAGATATCAGAGCTAACGGGACTAATAGGGCTAACGGAAGTAACGGAGCTAACACAGCTAACGGAGCTAATGGAGTGGGCGGCTGTGGCTCGGACTAATCAGCAGATCGGCGGTTCGATCCCCTCCAGTCTGCATGTCGAAGCGTCCTTGGGCAAGATGCTCCTGAAGGCTGTGTGCCATCAGTGTGTGAATGTAAATGAATGCTTAGCTCCTAAAACTGATGAGGAGTTGTAAGTGTATGTATGTGTGTGAATTGAGTGGTAGGGAGACTGGAAAGGTGTTATATAAGTACAGTCCATTGACAGTCCATACATAAATTAACAGAGCTAACGGAAGTAAGAATTTCTGGTTCTATTTAATTGCTACTTATACATATGTATATAGTGTGTCTATATTGTTTAAAACAGGATATTGTATAGGTTATATTGTTAAAGTTCTGTTTTCTTGCTATCACTTACGTTTGGGAGCTGCGATAACAAAAGCAATTTTCCTACGGGGTTTAATAAAGTACTTCTGATTCTGATCTGATTCTGATAAAAAAGCTAACGGAGCTAACGGAACTAATAGAACTAACTGAGCTAAAAGAGCTAACGGGACTAAAAGAGCTAACAGAACTAAAAGAGCTAACAGAGCTAACGGAACTAAAAGAGCTAACGGAACTAACTGAACTAACAGAGCTAACGGAACTAACTGACCTAAAAGAGCTAACGGAACTAAAAAGGCTAACGGAGCTAATAGACATAACTGACCTAAAGGAGCTAACGGAACTAAAAAAGCTAACGGAACTAATAAAACTAACTGACCTAAAAGAGCTAACAGAGCTAACGGAACTAAAAGAGCTAACGGAACTAACTGAACTAAAAAAACTAACGGAACTAAAAGAGCTAACAGAGCTAACTGACCTAAAAGAGCTAACGGAACTAAAAAATCTAACGGAGCTAATAGAACTAACTGACCTAAAGGAGCTAACGGAACTAAAAGAGCTTACGGAGCTAATAGAACTAACTGACCTAAAAGAGCTAACGGAACTAACTGAACTAAAAGAGCTAACTGACCTAAAAGAGCTAACGGAACTAAAAAAGCTAACGGAGCTAATAGAAATAACTGACCTAAAAGAGCTAACGGAACTAAAAAAGCTAACGGAGCTAATAGAAATAACTGACCTAAAAGAGCTAACGGAACTAAAAAAGCTAACGGAGCTAATAGAAATAACTGACCTAAAAGAGCTAACTGAACTAAAAAAGCTAACGGAGCTAATAGAAATAACTGACCTAAAAGAGCTAACGGAACTAAAAAAGCTAACGGAGCTAATAGAAATAACTGACCTAAAGAACTAACTAAACTAAAAGGGCTAACGGAGCTAAAAGAGGTAATGGAACTAACGAAACGAACTGCAGCTAACGAAACAAAAAGAGCTAACAGAGCTAACTAAAGACGTTGAGGGAGGAAGCTAAGAAGAAAAGGAGCGAGTGAGCGAGCAAGAAGAGTAAATCTGGGACTGGGAATGATTCCCTTTCTCTTTTATGATGCAGTTATTTTATATATATATATATATATTATAGATGAACCACAGCCTGCAGTGTTTTGTATCTTCAGTGTGACTTTTTAAAGAGGAGAACGTCAAATGTTATTTTATGCCCTCACCTCTTTTTTATATCTCTATTTTGCTGCCGACCGATTGTGTCTGCCGGAGAAGCAGTGAGCGATGACGGCACACACAAACATGGCTAACATTAATCGCATGGAGAGATAGGAGCAGTCAGGAGGAGGCAAACAGTTGCTAGGCATTCCTCACACACTGCTCTCTTTCTCTGCTACACCACATTATTCTTCCTCGGGTGTTGCCGGACAGAAGGTTTCTCTAGTGGCTCACATTGTTGGCAATATTGACTCAGTTCACATGATGATGAACTGTGAGCTCAGTCCATGATGCAACATCTGGGCCCAGCAGAGGTGAGGAAGGTCCTGTGGAAACATGGACATGTTGTACACTGTAAAAACTAACAGATGAAGCCACACAGCAGCAACTATTTCACTGATTCTGGTGAAACTGGATCATATCATATTTTCTCTGTGATTTACAGAGTTTATGATGGACAGTGAAGTAAACTGCTGACAGCTGTAGCTGCTGTTAGCTCAGTCTGTTAGCTGCTGTTAGCTCAGTCTGTTAGCTGCCATTAGCTCATGTTAGCTCAGTCTGTTAGCGGCTTTTAGATCATGTTAGCTCAGTTTGTTAGCTGCTGTTAGCTCAGTCTGTTAGCTGCTGTTAGCTCATGTTAGCTCAGTCTGTTAGCTGCTGTTAGCTCATGTTAGCTCAGTTTGTTAGCTGCTGTTAGCTCATGTTAGCTCAGTCTGTTAGCTGCCATTAGCTCATGTTAGCTCAGTCTGTTAGCTGCTGTTAGCTCATGTTAGCTCAGTCTGTTAGCTGCTGTTAGCTCATGTTATCTCAGTCTGTTAGCTGCTGTTAGCTCTTGTTAGCTCAGTTTGTTCGGTGCTGTTAGCTCAGTTTGTTAGCTGCTGTTAGCTCAGTTTGTTAGCTGCTGTTAGCTCATGTTAGCTCAGTCTGTTAGCTGCTGTTAGCTGCTGTTAGCTCAGTCTGTTAGCTGCTGTTAGCTCATGTTAGCTCAGTCTGTTAGCTGCTGTTAGCTCAATTTGTTAGCTGCTGTTAGCTCAGTTTGTTAGCTGCTGTTAGCTCATGTTAGCTCAGTCTTTAGCTGCTGTTAGCTCAGTTTTTTAGCTGCTGTTAGCTCATGTTAGTTCAGTTTATTAGCTGCTGTTAGCTCAGTTTTTTAGCTGCTGGTAGCTCATGTTAGCTCAGTCTGTTAGCTGCTGTTAGCTCAGTTTGTTAGCTGCTGGTAGCTCATGTTAGCTCAGTCTGTTAGCTGCTGTTAGCTCACGTCGGACTGTGAGTGTTAGTGTAACCGCGTGTGTAACCGGGCTCAGCAGAATCTATAGACATAATGGCAGAGGAGTAGATAGCAAAGAGGACGTTGATGGAGGAAGCAAAGGAGAGGTAATGGAACAAAAATGGCTAACAGAGCTAATGGCGCTAACAAAGCTAACTGAAGATGTTGACAGCTTCACATAGCTCCACACGGCTAAACAGAGGAATGTATAACATCTGTTAATGAGCATGTTTAGTTACTGCTTTAATCAATGACGCTAACGACAGTCAGTAGTCACAGTCATTTAGCTTCTTTGCTAAACTCATCCTCTGACTGTCACTGCTGCTGAACACTTCTTCCTCTTCCTACCTGATCTGTCGGAGTCTGGCTGTGAGCCACAGTCTGTCATTGTTATAACTCACCCTGCTGGTGTACAGCAGTCCTCACTGAGGCTGATGAATGGTGTCACAGCCTCTGTGTGCTGGTGGTAACAGTCCTGCAAACATCTGTCAATACAGCCCAAAGCAAACGCCTGAAGATCCTCCACAGAGTCACTGCTCCACATGTTTGATGCTCTCACTGCAGGTCTGCAGAGATTTAATGTGACTGTGCACAGGAATCAGCTGGACATGATAAAACTGAAGATGAAGGAAAGACACAGTCTGTCCAGTCAGAGTCAGTTTCTCTCTCCAGCAAGTCCAATAATTCTAGCGATGGCTCGACGAGTGGGAGAGAAATCATCTGGTGATGTTCCCCCGATGATCACGAGTTCTTCTCTGGTCAAAAAACTGAATTTACAACAGAATTGTCCATCATGGGTCAGCGGCAAAAGTTCTCAAAGCTTAAAAAGTTGAAGATTTATTCTACCGAAACATCAATTTCTTCTCTAATTACATCAGTGGTTCCCACTGGAGCGTAACATGCAGTCCACGATGGCTTTAGCATTTTGGAACCAGGGATCGAACCACAGATCACCTGATCAGCAGACACCTGCTCTACCTGCTGAGCCACAGCCGCCCTGAAACGTCAGCTCTTCATAAACAGACATGAAAGTTCATTTACAAAACTGATGATTTATAAAAATCTGTCCACCTGAAGTCAGCTGACTCCAACCCAGTGACCTTGATTGGGTTGTAACCTCTTGTTCTCATCAAGGTCAAGATCAGATAATAATAGGGGTGTGACGAGACACTCAGTTCACGAGACGAGACGAGACACAAGATTGGGTTCACGAGATCGAGACGAGACGAGATTTTAAGAAAACTAAATTACAAATATGAATGCCTGGACAACAGACTTTTATTCAATGAACTTCATTTTAATGAACTTCTTAATTAACTTCTTCCTCTACAGATTGAAACTAAAATAAAATGTTATAAAAGTTGAAATAGTAAAAAAAAAATATATATATATATATATATATATATATATATATATATATATATATATATATATGTCTCTCGTTATTGCTGTGGCTCTGGCGCTTGACGGTGTGAGTGTTGAGTGGATGTGTTTTCCAGCTGCTTGTTGGACAACAAATCTCGCGAGACCGATTTCCAATCCGACGAGAAATCTCGCAAATTTTCATCTCGCGAGATCTCGTCACACGAGATCTCGTCACACCCCTAGATAATAATAAATGATAATGTAAATAACACATAAATAAATCTTCTTTGGTGAAGAGTCTTTACAGGAGATTTCTTTGATTTTGCTGCTTGTATGTGAGAAATATTTGTTGATAAATGTTCTATATACATATACAGACATATTTAAGACATATTTAAGGTTAACAAAAAATCAATAAGGCAGTCAGAAGAATATATAGATACATTTTAAAGCTTTATTTTATAGATACAGCTGAAGGACTCGAACCTTGAACCGCAGGACAGGACAGACTCTTTACCAGGTGAGCTAAGTTGCACTTTACATTTGTACACATTTGAAGATTAGTTTGATGGATCCATGTAAACTGAGAAACATCTTGAGCTCAGTGGTGAGAGAGAGGATGAAACTCCACTCAGACACCTTGAAGTAAAACTAATAGAAGGTCTCCATGGCAACCAGAAAACTACCTTAAGTGTAATTTTAATCAGAATTAGAGGCCTGTTTGTCAGCCCCTTCAGATCACTAATAAGCTGATGTCGAAGGCAGCATGGGGGAACAGGCTGAACGCAGAACCGACCCTCGGCTAAAAGACCCATCAGATGTTCAGGTAAACAGGCCGAGCAGACAGGAAGCAATTTCCCTTCAGATAAGACGGCGACCGCTGCCGCCGCTGCCGCCGCCTGGTTATTTACAACGGCGACGGTGGCGGAGCGCAGAGGAAGGGATTGTGCCTGTTTGGAATTGTGTGCCTCCTCTAGTATGAAATTCAATTAAATCTATATGCAGTAACTAATCCATGAAGAAGTGGGAAAGAATAAGCCTGTTCCACGCTCAGGGCTTAAACTGGAGCTGCACTAATGCAAGTCTCCAAAATGAGCCGGCGAAAATTAGAATCCAGCTCTGAAAGCAGAACTATGTAAATGTTTGGGCCCAGTTTGTTTCAGGGCAGAACTCAGGACGCTAAACGAGTTTTTAATTATTTCTGACTGCGTGTTGAATTCATAAACACAGAGTCTGTCTCGTATGCTCCATCAGGGGGAGACACACAGTCATGTTTCAGTATTTTCAGGTGTTTTAGAGTTTGTCATTTCCTAAAAATCTGCAGAACCGGGCTCAGCAGCCGGACCGGACCGGGTTCGAGCACAGCCTCTGAGACCTGAGTAGCAGTAGAGCTAAAATGTTCGTAATCAAACATCCAAATACATTTTGCTCTTACCTTGGCGTACCTGTTCGTTGTCCCCTCGATGGTCGACTGTGTTGAAATCGCTGAAGTTGAAACTGAAGAAATTAGGCGGAAATTCACAACGAGAAATGCACGAAATGCAACGAATAGGTTCAACGGTTTTGTTTGATTTTTTAGTTTTGACTTTTTTGTATTTGGACCCCCCCCCACACACACACACACACACACAGTGTTTCATGCACCTCGTGTTGCTTTTGTCCCACTGTCATCTCATGTTGTGCAGGTTTGCATCATCACCGATCTTCATTAAACCTGACACACCTGAGTGCTCGCTCTTTATTCTCGTATCAGACTGCTCGCTGCTGGTCTGGAGGTCGAGATCGGCGAAGATCGAAATATTCTTTCCTACATTCATAAAAATAATCTGTGTTGAAGTTGGCGATGAAGTTGAAATTCGCAACGAGAAACGCAACAAATTGAAACGAACGGGTTTGAAGTTTTTGTTTGATTATTTTATTTCTGAGTGTGCTGTCAATCACTGAACTGACTCCAGGAGCCAAACCTGGAAAGAAAACCACCTGGATGGTCGACTGTCAGCCTGGTTTCTGTGTTCGGCATCACAGTGACGAAGACGATGAAAGATGTTAAAGAAGAAACAAACATCCAAATACATTTTGCTCTTTTTGCTCGTTTCAAATCTTTCGTCAAAATTCATCAAAAATAATTAACTCCACTTACCTTGTCTTCATTCCCATGATGCTCCTCTGTTGAAGTCGGCGATGAAGTTGAAATTCTGCGGAAATTCACGACGAGAAACGCACGCAACGCAAGTTTGACGGTTTTGTTTGTTTGAGTTTTGGAGTGTTTGTTTCGTTTGGTTTTTGAGTTTTAGTTTTGTGTTTGAGTTTTTGCATACCTCAGGTTTTCAGAGCCGAGGTTCGATCCCACGTCTCCACGTTGGCGGTCGGCGTCCTTCCCCACTGGACCATCTTCAGTACTGATGAAGAAGAAGAAGAACCAGGATCAGACTGATGGAGGAATCATGCTGAAGATTCTCCTCCATCAGTCCTGATGGAGCTGCTGAAGAACATCTCTGTCCTTCACTTTGTTTGTCTCATCATGTAGAAGGAAAACCACGTCTCCATGTCCTTCTGGACCACATGGTCCACTGCTCCCTGCTCCTCATGTCCTCCTACATCTTCTCTGGTCCAGTGGGTTAAGAGCTTGGCACTGAGCCACTTTTAGATCCAGAAGTTGTGGGTTCAAACCCCGCTTAAAGCAGCACCCTGTAGAAATCTGCTGCTGAGACTCTGACCTGACTCCAGGAGACAAACCAAAATCAGATTTATTGCCAAGTAGGTTTTCATGTTGTCTTGGTGTTTTTGGTGCATAACAAATATTAAGTAAAAAATAAATGAAGTCAAGAAGAAACCACTTCTGTAGACTCCTGTAGTCCAGTCTCCATGTCCTTCTGGACCACATGGTCCACTGCTCCCTGCTCCTCATCTCCTTGGATGTCCTGTGGTCCAGTGGGTTAAGATGTTGCCTCTGAACCCTTTTAGATCCAGAAGTTGTGGGTTCGAACCCCGCTAAGAGAAGATTGTTGAATGGAGCTCTCCTTTGAATTGTTATTTACATTTTAAATGAAACTCTGCTCATATTCGAACTTTAAAAGATGTTTTTTTTTCTGAGCAGCATCTTTCAGAGAGGATTAGGTTCAGGGAACCTTTTTCAGAAACAACCTTGTTTTCCCACCAGATCAAACTCTTATTTCTACGTCCAAAAAGACAAAACTGGGATTTGCAACCGGAGCGGCGGCCTACAGAGGACACAAAGGACAGGTATTAGGATAATTTGTAAATAAAAAGCTGAAAAATAAAAGAGACCTTCTACAAAAACACCCACATACCTATCCATAAACCCCCTCGGGATACTATTGTATGCATCTGTTTGCCTGAGATAAAGACCAGCTCACCGCGGCCCAGAAGCTCCAAAGTTGGCTTGTTATAATCTGGCAGGAAAAAAACCACACAAAGGACGAGGAGGTGGAGGGGGCGATGCTGGAGTTGTCTGCTGTGCTGTCTGAGTTGTTAAAATATATTTCAATTCCCTAATTACACCATCTGTTTTTTGGCATTTTACAGCAGACTCTGACAGGCGTTAATGTGTAATTTATTGGCCTGTGTACTAATAATTCAAATCATGAGCAGTTACATCTGGATGTCTGAATATCCAGAAACCCGGCTCAGTTTTATAGACACATAAAGTCACTTTATTTTCATTGTTCTCGTCATATAAGAAGAACCTTATGTGTGCAGTCGTGTGTTTGGCTGGAAGGGTAACATGTCCCCGTCAACCTTGAGTTACTAATAGAGATGAAACCATCCGGAAGCAGGTTAGGATTCATAAATATGCAGGAATCTGGAATTTTCTCACCAGGAGACCAAGATACAGTCAAAGGTAATACTTCGTTTCTGTAGTCTCCATCACAGACTGTCTAAAACCTGGACGTAGTCTCCGTGACGTCCCTCACAGACTGTCTAAAACCTGGACGTAGTCTCTGTGACTGTCACAGACTGTCTAAAACCTGGACGTAGTCTCTGAGATGTCCCCGCAGACTGTCTAAAACCTGGACGTAGTCTCTGAGACGTCCCCGCAGACTGTCTAAAACCTGGACGTAGTCTCTGTGACGTCCCCGCAGACTGTCTAAAACCTGGACGTAGTCTCTGTGACGTCCCCGCAGACTGTCTAAAACCTGGACGTAGTCTCTGAGACGTCTCCGCAGACTGTCTAAAACCTGGACGTAGTCTCTGTGACGTCCCCGCAGACTGTCTAAAACCTGGACGTAGTCTCTGAGACATCTCCGCAGACTGTCTAAAACCTGGACGTAGTCTCCGTGACGTCCCCGCAGATTGTCTAAAACCTGGACGTAGTCTCCGTGACGTCACCGCAGATTGTCTAAAACCTGGACGTAGTCTCTGTGATGTCCCCGCAGACTGTCTAAAACCTGGACGTAGTCTCCGTGACGTCCCCACAGACTGTCTAAAACCTGGACGTAGTCTCTGTGACGTCCCTCACAGACTGTCTAAAACCTGGACGTAGTCTCTGTGACGTCCCCGCAGATTGTCTAAAACCTGGACGTAGTCTCCATGACGTCCACACAGACTGTCTAAAACCTGGACGTAGTCTCTGTGACGTCCCCGCAGACTGTCTAAAACCTGGACGTAGTCTCTGTGACGTCCCCGCAGACTGTCTAAAACCTGGACGTAGTCTCTGAGACGTCCCCGCAGACTGTCTAAAACCTGGACGTAGTCTCTGTGACGTCCCCGCAGACTGTCTAAAACCTGGACGTAGTCTCTGTGACGTCCACACAGACTGTCTAAAACCTGGACGTAGTCTCCGTGACGTCCCCGCAGATTGTCTAAAACCTGGACGTAGTCTCTGTGACGTCCCCGCAGACTGTCTAAAACCTGGACGTAGTCTCTGTGACGTCCCCGCAGACTGTCTAAAACCTGGACGTAGTCTCTGTGACGTCCCCGCAGATTGTCTAAAACCTGGACGTAGTCTCCATGACGTCCACACAGACTGTCTAAAACCTGGACGTAGTCTCTGTGACTGTCACAGACTGTCTAAAACCTGGACGTAGTCTCTGAGACGTCCCCGCAGACTGTCTAAAACCTGGACGTAGTCTCTGTGACATCTCCGCAGACTGTCTAAAACCTGGACGTAGTCTCTGTTCAGTTTCAGCGGTCACTGCTCGGGCTACAGATCCACTTAATGTGGGCGGGTGAGTCAAAGACGAACAGATAAATGAAACATTCATCACGCGCTCCGTCTACCTTTGTGTGGTTGTAAATTCGGTCCGGCTGTAATCAGCCTCACGCGGTGACAGACGTGATTACAGCCGATGTTTTCTCAGCTCAAACATCTCGAGCAGGCGTCTGGTTATTTTCTGCATTTTCCTTCACGAACTGATGACGATGATGTTTTTAATAAGAGAGTTATTAAATGACTCCAGAGACAGAGGCGGTTAATTATTTACATGTTTTAAAGAAAGTTTCTGAACATTACAAACACAGGGAGGAAGACGTTTAAACCTGTAAAGACGTTCGATTTAGTTTAACGAGACGCGTTTCACTCTAACGAATCCGATTCAGAGTCTGTCTCGTCTCGCTGTCGAGCGTTCCTCGGGTGGATTATCTCTTCATGGTCGTGCCATTGACGGCAGCGTTACCTTCAGTGATAGTGGAAACAAACACAGAGACAAAGACGTATTTAAATTGGATGTTTTTTTTGCCACAGGTTTGAATCTGTAATGCAGAGTCCCTGCAGAACTCAGACATGAACTGAATCTGTATTTACAGTCTTTATCCTCCCAGTGTTTCTGTTTTTAATTCCCATAATCCCCCAAAAAATGAACGACCCCCGGGTTGGAAACCTGTTTTACTCTGAACAGATAAAACACAGTCGAGCTCTGACAGGTGTCTGAACGAGTCTTTATTAATGCGTTGGGCTGCTGTTGTAATTAGCCTAATTATGAAACGTAATGTGTTGATAAGAGATAATACGCTCAGGACTTAAAGACGTCTTGCAATGTTATCACACAGTGTGATGATTAATTCCCATTAACCTGCTGTTGTTGTGTCTGCAGATGCTACGGCCTCGAGCTTTGGGTAGAATTACAACAGTGACTTCCAGACTCTGAAGACAGTTAAAGACTTTTATGGATCATAACCATCTCCATGAGTCTTAATCCAGTCTTTCTTCTCTGTTTCTGTTTGCTGAAGAGGAGAGTCTGGCACCAGTTTCACCTAGGACAGGTAGATACCATCACACATGTGAGCTGTGTCATATATGAAGGGTGGAAATAAAGCAGTGATTGAATAAAAGCCTCCTTACCTCCACACACAGACGGCTCCCTCCTGCCTCTCTCAGCCCAAATAAACGCTAATCTTCTGGGGATCACTCTAAGAAATTCTCTTTGTTGTGAAAGCTGCTGCTGCTGCTGCTGGGTGCCTTTCTGTCGGGCTGCCCCACTTTCTCCGAGCTGGAAAAGGCCATTTGAACTGTGGGTGGACTGACTGCCACATACACACAGGAGCAGCCTGACAGTTGTCCGGTGCAATATACCTTCAGTCAATCCGCGAGCCGCTCTCCAAATATCAACAGTTTGACTGGACGGGATAAATAAATGATCACAGGGAAATCATTAAAATATGAAGTGACACTGTGGGGAAGAGGAAAGGAATGCTCCTCCAGGATCAACAAACAGAGGCTGCAGTGTTGGAGGACTCCACTGGGTCAGTCTGCACGCCGCGGGCGCAGGTTTACCCATAATGCATCTCAAAACAATTCTGCATGGTGTGAAATACAGAGCGCACAGTGAGACTGAGAGAGAGTCAGCTCAAAGCTACAACACTGTGCTGAATATGCAGCTGTACTCGAGTATCTGTTCTGATTACATTACTTCTGATCAAATGAATCAGTCTGCTCGATCAGCGCTGTTAGCTCTGTTAGCGCTTTTCTTTTCTTAGCTTCCTCCGTCAGCGTCCTCTTCACTCTCTTCTCCTCTGCCATCATGTCCATAGAGGCTGACTGCTGGGTCTGAAAACCTCTTCTTCTTCTTCTTCTTCTTCTTCTTCTTCTTCTTCTTCTTCTTCTTCTTCTTCCCTGTAGTACTCCCTAACAAACTGAGCTAACATGAGCTAACAGCAGCTAACAGACTGAGCTAACATGAGCTAACAGCAGCTAACAGACTGAGCTAACATGAGCTAACAGCAGCTAACCAACTGAGCTAACATGAGCTAACAGCAGCTAACAAACTGAGCTAACATGAGCTAACAGACTGAGCTAACATGAGCTCACAGCAGCTAACAAACTGAGCTAACATGAGCTAACAGACTGAGCTAACATGAGCTCACAGCAGCTAACAAACTGAGCTAACATGAGCTAACAGACTGAGCTAACATGAGCTCACAGCAGCTAACAAACTGAGCTAACATGAGCTAACAAACTGAGCTAACATGAGCTAACAGCAGCTACAACCTGAGCTAACAGCAGCTAACAGACTGAGCTAACATGAGCTAACAGCAGCTAACAGACTGAGCTAACATGAGCTAACAGCAGCTAACAGACTGAGCTAACATGAGCTAACAGCAGCTACAACCTGAGCTAACAGCAGCTAACAGACTGAGCTAACATGAGCTAACAGCAGCTAACAGACTGAGCTAACATGAGCTAACAGCAGCTAACAGACTGAGCTAACATGAGCTAACAGACTGAGCTAACAGCAGCTAACAGACTGAGCTAACATGAGCTAACAGACTGAGCTAACAGCAGCTAACAGACTGAGCTAACATGAGCTAACAACAGCTAACAGACTGAGCTAACATGAGCTAACAGTAGCTAACAGACTGAGCTAACATGAGCTAACGGCAGCTAACAGACTGAGCTAACAGCAGCTAACAGACTGAGCTAACAGCAGCTAACAGACTGAGCTAACATGAGCTAACAGCAGCTAACAGACTGAGCTAACATGAGCTAACAGTAGCTCAGCGACCCGGAGCCCAAAGTTACATAATGTGAGAACAGACGTACAAACAGAGACACAGATATTAAACTGTTATTTTTAAATTGACACATTGTCTCCAACCAAAGAAAACGATTCATCGTCTGTGTTTATTTAATTAAAGAAGTTGATTTATTGGGTGTAAAAATATGTGAACGCCTGAAGTTATTACAGTGTTACACCTCCTTTCACAGCAATTATCTTAAAACTGTTTCTCTCACGTCTGCTTTGGGGGATTTCTGCCTCCGTCATGCAGAGTCAAAAAAAAGTGTGACTTCATTACTGGTCCAGATACTCGAGTACAGGCGACATGACATGTTTCACCTCCTTGTCACCAAAGTCAGCTACAGTCCTGGTTAAGACTCTGAGGTCTGTTATTATCTGTCTCGTGACTTTTCTCATGACTCAATGACGATCTGTCTGAATAATGGTCTCTGTCCGTCCATCTCGTCGTCACAGTTGAACTTGAATTGAAAGTCATTGAAGGATGACTCAGACGCTGCCGTTAAAAAGCCCAGAGACTTCTTCTTTAAACAGATTATTCCTGTGTCCACAGTGAAAGTGAAACAGAGTGGGAAAAGCAGTGTTTGGAAAAAGACGTGTCCACGGCAATTAAATGAATCAACAGAGGGGCGACGGCAAGGGCGAGAGAGGGGGAATAGACTGAGAGAGAGAGAGGAACACGAAACACAATTCTCCGCTGAGTGACACTTCAATTAGCCCGCTGTCCTCGGCCGCTCTAATAGTCAGGAGGGTGAACGATGTGGCGACAAGGCAGGTCGTTAAAACATCTTTAAAAGTCCTCAGGTTTAGTCAAGGCCAGTGATTAAAGATCTGCTCCCTGACAGGTTGCCAGACCTTGTTCCCATCTCCCCCAAGAAATAAAAGCAATTTAATTCTAATGACAAAGGCCAAGTTATTGCACACATAACGACGAGGGGAAAAAGACAAGTCAGATACCTGAGCGCGTGTTGGAAACCATGTTTTAACCTGGCCTGGCCAACTTCCTTAGCTGACGAGCTAACAGCGGCTACAGTTAGCAGCAGTTTACTTCACTGTCCATCGGGAAATCACAAAATATGATCCAGTTTCAACAAAATCAGTGGAATATATGGTGAAAAGTTGTTTTTTTTGTTTGTCACAGACATTAGTAATGTGGTAAGAGAAAGAGTTTTGGGCAAAAGTCATGTCGACTCAGTCAGTGCTCGCTACCGACTCTTCGGCGAACACTCCCCCAGAAAACAGCCTCCGTCTGGGCAGTGAGAGCCGGGTCTCTCTGTTCACACTACACTATACTGCAGTTCACTGAGAAATCACAAGTTGTTTTCATTTGAAAAAACAACTTCCTCTTTGATTTGATACCAAATATGTGACAATTGTAGCTTTTTAAGCCAAGTTCAGTTTGAAAAGTCAGGTCGACCTGGTCAGTCCTCCCTGCCGACTCTTTGATGAACACTCCCCCGGAGAACTATTACAATTACTGATTTACAATGATTGTGTAAATTAAATTACAAGCAACCTACATTGATCTAATAAACAGCAGTAGTGAATTTAACAACTCATATCAGAAAACATTTTCGTATTCATGTTGTAAAGTCACCACGACCTGGTCAGTCCTCCCTGACGACTCTTTGGCGAACACTCGCCCCAGTAAACAGCCTCCGTCTGGGCAGAGAGAGCCGGTTGTAGCACTGTTTGTCTACTGTGATTATGTGATGCAATTTCAAACAACCCACATTGTTATAATAAACAGTAATGTAGGTAGCATCATCAGATTTATGTTGAAAAGTCACCACGACCTGGTCAGTCCTCCCTGACGACTCTTCGGCGAACACTCCCCCAGTAAACAGCCTCCGTCTGGGCAGTGAGAGCCGAGTGAGTCATTCTGTTTTACTGATGGTGATGATGTGATGATGAACTCACAATGTCTTTGTTTCTTTCCTTAAGATCTCCCTCACAACACAATCTGACAGCTTCCAGAAGATCGGAAACCAGGTGGGAATGACTGTATATAAGAAAATCTCGACTGTAAGTACAAAAACAGGCTGCTACACACAACTCAATCATTTCCTCAAGTACTGATCTAATCAATAGTATTTCTTTGCAATCAAGTCCTCAGTCAGCTCTCAGGTTTCTTACTCAGTTTACAGTCATAATTGACGTTTATTGTCATATTTCCGTAATCCTTCAGTACGTGGGATCTGATGGGAATATCAGACTGCGGGAATGAACACTGCTCATTTGTGGGAGTGAGGACTACATCAAGATTTATGACCTCATAGTAATTATCATCGATGTTGTTCCATATTTATAGCCTGCCTCATTTGGTATGCGTACACATACTTGTTTAATACCTTGAAATGAAGCTGGGAAAAAAAAATAAATCAAATAAATTATGTTGTCATGCTATTCAAGCTTCAAGCTGTTTGCATAAATTAATCAATCTGCAAACATATCAAAGCGTGCATACATTTCCAGCCCCGGTGACCCCCCAGCAATCAATCAGAGGAGATCCGTAACCCTCCCACGCTGCATTCACTGACAGGTAAAACAAAGTGCTGATCTACACCGACCACAGAAGAAACACGTGGGACCAGGATGCACCGGCCGAGGCAGCGTGATCTTCTGCTGGGAAACGTTGGATACCGCCTACAGCATTGTTGCAGACCATCGCTTCATGGAAACAGTTTTCCCTGATGGCAGTGGCCTCTTCACAAATGATTTGAGGAACACGCTAACCAGTTCAAGGTGTCGACTCGGCCTTCAAACGCCCCAGATCTCAATCCAGTCAAGCATCTCTGGTCCGATTCACGGAGGCCATACGGCGTAACTTGGTGCTGGATTTCTCTCGTTCTCATTATATATTTCATAAGTTTGTTGTTCCTCTCTTATCTTCTTCTTTTTGAGGGTTGTCTGAACTAATCACAGCCTCAGGACTTTTCTAGATAATGCCTGATGAATGAATGATGGTGTCTAATAACCAAAAACCTTTTCACCTCCTCCTGACTATCTTGAAGACCGTCTTTGTTTTAAATATTATTTTTTTGGCCTTTTATGATAGGACAGCTGAAGATAGACAGGAAACAGAGAGAGGGGGAGTGACACGCAGTGAATGGTCGTCCGATTTAAACCGGGGCCAGCTGCAGCGAGGACTACAGCCTCCACACACGGGGCGGGGCACACCGACCGCCTTTGTGTCTCTTGTATTTACTCTTTTTACTTTCAGTTAAATCACCCAGATTTTCTCACTGTCGCCATCAGTCGTGTCATTAACTCTGTTTTCTGTCTCTGTCTGTTTACAGCTGCTATTTGATGTTTCTTTAAAAGAGGGAGTTGTGCTTTGTGCCCGGCGCACACTGAGACAAAGACTGAGTTAAACATTTCTTTGAACACATTCCTCTTTGGCCTCGTGGGGTTTAAACAGCGCCTCGATTTTTATAAAATACTTCCTGATCAATCAAAGACTGAGATTCAGTCTCTCGCCAGCTGACTTCTGTAACCTTTACACTGTAGAAAAAAAACAAAATGAATGTACTGATTAAATGAAACAGACTGCAGCAGGAAGGGGCCACGGGTTAGATGTATAGAAAGAAGAGAGACAGGTTAATAGAGGCTCATAAATTGGTTGGAGGAAAGTGTAATTGGTTATTGGAGGAAAAAGCAGCTGAAAATTGGAGGCAGATTATTTGCTGGGTATTACCCTGCATGCACTGTGATCACCGGTAATGGGTCAGTTGATTGGACAGAGCCTTCTTCCACAAATTAGATTAAATAACTTCTGTAAATATTTCTGTAAATTTTCCATTTCGGGGTTTCAGCCTCTTCCCTGACTGAGGTTTTCTTTGTTTTTTATGATTTTATACATAACACATATGAACTTATGGTAAAAACAAACCAACAGCTGTGCATGTCTTGCCTTATTAAGTTGTTGTTCAGAAGTAGAGTTGGCATACAGTAAATATTGGACGACTGCAGTGATTTTTATTATGGCAAGCACTGCTCAACTAAGTGTGACCTGTTGGTACCAAGTGCACAAGACCCAGAACACACTGGAACCAAAGACTGCTGCACAAAAATATTTTAATTTAATTTAATATCTTAGCATTTTATTTACACTGAAATACTGGTGTCTATTCCACCAGGAGGAGTGAATTATAATAAGTAATACATAAATTAAATCAACCATGAAGTAAATAAACAACATGGGACCAGACTGCACGGTCAGGAGGGGTGGAGCTGTTCACAGAAAGAGGATATTGGTATTAAAGTACGAGCAAACTGTGCTGCAACACTTAGTTTACAGCAACCTAAAGGTGGCTCAAACTGCACAATGAAGCACCAATGCAAAAAGGCTGCACTACCACCGACCCCCTTTAATATAACAGAAAACAAGAATAATTAAAGCTGCAAGCAGCGATGGTCGGGCCCTCACACATGCACGCACGTCGAAATGTGCGTAAGATAACTTTGATATGTATATGTATATAACTGTGAAGGTGCTTCCTGCCGATTACTTCTTTCAATATTTTTATGGATCGCCACGCCCACACAGTTTCTCAAAAACTCATCATTTTAAAAACTTTTACTCAGGAAGTCTCTGTGAACACATCTACCAAGTTTGAAGTGAATTAGATGAAATCCCCTAGGAGGAGCCTCAAACAGGCTGAAACACCGAAAATGGCGATTTTCATTCTTGAATATCTAACTTCCTGTTCATTGTAGTCCGTTGCTCCAAGATACTTTTTTGTCGGTCCTGCCATGTTGTACAAGTCGGCTGAGTTTCATAATTCTGTGTCCAAAACTGTGGCGAGGCTGTCTGAAAGAAAAATTCCAAGGGGCGCCGTACGCTTCACTGTAGCCCGGGGCACCAAGAGACTTTTTTGTGCGTTTGGGCATGTTACACACTCCCACCAAGTTTCGTACATGTGGGCGAAACCGTGGCGAGGGGCACCTCCAGAAACGCACACCTAGGTGGCGCTGTGGAGGCGTATGCGTACGTCCATGTGTGAGACCCCCAAAATACATAATTTTAATTTTACAATTTCAAGGGGATATTGGCCGTCAAAAATGCGGTTTACTTTATGTCTGAAGAAAAATAAAAACGCAAAAAATAAATAAATAAACATCGCACCGCGTGCTCGGGCCCTAATAATAGAAAAAGGCCCAATCAAACATTAATATACCAAAGAAAACTTTAAGACATGTGCAATGTAAAGTCAATGATGCATCTTAATAAACTGGAACAGACCCCCGTCTTCCAGGTGGAGAAGGTGATTGGATGTTATCTACATGCAGGAGGTGTGATGGTGTGATGATGCTTTGCTGGTGACACTGTTGGTGATTTATTCAAAATTCAAGGCACCTTTAACCAACACGGCTACACAGCATTCTGCAGAGACCTGTAAGAGATACCTGACCTTCACAATCACCCAGCCTGAACCCAGGTGAGATGTTTCTGGATTAAAAACTGTGTTTATTCAGAGTTTTGTACAGTGCAGAGTTGGCCAGGTGACGATGCATAAATCAGAGAATCCACCCACAAACCACAGAGGAGACACAATCCAAGAAAAGCCGAATGTGTGGAATGAATGTGGGAATAACGTGGAGGCTCACAGAGGATTCTCGCGGTGTTGTGTCTTTTTCTTCTTTTCTTGCTGCTCTTCATTAATTGGCTGCAGTTTTGCATCTTTGAGAAACATGTAGGCCGAGCTGCTGGATGATTTTCCTCCCGTTGCTGGGTTTTTCTGGCGCGGTTTCTTGGCGACCGACTCTTTGGTCAGTCAAACTTGTGCGGTCGACATCCTCTGCAATTATTCAGTCTGTTTCCAGAACGTACCGAGACACAGCATGTCTGCATCAGCATCAGCTCGATGAGATCGTAGTTATATTAATTTCTATGCTTTGTTTGCACAGTAACACTTCTGTTCAGATTATCGATTGAAACTAATCCAGCACTCAGCATACATCGTTTTGTAGTGTGGGTATATTTGTTCGTGCTTCAGTAAATAAACTGAATTATTTGTTGTGCTGCGAGTCATTCGTCCGTCGTGAGGGTCAGATCTGTGTTGGTCTTTCAGCTTTTGCTTGTCACTATTTCGTCCTCACCTGCATTATCAATAGTTCACCTGCCTGGCAGATCTTCAAGGCATCTTCAAGGCTAAAGTTGAGTTTCTTTTTTCTTTTTATCCTCTGGGGTAGCGGATCATGGAGACTTTCAGTGTCGCAAAGTTGCATGACAGTGCTTTTACCTTCAGGTCAGTCAGGAAGTCGTCCAGTGATTACTTTGTACAATGTCCAGTCGTCTTCATTTTCTTCCGTTAGCTCTGATTCTGTCTGTTTAGCTTTGTTTCCAGTCCTATGGTCGTGACGTACAGCTGAAACTGAAACCTTCAGGTTTCTTCAGGTCTTTGTACGTCTACCTTATAGCCCCGCCCAGCTTCTACAGGTGAAATCTTCTTCCTTCGAGTCTATTAACAAGCCAACGCTGACACCTTGTGGTCATTTAATCGTCACGCTCGTGATTATCCTTCGATAATTCCATGGGATGAAGTCAGCGCCCTGTGGACCAGTCATGTTCGTCCACACCAAGATGGGATGGAGATGGATCGGTCAGTATAATGAATGGACGCCACGTCTGATGTTGGAGTCACATTCAAAAGTAAGTAGACTGCACGAAGGTTTTGGGGGTACCCATTCATAAAAACTCCTCGTGTAGCAGTTTATGGTTTAGTATCTAGCTGGGGATTGAACCACTGATCAACCGACTAGTAGATGACCCACAGCCACTGTTGGAGTTTGACGGACTGTCATTCCTCTTTACTTTGCTGAGCACTTCTTGTCCTAACATAGATCACTACAGTAGTTTTCAACATGAACTCTGAAGGATGTCGTCTCCGTGACGTTACTCGCAGGTTTCTGGCTGTCCAGCCTCTTCTGCCTCCCGACTAAATATCAGCAAAGTCGTGGATCATCAGTGAACCTGAGGTGGAAGTTTCGGCTTGAGCTTGAGGATTTTGTTTGTATGTTTTAAAACAATAATTTAAAGTTTCTTTTGAACATGTGGGTGTGCCTGAGGTGAATGAAGAGCTGACTCTCTCCGGCTCATGAATAGAAACATAAGTTTCACTGTGAATAAAAATAAAACATGCAGATTAATTTGTTTATGCTCTGAAGCTCAGACCTCTGTTTCTTTCTCTTTGTGCAATTTACACATTAACACCTGAAGTGTTAAATATTCATCTTCAAACACAGGCATGATGGGTAACGATGATTTATCCTTTAATTGTACAGTTTTAACACTTAAACAACCGTCGACACACGCACTGTTACATCTGAACTGAGCTGAATGCATGAATATTTCAGACGTGTTTAATTATGTCTTCATCAAAGGACGGTGTGCACCTCCATTATCTCCTCCTTTCTTCTTGCTGAACAACATAAATCAGTAGTGTAACATTATTCCCTGTTGGTCTCAGAGGCTCTGCTTGAACCTGGTCCGGCTCCTGGGCCCGGTTCTGTTACAGTTAGCAGTTAATTAGAGAAACTCGGATTCCACAGCCCAGTTTAAAGAAGTGACCGGTGGAGGTGGTTTTCTTGTTGGGTTTGATTGTCTCCCATCTCCTCCTTGCACCTCCACATGTTTCAAAAATATTCTCTCAGTGGGGTTTGAACCCACAACTTCTGGATCTAAAAGGGCTCAGAGGAACATCTTTAACCACTGGACCACTGAAGATGTAGGCAGACTTGAGCAGTGGACCATGTGGTCCAGAAGGACATGGAGACGTGGTTTTCCTTCTATATGATGAGACAAACAAAAACAAAACTTGATTTTCTTTAACAGGAATTCCAGTTCCAGGAATTGTTGCAACACTTTGTGGAGTTTATTATCTGAGCCCTGAGTCTTTAAATGAGGGATCGCTCAAAGTGAGGAGGAAGTGACAGCTCACAACTTCTGGATCTAAAAGGAGCTCGGTAACAAGACCTCAGACCACTGGACCACAGAACATCCAGGGAGATGAGGAGCAGGGAGCAGTGGACCATGTGGTCCAGAAGGACATGGAGACTGGACTACAGGAGCCTACAGAAGTGGTTTCTTCTTGACTTCATTTATTTTTTACTTAATATTTGTTATGCACCAAAAACACCAAGACAACATGAAAACCTACTTGGCAATAAATTTGATTCTGGTTTGTCTCCTGGAGTCAGGTCAGAGTCTCAGCAGCAGATTTCTACAGGGTGCTGCTTTAAGCGGGGTTTGAACCCACAACTTCTGGATCTAAAAGTGGCTCAGTGCCAAGATCTTAACCCACTGGACCAGAGAAGATGTAGGAGGACATGAGGAGCAGGGAGCAGTGGACCATGTGGTCCAGAAGGACATGGAGACGTGGTTTTCCTTCTACATGATGAGACAAACAAAGTGAAGGACAGAGATGTTCTTCAGCAGCTCCATCAGGACTGATGGAGGAGAATCTTCAGCATGATTCCTCCATCAGTCTGATCCTGGTTCTTCTTCTTCTTCATGAGTACTGAAGATGGTCCAGTGGGGAAGGACGCCGACCGCCAACGTGGAGACGTGGGATCGAACCTCGGCTCCGAAAACCTGAGGTATGCAAAAACTCAAACACAAAACTAAAACTCAAAAACCAAACGAAACAAAAACTCAAAATCAAACAAACTAAAACTCAAAAACTAAAACAAAACCGTCAAACTTGCGTTGCGTGCGTTTCTAGTCGCGAATTCCAACTTCAACACAGAGGAGCATCATGGGAATGAAGACAAGGTAAGTGGAGTTAATTATTTTTGATGAATTTTGACGAAAGAAATTGGAACGAGCAAAAAGAGCAAAATGTATTTGGATGTTTGTTTCTTCTTTAACATCTTTCATCGTCTTCGTCACTGTGATGCCGACAGACAGTCGACCATCCAGGTGGTTTTTTCTTTCCAGGTTCGGCTCCTGGAGTCAGTTCAGTGATCGTCACAGCTGACCGAGCCAACACGAGCAGTTCACTAATTATGTATGAAATCTGATCCAGTTTCACTAAAATAACTGAATAGAGTTACGAAGCTTTCAGACTTTAAAGCTCAACGATCTGAGGGTCAGCGTCAAGGCCGCCGTTAGTGTTTACACAGAGCAGCTTCATGTTTACTTCACGGTCACCGTCTCTCGTTATCAACATCAAACTTTCAAGGCTCCAGAGTTTCATCAGCCTCTTTGTTTGACTTGAAAGCAATTAAAAGATCTTTTATTCATTATTATTATGGCACCTCCGCTCTTATATATATATATATATATACATATTCCTCCCGTCTGCCTGTATTTGAGTTTGTTTGGTCTCTCTTCTCTCTACACACCTGCCGATCATCATCAATCAGCAGCACTAACAGAGCTAACGGAGCTAAAATAGCTAACAGAGCTAAAATAGCTAACGGAGCTAAAAGAGCTAACGGAGCTAAAAGAGCTAACGGAGCTATCGAAGCTAAAAGAGCTAACGGAACTAAAAGAGCTAACGGAGCTAAAAGAGCTAACGGAACTAAAAGAGCTAACGGAGCTAAAAGAGCTAACGGAACTAAAAGAGCTAACGGAGCTAAAAGAGCTAACGGAACTAAAAGAGCTAACGGAGCTAAAAGAGCTAACGGAACTAAAAGAGCTAACGGAGCTAAAAGAGCTAACGGAGCTAAAAGAGCTAACGGAACTAAAAGAGCTAACAGAGCTAAAAGAGCTAACGGAACTAAAAGAGCTAACAGAGCTAAAAGAGCTAACGGAACTAAAAGAGCTAACAGAGCTAACGGAACTAAAAGAGCTAACGGAACTAAAAGAGCTAACAGAGGTAACAGCCAATGAACGAACTGAGGAATATATATACATATACATATATATATATATATATATATATATATATATATATATATATATATATATATTCCTCCCGTCTGCCTGTATTTGAGTTTGTTTGGTCTCTCTTCTCTCTACACACCTGCCGATCATCATCAATCAGCAGCACTAACAGAGCTAACGGAGCTAAAATAGCTAACAGAGCTAAAATAGCTAACGGAGCTAAAAGAGCTAACGGAGCTAAAAGAGCTAACGGAGCTATCGAAGCTAAAAGAGCTAACGGAACTAAAAGAGCTAACGGAGCTAAAAGAGCTAACGGAACTAAAAGAGCTAACGGAGCTAAAAGAGCTAACGGAACTAAAAGAGCTAACGGAGCTAAAAGAGCTAACGGAACTAAAAGAGCTAACGGAGCTAAAAGAGCTAACGGAACTAAAAGAGCTAACGGAGCTAAAAGAGCTAACGGAGCTAAAAGAGCTAACGGAACTAAAAGAGCTAACAGAGCTAAAAGAGCTAACGGAACTAAAAGAGCTAACAGAGCTAAAAGAGCTAACGGAACTAAAAGAGCTAACAGAGCTAACGGAACTAAAAGAGCTAACGGAACTAAAAGAGCTAACAGAGGTAACAGCCAATGAACGAACTGAGGAATATATATACATATACATATATATATATATATATATATATATATATATATATATATATATATATATATATATATATTCCTCCCGTCTGCCTGTATTTGTGTTGGTTTGGTCTCTCTTCTCTCTACACACCTGCCGATCATCACCAATCAGCACACCTGTCTGCTATCCAACAGTCAGCAGCGTCTTCAGGTGCTGTGTGTGTCCATGCATTGTGTTTCCTGCTACAGTATGAAGGTTCATTTCACCTCCGTCCATCCGTCCGTCTGTTTCCTCCATCTCGGGATCATCCACCTGCCTGTCTCACTGTCCACCAAGCCCTTCACCCAGCTCTCGTTCCTGGGTTTCCTCCACCTCACCTCAGCCGGCTACACATCTCCATGCCTGCAGGTATTCTGAATAAAACACCTGTTTCCACCTCACCTGTCGTCTGTATGTATTGGGGTTCAGTTAAACTACATATAACTTAAAAAACCTCTTTTAGATGAATCTGATGCTGCTCAGGTGTTTCTGGACCCGTCAGGTGAGTTTCTGATCTTTTATTTTTTCATAGGGCGTTTTCGAAAGAGGTTTAAACTTTCACATTTTAAAGCATACATTAACAAATAAAGATCCCAATATACCCTTAAAGACAGTGAAGTGTTCACAGGAGTAAATACTTACCGTACTTAACGTAATGTGACAGAAATAACGTCCGCACTATTTACCGGTCACACAAAGAAATCTTAAATTTATTCCTCCGCGATGTCGGGTCGCTTTTCGGTTTACAAGCAGTTGTTGTGATCCGAAACCACTCGAGCAGTATCGTGAACCCAAAGTATCCTGCAGCGCATCGTGAAAAGTACCGTACATCGACGGTCACTGACGATCAATCACGATAATTCATCATGAGCCGAGAGAGCGGCGTGAAGATCTGTCGTGAAACTGTGAGTCATTTTCTATCTGTGTTTCGTTTATACGTTAACAAACGGCACTAAAACTGTTGTAATTATCTATTTCGTTCCAAACCAAATCCCTGCTCAACTCGAGGATTAACCGTTCATAATTAGTATCTCTCCCTCCGGGAAATACATGACACTGGTTACTGATGGATTTTTAAATCTTAATTATATTTCAGCCAATCAAATCCACCGTTAAAATACAGAATGAAACAAAAGAAGGACCAACAAAACCGGTCTGACAAATTAATGTGTGGAAAAAACTGTCTAAGACCTGGACGCAGTCTCTGAGACGTCCCCGCAGACTGTCTAAAACCTGGACGTAGTCTCTGTGACGTCCCCGCAGACTGTCTAAAACCTGGATGTAGTCTCTGTGACGTCCCCGCAGACTGTCTAAAACCCGGACGTAGTCTCTGTGACGTCCCCGCAGACTGTCTAAAACCTGGACGTAGTCTCCGTGGCGTCCCCGCAGATTGTCTAAAACCCGGACGTAGTCTCCGTGACGTCCCCGCAGACTGTCTAAAACCTGGACGTAGTCTCTGTGACGTCCCTGCAGACTGTCTAAAACCTGGACGTAGTCTCAGTGACGTCTCTGCAGACTGTCTAAAACCTGGACGTAGTCTCAGTGACGTCTCCGCAGACTGTCTAAAACCTGGACGTAGTCTCAGTGACGTCTCCGCAGACTGTCTAAAACCTGGACGTAGTCTCAGTGACGTCTCCGCAGACTGACTAAAACCTGGACGTAGTCTCTGTGACGTCCCCGCAGACTGTCTAAAACCTGGACGTAGTCTCAGTGACGTCTCCGCAGACTGTCTAAAACCTGGACGTAGTCTCTGTGACGTCCCCGCAGACTGTCTAAAACCTGGACGTAGTCTCTGTGACGTCCCCGCAGACTGTCTAAAACCTGGACGTAGTCTCCATGACGTCCGTGCAGACTGTCTAAAACCTGGACGTAGTCTCCGTGACGTCCCCGCAGACTGTCTAAAACCTGGACGTAGTCTCTGTGACGTCCCCGCAGACTGTCTAAAACCTGGACGTAGTCTCCATGACGTCCGTGCAGACTGTCTAAAACCTGGACGTAGTCTCCGTGACGTCCCCGCAGACTAAAAAGTGTCAGCATGTTTCAAAAACATTTGATGAGGTGATGAACGTTTCTTTTGAACATGTGGGTGTGCCTGAGGTGAATGAAGAGCTGACTCTCTCTCTCATGAATAGAAACATAAGTTTCACTGTGAATAAAAATAAAACATGCAGATTATTTTGTTTATGCTCTGAAGCTCAGACCTCTGTTTCTTTCTCTTTGTGCAATTTACACATTAACACCTGAAGTGTTAAATATTCATCTTCAAACACAGGCATGATGGGTAACGATGATTTATCCTTTAATTGTACAGTTTTAACACTTAAACAACCGTCGGCACACGCACTGTTACATCTGAACTGAGCTGAATGCATGAATATTTCAGATGTGTTTAATTATGTCTTCATCAAAGGACTGTGTGCACCTCCATTAAACCAGAACTGTCTTTTGTACCGGGCTGTGAACATGTTTGGACCGCCGGGAAGACGACAACGTTTTCAGACCCGAGGCCCAGAATACTCATTAATTAACAAGGCTAACAAAGCTAAAAGAGCTAACGGAGCTAAAAGAGCTAACAGAGCTAAAAGAGCTACCGGAGCTAAAAGAGCTAACGGAACTAAAAGAGCTAACGGAGCTAAAAGAGCTAACAGAACTAAAAGAGCTAACGGAGCTAAAGGAGCTAACGGAACTAAAAGAGCTAACAGAACTAAAAGAGCTAACGGAGCTAAAGGAGCTAACGGAGCTAAAGGAGCTAACGGAACTAAAAGAGCTAACAGAACTAAAAGAGCTAACAGAACTAAAAGAGCTAACAGAACTAAAAGAGCTAACAGAACTAAAAGAGCTAACAGAGCTAACGGAGCTAAAAGAGCTACTGGAGCTAAAAGAGCTAACGGAGCTAACTGAACTAAAAGAGCTAAAAGAGCTAACAGAACTAAAAGAGTTAACGGAACTAAAAGAGCTAACGGAACTAAAAGAGCTAACAGAGCTAACGGAACTAAAAGAGCTAACGCAGCTAATGGAACTAAAAGAGCTAACGGAACTAAAAGAGCTAACAGAGCTAACAGGACTAAAAGAGCTAACAGAGCTAACGGAACTAAAGGAGCTAACGGAGCTAACGGAACTAAAGGAGCTAACGGAGCTAACAGGACTAAAAGAGCTAACGGAACTAAAAGAGCTAACGGAACTAAAAGAGCTAACAGCCAATGAACAAACAAAGTTAACTGACATTTGAACATGGGGTCTTATGGAGACTGACTCGGTTCTGGAGCCAGCCTCAGGTGGACGTTTGAGGAACTGCAGTTGTTAGCTTCACTTCATTTCGCTGCTCGGCTTAAAACATGAAGAACACGTTAAATCTTTGTTCTGCAAACAAACAAACAAAAAATCTTTTGAAATATTTATTTTTATTTTCTTGGTCTGACTTCTCTGAATCTCCGTCAACAAATACAGTAAATATTTTATCGTCCATTTGTACAAAGTGCTGAACATTATGCTGCCGTCCCATTAAATGATAATGCACAGCAGATATCACCCATGCCTCGGCATGAGGAGGAGGAGGAGGAGGAGGAGAGGGAGGAGGAGGAGGAGCCAGCCTCTTAAGCACTTTCCTCACCAGAGAGAGAGAGAGAGAGAGAGAGAGAGAGGGGGATGCAGGGAGGAGAGAGGGAGGCGCAGAGTCAGAGCGAGGCAGCATGAGCATGGGAGCTGATGCAGAGTGAAGGGAAGAGAAGGAGCCACTGAGCCGAGGGAGAGGAGAAACAAAAAGAGGAGCCGGAGCTGACGGAGGACGCTACAACAACTCTTTGCATGTTAAACACCCGCCTGCGACGATGACCTCCTGCCAGCTTCTCCTCCTCCTGCTGCTCTGCTGCTGCTTTGCCAGCTCGGGTGAGTTAACCAGCCTCTCCTCCGTCACTGTCGGCAAGTTTGGATGCAGTTTTTGTGTCATTACCCGGAGGAGTCCTCCCTCCTCCACCCGGCGTCCTGATGATGTAATTTCAGCTCCTCCGTCACCTCCTCTTTAGGAGTTGCTCAGGAGCTTGTTGACTTGTGGATGAGTGATGGTTGTGATGTGAGAAGTTGTGATGAGAGGATCTTTAATCAGTGTTTGACGTGTAAACTTTCCTCCCCCTGCTCCTCCTGCTCCTCCTCGTCGCTGCTGCTGCTGCAGTAAATTGTGAACAAAGGAGTAAATGAAGTGAGTTGGAAAGTGCTGATTGGGATTGTGCTTTAAAAGCTCCGACTGCTCGTATTGATCTCGTCCCTGTGATGACTTCACGTTCAGCGGCTCTGGATTTACTGCTGCCGTCTCAGAAACGTGACCATTGTGCTTCGGTCGAGAGGCAGCGAGGAGGCAGAGCCGCCGTGAGATGAGGCGGAAACTTTATAATGCCATTAAGCTGCTTTTTAATAAAGCGCCCTGCTGCTCCTGCTCCTCGCCTCCCTCCCTCCCTCCCTCCCTCCTCCTGCGGGATTCGATCTAATTCACCTGTTGTCGTCGTGCTCGCTCGGCTCCAAATGGAAATCTTCCAAATGTTATTGCTCAACTTTTTAATGCCGAGGTTCAAGCGTTCAAAGTCAACTGTGTGTGACGACTCGTGCGCTGGAAAAGAAACCTGCCGAGTCAGGCTGAACACACACACACACACACACACACACACACACACACACGCACACACACAGGGTGGCACACCACCACTAATTTGATTCTGACACTGGTAATAAAGCCTTTAATATGGCTCTCAGTAGCTCTCTTTCAGGCACCGTACATCAACTCTCAAGAGGATAGCAGCTTTATTGCCTTGTTTTATGAGTGTGTGTGTGTGTGTGTGTGTGTGTGTGTGTGTGTCGGAGCGAACTGAGGCGACCCCCCCCCCCCCCCCCCCCTCTACCACACTAACACACCACCCTAACACCACCTTTTATTTAAGTCTAACTCCGAGAGCAGAAGATTCATTTTTAGAAACTGTTTTTATGTCGTCGTCCTCAAACCGGCTGCAGCTCGTTGAGGAGGAACTGAACGAAATGATGAAAAGAAGCTGAGACTGTGCGTGCATCATGCATGCAGCGTGTGCAGCACATGCACGAGTAGTTACCAGCTGAAACGTTAAGTCGAGATAGTTAAAAAACTCTGAAATCTTAGTAACAAAAATGTGGCTCAGGAAAACATCAGATCTGGTTCTTGAACCTGCGACGTTCAGGACTCGAGAGTCGACAGTAAATGACGAACCTCGTGTTTGAACAGTCGATCTGTCGTCATGGAGAGAGTCACACACACACTGACGTCGTCGATGGGTTCAATGCCCAAAGACACTTCGACTGGAGGAGCCGGAGATTTGAACCAACAACCAGTCGCAGCTTATCGCAGCGTTCATAGAGACACAGACAGACTTCAGATCGCAGAAATAATTTAACTCGCTTCTTAAGCACAAAAAAAAGTTAAAGTCCGAAACTGTTTTTACACGAACTTTACTTATAGATTAATTATTTATTTAAATGTTAAATTTATAGATTTTAATGAAATAATTTAATTATTATTCTGCATAATTTTCACTTTAATTAATTAAAATATCTTAACCTGTTTATTTTTGGCTATCTAAACATTTAATTTTACTTTTATTCTGTTTTATTTATTTACACATTTCAATGGGTTTTATTTAATTATTTATTCTGTTTATCGTTTGTTCTATTTCTGAACCTGCCTCTGGTGTTTCCTCTGCATCATGACGGTTTGTGTTGCTGTTTGTAATAACAGGGTGGAGTGGTTTATTCTCTGTAACATTGAGTTTGTATGAAAAGGTTTTTTTCAACATTCCTTGTTACGTTTGTATAAAAATCATCTTACAGTTTGAAATAATCGTCGGCGTTTGCAGACGGGTTATTCTCAGAGGACGTCGGTTTCCAGTCAAAGAACATTTTTCATGGCAGCAGTTGAAGAAATGGACGAACTGTTCTCGTGCTGGTTAGTGAGTTATAGTTTATTTTCTGCAGTATAGATTTGAGTTGTAGGTTTACTGTGTTTCTGAAAAAGGTCTTGGAGGTCTGAAGTTTGGAAGTGGTGATTTTGGAAAAGCTGGTGAAGGTGTGCGATACCCGGGAGCAATCCTTTACAGCGACAACACAAAAGGGTATTTAGCTGAAAAATGGAGGCGCCGCGCTCGGCTCCGGGCTAAAGCTCGGCGTTTGGGGACGCACAGGTGAGAGCGACGAGCCTCCGTTTGTGGGATTCTCTAATTAGAGAGGCGACGTGTTATGTATTACTCAGTCCTCTGGGCTCGTGTGATCCGCAGGAGGCTCGGGTCGGGGCTGAATCACTCAGGGGCAAAGCTGCAGCTGTCAAAACTTGGACAACCTCGAGCCCCATTAATAACCCGAGCACTGCGTGCCAGATCCCCACGCTCAGCAGAACTGCTTCATGTGTACCGTTTAAGGAGATTGCAGGTAACGCATGCAGATGAGCCGAGGCGTTCGCGCTGTCACTTCCTCTGCTGAACATCCGCCTGAAGCAAAACAAAAAGAAAAAAAGCAGGAGATGATGGAAGAAGACAAAGAAATCCCCGCTGCCATCTGACTCTCCTTCTGGAGACGGCAGCCTGTGTTCTCGCCGTCCGAGCTCTGGCAACGACAGTTTGGCACAAAATGTGGGAGAATGTGGGAACGGCTGAAGTCGACTGATCGACACTTGAAACTGGAGGCCTGGGTGCTGGATCAAGCTGAGGATAGAAATCACAGCACGGAGACGGACGGGGTTAAATTTACATTGGCGTGCTCCATGAAACAGGAAGCGGAGAGTCTGTTTCTTACACCCACACCACCATGCATCGCAGATACCGCTATGAGATACTGTTAGTGCCAAGCTGTGGTGACCGACACCTCCAGACCAGCCGTCAGTCTGACAGGGAGACAGTGACAAAAACCACAAACTCTAAAATATCAGAGCACTTCATTATCCATAATTCACCTGATGATGCGTCCTGATCGTTGCATTGATGCGTCCGTACTGTTACTGACATTGTTCTCTGATGTCACCTTGACTTAATTAAACATCCGCAGCTCAACGCGTCCTGACATAATCAAACGAATATCCAGAGAATTCAATCTTCCTGAGCTCAGTGTTGAAAATGTCGAAGGTCTTTACGTTTGAAATCTTCAAGGACAGTTGTGGCTCTTCCAACTGAATGGAAGGACAGAGATGGATCCCAAGGTTTATGGAGGGAAATAAAGAGACACTTTGAGTCCACAACTTCAGGGCCAGGTGACACAAAACTCACAAAGCATCAGGTTTCTTCATAAAGGAAGTATTTGGTAGGAAAAGTACATAAAAGATACAAAAACAGAGTTTGAAGTTTGCATCATGTACAGGTGATAACTGAACTCTCTTGCAAGCTCAGTCTTCTAAGATATCTGCTGGAAATTCAGATTTAATGACCAAGTCCGTGAACTTCATGTACATGTATTTTTAGTGTTTTTATCTTTTGAAATACTCAGCTTCAGTCCAGATTAGTCAACCTTTAAGGTCTCTGTGCTCAACACTAAGGTGGTACACGCCTGTATTAACGAGGTACACGCCTGTATTAACGAGGTACACGCCTGTATTAACGAGGTACACGCCTGTATTAACAAGGTACACGCCTGTTTGAACGAGGTCCACGCCTGTTTGAACGAGGTACACGCCTGTATTAACGAGGTATGTGCCGTATTAACGAGATACACGTCTGTATTAACGAGGTACGTGCCCGTATTAACGAGGTACGTGCCTGTATTAACGAGGCACACGCCCGTATGAACGAGGTACACGCCCGTATTAACGAGGTACGTGCCTGTATTAACGAGGTACGTGCCTGTATTAACGAGTTACGCGCCCGTATGAACGAGGTACCCGCCCGTATGAACGAGGTACACGCCCGTATTAACGAGGTACACGCCCGTATTAACGAGGCACACGCCCGTATTGACGAGGTACGTGCCTGTATTGACGAGGTACGTGCCTGTATAAACGAGGTACACATCTGTATTAACGAGGTACACGCCTGCATGAACGAGGCGCACGCCTGTATTAACGAGGTACACGCCTGTATTAACGAGGTACACGCCTGTATTAATGAGGTACACGCCCGTATTAACGAGGTGGTCTAACGGCTCCATAAAATCCAGTATATTCATTAAAGAAGGTTGATATTTTTTAATTCAATTCTTTATTTAGGTTGACTTCCAGTTTATTTACTCATAACTGTTGACATGTTTTATATTTTCAGGATGTCGACCAATCAGATTGCTCGGCCAGAACCATTTAAAGTCTGATTTTTTTGGCTCTAAGTTGTTGATGAACAATTAATCAGTTAAATGAACATCAAGTGAAATCTTGACCTCTTCATAAATCCTGGACATGGTGATAAAATATCTCTGCTTCGTTCCACATCATCTGATAGCGGTATCAGCCGTGAAGCGTACACCTGACTGTGGTTAAAGTCTGACCGCAAAACAGAAACAGAAAGAAAGACAAGGTGAAGAGGAGGAAGAGGAGGAGGAGGAGGAGGAGGTCCTCAAAGACGGATGAGGCATAAACAAGCTCGCTCACGCTCCACTGGGAAAGTCAATATGGCTTCCCTGTGTTCAAAAGATGAGTTGACGTGCCGGTCATGCCCCCAGAGGGAACCCCTGTCTTCTCCAACCACGGGCAGCCAAGTGTTATGTCACGGCGTGTTCACCTGACTGACAGCAGCGTTAGGTGGAGGTCAAGTCCTGCAGATCCCCTCAATGGATCCTGTCGTCGATTCACAACAACAACCCCGCGTGCACGGCGCTACATGTGCTGCTGAGACTGCTCCGAGCTGAAGGGAAAGTTCAGCCTCGGGTTGATCTCCTGGCGGCTAACGCAGGCGCTGATTGCTCATCATATAATCAACGGAGAAGCTGATGAGCATTTAATTTCAACCACGAAGCTCTGGGAGTGCGGAGTGTTTACGATAACGTAGCGCGAGTGTGAAACACGTTCGTCTTTTAATGAAGGATCAGGATGTCAGAGCGTCGCGGGCTCGCTGTGATTAACTTGTTTCTGCAAACTAATAAAAGAAACGAGGAGGAAAAACAATGTTAGATATGAAGATTTCATAGAATCAGGATTAATCTCACAGACCTGAGATGAGCCTGCACAGATCTTACCTTCGTTAATATTTTATTACACAGTGTAGACACTGATGAAAACAACACTGTGGTTGGATGATCGGCCAATTTAGTCTGTTACTGGTTGTTTCTGTCATATTTTGTTAATTTAATGGTCTGAAACAGCTGGAAGAGCATCATCATCCTCGAGATATCTCATATCTAACTTTGTGGCTTTAGTGTTTATTTTAACCAAAAGCTGATTGTTAGAAAGACTGACGACATGTTAACGAGGCAATTAAGCCGGTTTTAGTTCGGTGACAGAAAGAAATTTGAATTGGGTGCTCAAACAAACTCGCTCTTAATTTTGCATAACTTTAAATCTTAATTTGAAGAGGTGACATTTGAACATGGGGAGCATTCTGGAGCCAGCCTCAAGTGGACTTTAGAGGAACTGCAGGTTATGACACTTCCTGTGTCGGCTTCACTTGATCTACCCTGTTTATCTCCAAAATATGAACTTATTTTAATTATAGGTTTAATTTAAGTTGGTAACTGTCGTATAATCTCAATATTAGAAGAGGAGGGAGTGCGTTACTGTCAATATTGGGACGACAGTGATGATAAGGACTGAAATTTGTTCTGGTATGAGGAGACCAATGACGCCACTCTTTAGACATATGATTATGTCATAGGGTATTAAAATGTAATGTACCAAGTCTGTGAGTTTCGTGGACGTTCAGACGTTGCAGCCGCTGCTTGAATCAGATCCAGTATCGGCCGTGCTGACGTATCGGAGCAGCTCTGCAGCGCGGCCCATACTTCCATCAAGATATTATTGGAAATCATTGCTCAGGGGTATTGTGGCAGTGAGATTCATCAGGCTTCTCTCTCCGCCTTAAAAATGACAAAGTAACAAGATAGCAGAAATGTCATATTGAAGAGGGATTTCTCAACCTCAGAGCCACTCCCAGGTCCTATAGCATTCATTATAGGAGTGTCTGACTCAAAACACAGCCATATTATACCTAATAGCACCTTCTCTATAAATAGCTGAACACAGCGGACACTGAGTATCTTCTGCCTTCTCGTCTTCACTGAACTCAAACACAATACAGTCTGGAGTTTGTTTTACCGTGCTGCTCTCTGCAACCACGTCCAACGCGTAGGCGGCTCCATCAATCACGACTTAAATTTAGCAACATAATATCTTTATTTAAATAAAGCTGAAGTAACTGTACACTGACTTTTATATGCACTTCATGGCATAGTGTGATAGTGGTTTCAGCAGGGCAGTGTTGATGTTTGATTTACACTGTACGTGCAGCTTATTTTTGTGTATATGTGTTCGCCTCTTCAGCTCCAGCAGCGTCCTTTGCCGCCGTGTCAGTGGTCTCGGTTTAACGTTAGCCTGGTTTAACGTTAGCCTGGTTTAACGTTAGCCTGGTTTAACGTTAGCCTGGTTTAACGTTAGCTTGGTTTAACGTTAGCCTGGTTTAACATTAGCCTGGTTTAACGTTAGCCTGGTTTAACGTTAGCTTGGTTTAACGTTAGTCTGGTTTAACGTTAGCCTGGTTTAACGTTAGCTTTCCCGCTCTCTCTGGACTGATTTGGCTGTTGTCTACTTTCCCAGCTGGTGTTGCTGCGGCGCCACCGCTAACGTTATTGCTAACAAAATACTATTGCTGACAGAGCTAACGAAAATAACAGAGCTAACGGAACTAACAGAGCTAACGAAAATAACAGAGCTAACAGAACTAAGAGAGCTAACGGAACTAAGAGAGCTAACAGAGCTAACAGTTAACACAGTTAGCTGTGCCGCCTCCATCTCTTCACGTTTCTGATGGATTACAGACCTCCGAACACGTTAATGCACAGGAAGTTAGAGACGCGTCTCGATAGGCCTCGGGCTCCTTTGCTATCACCGTCACCGTCATTAACCTCTTCTCTGACCGGCAGCATAACGACAGGACGCCGTCGTGCTGTTGCCTCAAATCATCCTGATCAACTGAAAATCAATGGTCATTGATCAGCTGATGGATTTCCTTCAGGGGTCATTGTGATATAGAGGGAGGCAGTCACATGCCGCGGCGGCTCCATCCCTTACGTGTCATGTTTGGCATTCGGAGCCGCAGCTAATGAGGAAGCCGCCCGTTAGTGATTGATGCTGCACAGTTGCAGCTTATACGGCACTTAAATTGGAAAAAGAAGCTGAAGGCGGAAGAAGGGAGACACATTTTAAAGCTGTCAGGTGGAAGGCCTGCCAGCCGCTGACAGCCGGTAGCAGAGGGGAGGCGCTGAACATCACTGTGTGACTGTTTGTTTATTCAGATATCTGTTAGCTCCTCTGTGGCCATTCATACAACATGAGTCTATATATATATATGTACACATATATACACGACATATGTAGAGCTGTAACTTTGGGCTCCGGGTCGGGAGAAGTACGTAACGCTTTACGGCACTAAGTCACACAGCAGCAACTATTTCACTGATTCTGGTGAAACTGGATCATATTTTATGGAGGAAATGTTTTCTGGTTTTCCCTCTGATGTCCTCCGGCTGCTCCGCCTCAACTCTCTGTGATTTACAGAGTTTATGATGGACAGTGAAGTAAACTGCTGACAGCTGTAGCTGCTGTTAGCTCATGTTAGCTCAGTCTGTTAGCTGCTGCTAGCTCATGTTAGCTCAGCCTGTTAGCTGCTGTTAGCTCATGTTAGCTCAGTCTGTTAGCTGCTGTTAGCTCAGTCTGTTAGCTGCTGTTAGCTCGTGTTAGCTCAGTCTGTTAGCTGCTGTTAGCTCAGTTCGTAAGCTGCTGTCAACTCATGTTAGCTCAGTTTGTTAGCTGCTGTTAGCTCACGTTAGCTCAGTCTGTTAGCTGCTGTTAGCTCATGTTAGCTCAGTCTGTTAGCTCATGTTAGCTCAGTTTGTTAGCTCATGTTAGCTCAGTTTGTTAGCTGCTGTTAGCTCATGTTAGCTCAGTTGGTTAGCTGCTGCTGACTTGCTTTAAGTGTAAAACTCTTAATGAATGTTGTTATTAATATACATGTTCTATGTTATCTAATTTATTTATTCACACATTCCTCTTTAACTCCTTCCTCCTGAGTGTGTGTGTGTGTGTGTGTGAGTGTGTGTGTGAGTGTGTGTGTGTGTGTGAGTGTGTGTGTGTGTGTGGGTCCACTTGTTTGTGATTGCCCAACACTCTGTGTCTTCTATATTTTTATTTATTTACTCACATTTCAGATTTTTAGTGTGCTGCAATCATTTCATCATACAGCTAGCAGCCTTAGCCCGAGCAGTGTGTGGGTAAATAGTACAAACATCAACATATTTCTCTCCTATGGTATTGCAGACATGAATCTTGTTCTTTGTCACTGAGATCTATGGCCGTGTTACACTTTGCAAGTTGCATCGGCGTTTCCCCAGCCGGCGCTGCTCGGAGGCGGATGGGGTAAACAAACAGCTGCAGCTATTGACAGAGCTGTTAGGCTGGTGCACAGGCCGAAGTGTTTGCTGTTGCAGGAGGGACGAGAAGCTTTGAATTACAGAGCTGCTGCTATAACGAAGGCAGTGTCTAAGACCAGGACGTAGTCTCAGACTGTCTAAGACCAGGACGTAGTCTCAGACTGTCTAAAACCTGGACGTAGTCTCAGACTGTCTAAAACCTGGACGTAGTCTCTGAGACGTCCCCGCAGACTGTCTAAAACCTGGACGTAGTCTCAGACTGTCTAAAACCTGGACGTAGTCTCAGACTGTCTAAAACCTGGACGTAGTCTCAGGCTGTCTAAAACCAGGACGTAGTCTCAGGCTGTCTAAAACCTGGACGTAGTCTCAGACTGTCTAAAACCAGGACGTAGTCTCCGCAGACTGTCTCCGCAGACTGTCTAAAACCTGGACGTAGTCTCAGACTGTCTAAAACCTGGACGTAGTCTCAGACTGTCTAAAACCAGGACGTAGTCTCAGACTGTCTAAAACCTGGATGTAGTCTCTGAGATGTCCCCACAGACTGTCTAAAACCTGGACGTAGTCTCAGACTGTCTAAAACCTGGATGTAGTCTCTGTGATGTCCCCGCAGACTGTCAAAAACCTGGACGTAGTCTCAGACTGTCTAAAACCTGGACGTAGTCTCAGACTGTCTAAAACCTAGACGTAGTCTCAGACTGTCTAAAACCAGGACGTAGTCTCAGGCTGTCTAAAACCTGGACGTAGTCTCAGACTGTCTAAAACCTGGACGTAGTCTCAGACTGTCTAAAACCTGGACGTAGTCTCAGACTGTCTAAAACCTGGACGTAGTCTCAGACTGTCTAAAACCAGGACGTAGTCTCAGACTGTCTAAAACCTGGACGTAGTCTCAGACTGTCTAAAACCTGGATGTAGTCTCTGAGATGTCCCCACAGACTGTCTAAAACCTGGACGTAGTCTCAGACTGTCAAAAACCTGGACGTAGTCTCTGTGACGTCCCCGCAGACTGTCGAAAACCTGGACGTAGTCTCTGTGACGTCCCCGCAGACTGTCTAAAACCTGGACGTAGTCTCTGTGACGTCCCCGCAGACTGTCTAAAACCTGGACGTAGTCTCTGTGATGTCCCCGCAGACTGTCTAAAACCAGGACGTAGTCTCAGACTGTCTAAAACCTGGACGTAGTCTCTGTGATGTCCCCACAGACTGTCTAAAACCTGGACGTAGTCTCTGTGACGTCCCCGCAGACTGTCTAAAACCTGGACGTAGTCTCTGTGACGTCCCCGCAGACTGTCTAAAACCTGGATGTAGTCTCTGTGATGTCCCCGCAGACTGTCGAAAACCTAGACGTAGTCTCTGTGACGTCCCTGCAGACTGTCTAAAACCTGGACGTAGTCTCTGTGATGTCCCCGCAGACTGTCTAAAACCTGGACGTAGTCTCCGTGACGTCCCCACAGACTGTCTAAAACCTGGACGTAGTCTCTGTGACGTCCCTGCAGACTGTCTAAAACCTGGACGTAGTCTCTTCTTTACTCTCACACAGATGTATTTGTAGTTAAGGGCGTCTTCAGATGTCTCTTTGGTTTTCTGAATGTGTGGACGTTGCATGGACGTTGTGTGAACGTTGCGTGGACGTTGTGTGAACGTTGCGTGGACGTTGTGTGAACGTTGCGTGGACGTTATGTGAACGTTGCGTGGATGTTGTGTGGACGTTGCATAGACGTTACATTACTCCACAGCTCCAATCACCACCTGTGCGTCTTTCTCCATATAAATGTAAATCAGCCTTTTAACTTGTACACAGGAAGTGGTGGAGGGAGGGAGGGGGAGCAGCAGCGAGCGCCTCACCTCCAGATAATGATGTGTTTCCTCACCATTACCATGCAGCCCGTCACAAAGGTGTGCCGCTGGAATATAGTAGTGCGCCTCACGCTTCCCAGTGGACACTTGTCTCAGCCTTTTGTTGTTGACTCCAGTCTGGCTCCTGCATAAAATCTGCTCGCTGCTCGCTTGGCTCGGCGGACCTCGAGTCAGAACCTGAGTTTACTGACCGGCGTGCCGCAGTGGCATCACGGTGCTCTGTCATATTAACGCTCCGACATCCGTCTGTGATGTGATGCCCGCGAGGCACAAATCCATCTGAGCGTGCTCCGTTTAATCTCGCCTCATTATTTTTCTATGCAGTAAACTGGGGGGTGGAGGAGGTGGAGGTGTTGAGGTGTTGTGTTGTTGTTGTGGCGTCTCTTTAATGGGGAGCAGCAGCCACAGGAGCTTTAATAAATGTTTCTTTGACTCGGTCCACTTCTTCCACGTCTGATGAGGTGATGCTGACGTTTGGACTCTGATTGACAGCTGTGACGTTCATCCCCCTCAGTCTGCTGCAGGTTGATGACTCCTGTCCTACAACAGCTCATTAAATAAGAAGAGTTGATCTTACTTCTCTGAAGACACTTTCCATATAGTGCAGCTCTTTATAACATGATTTAAAGACTCAACAGTTCAGAAAAACTTCCTTTAAGAGGAGAAACCTCGAGCAGAACCCTTGAGACGTAGTCTCCGTGACGTCCCAGCAGACTGTCCAAAACCCGGACGTAGTCTCCATGACGTCCACGCAGACTGTCTAAAACCTGGACGTAGTCTCCATGACGTCCACGCAGACTGTCTAAAACCTGGACGTAGTCTCCATGACGTCCACGCAGACTGTCTAAAACCAGGACGTAGTCTCCGTGACGTCCCCGCAGACTGTCTAAAATCTGGACGTAGTCTCTGTGACGTCCCCTCAGACTGTCTAAAACCTGGCCGTAGTCTCCATGACGTCCACGCAGACTGTCTAAAACCCGGACGTAGTCTCCGTGACGTCCCCGCATACTGTCTAAAACCTGGAAGCAGTCTCCGTGACGTCCTCGCAGACTGTCTAAAACCTGGCCGTAGTCTCTGTGACGTCCTACAGACTGTCTAAAACCTGGACGTAGTCTCCGTGACGTCCCCGCATACTGTCTAAAACCTGGACGTAGTCTCCGTGACGTCCCCGCATACTGTCTAAAACCTGGACGTAGTCTCCGTGACGTCCCCGCAGACTGTCTAAAACCTGGACGTAGTCTCTGTGACGTCCTCGCAGACTGTCTAAAACCTGGACGTAGTCTCCGTGACGTCCCCGCAGACTGTCTAAAACCTGGACGTAGTCTCCGTGACGTCCCCGCAGACTGTCTAAAACCTGGACGTAGTCTCCGTGACGTCCCCGCAGACTGTCTAAAACCTGGACGTAGTCTCTGTGACGTCCCTGCAGACTGTCTAAAACCTGGCCGTAGTCTTTGTGACGTCCCCGCAGACTGTCTAAAACCTGGACGTAGTCTCTGTGACGTCCCTGCAGACTGTCTAAAACCTGGCCGTAGTCTCCGTGACGTCCCTGCAGACTGTCTAAAACTATGTTTATTTCTGCTGTGAAGTTGGACATTTGGACGTGGGGACTTATGGAGACTGACTCACTTCTAAAGTGGACGAGAAGAGGAACTGCGGTTCCTGTTGGTGGATCTTTGAGTCTCTTGTCACGTCTGCTCTTCAGTCTTCATGGTTTTTTGGTTTTGCCTCGTTGAAATCATGTAAATCAAACATGGCCGCGGTCCAAATCGCTCTGACTCACTCGGGCTCGCTGGTTGGCTTCGACCCAAATCATCACCAGCCCGACACGAGCCCCACTGTCCCCCGTATCCATTAGCCTGCATGCAGCAGGCACGGAGCGGGCATCAAACATGCCTCCTGCTCCTTCGTTAAGAGACAACAACAACAAAAAATAATGGTCTGAAGACGAGGCTCCAGCCAAGACTTGATTAAGGTCCACAGGCCCAGTCACAGCAGCTGAGTTGATAAGCGAGCATGAGGAGCGAGGCGGCCTCTCCGGGCATGCTGGGGGAGAGTGGAAGTTGATAAACAGCGAAGCCCTTGGACTGAGAGTGTAGTTTATTGTAGCCTTATCTAAAGTGATAATGGCACCACTGAGGGTCTGGTAATGAGGGATGAGTGGGAGGTAACCTTATAAAAGGCCCTAATGTCAGATCAGATAGCTACTGGAGAAAGGTGAAGGAGCATACACTCAATATTTTTCTCTCTGTGAGGCAGCAGGGGAGGAAAACAGGATTTAGAGTGGGTGGGCTCCGTGAAAACGCTGTCTGGCTGTCAGACGGCGAGAAGCCGGGATGCTTTGGAGGAGTAATCTCCACAGTAAACTCAGTATCTGGGGTCAAATAACGGGACGAGGACTCCTATTTTATTTTTTTTATTCTTCCTCTTCCTCCATTCTCGATTTCCTATTTCAGATATGCACCATTTTGTCAGAGCATAAAGAGGTTGGAGAGCGGTGGAGTGAATGAGAGTGAGCACCGAGCGGATGCATTTCTCACAGATTACGGCCAGATACTGAAGCTCTGCTTTTCTTTATCTTTATTTCAAGAGTTCAATTACAGCCCCCACCACCAGCCAAAGGACGGTGCGCGCAAACCGACCGATCACCATCACGAGAGGAGGCAGTAAATTATATTTTATCTAACAAAGGGTTATATTTTTAATCAGTTTTTCTTCGAGTTTAAAAACTCTTTGCAGAAACATGCTGCAACAACTGCACGAGGTGAATCATCACTCAGACTAACAGCTCTGTCTCAAACACAAAGAAAGTTATTTTCATTTTTAAAAAACTCAACTTCCTCTTAAATTTAATACCAAATATTTGACATTTGTAGCTTTTTACTTTTAAAAAACAAACCTGCCAACTCTTCGGTGAACACTCCCCCCAAAAATCAGCCTCTGTCTGGGCAGCCGAAGTCCCCTCGCTGTTTATCTACAGCGATTATGTGATGAAACTTCCAGCAACCCACATTGTTACCGTACACACAGTGGTAATGTGGTAGTAGATAGTGTGTTTGGCAACTTATATAAGAAAAGATCTTCGGATTAATGTGGAAAAACTGATTCGGTGCGGTCAATCCACGCTGCCGACTCTTCGGCGAACAGTGAGAGTCGATTGTTACAGTAATTATATGATGAACTAAAGTAAAATCCCACATTGTTATAACGAACTAATGTTATAATAGGAAACGTCTTTGGTACCTTCTTCAAAGTTACGTGTCGTCCCTGCCGACTCTTTGGCGAACGCTCCCCCAGACAGTTCTGACAGTTCGACATAAATCTGAAGATATTTTCACATAAAGTTGCCACAGATGCCACATACCTGTGTGCTATAATTATATTCTCCAAATTTCATCATATAATCACCGGAGATAACGAGCAGGACAACCGGCTCTCACCTCCCAGATGGAGGCTGTTTTCCGGGGGAGTGTTCGCTGAAGAGTCGTCAGGGAGGACTGACCGGCGACTGGTCGATTTCTGTGGCTGTTTGTTCTTGTTTTTAAATTTTAAAAGCTACAAATGCCACATATTAAAGGGGAAGTTGGGGATTTTCTGGGGGGAGAGTTTGTAGAAGAGTCGGCAGGCAGGGGCGCAATTAGTGGGTGTGTCAGGTGTGTCATGACACACCCACTTTTGAATGACCGTAGATCCGTCCCACCCACTTTTATGTAGCTGTTTGTTTTTTTAAACTTTGTCTTCTTCAAATCTTCTGATTCAAGCATCACGAGGAAACCAAAATATGAATTAACATAATATTTGGTTTACTGAGGTGTGTGCCAGTAGCGGTTTTAGGTACGGGCGGACAGGGCAGCCGCCCGGGGCGCCATTTCGTGGGGGGCGCCACGAGCGCCCGACAATAACCTCGCGAACTTTCGATACCGCTCATTAAGACAGCGGAGCGGGCGCCCCCGTGGGCGGGGGGTTGACGAGGTAGAGGGGGAGCCGGACAGACTGATCAGGGCGCACGGCGCATCCAGGGGCGCACGACAAAATCTCCGTCCCGGGGGGGGGGGCATTGGGGGCAGCTTCGCCCCCCCCCCCGTTTCTCAAACCTATCTGCGCGCCTGTCGGCAGGGTGGATCGACCAGGTCGCCCCACATATATTTGTTAATTTAGCTCATTCGTGACGATTCTCAGTGAACTGCAGCTAACATTGAATAAATGTCCCGGCGTCTGGAGGGTTAATGATCAGAAAACAGACGTATAAACACCGACCGGCCTTTCGGCGTTGCAGTGTAAGGATAGAGACCTGCAGGGTGAGGAGGGATGGCTGTGGTGGAAGGCAGGATGTGCATGTACGGGCTAAAATAAATAAAAGTCTTTGCTCCAACCTGGCACGAGCGAGTATCGGAAAACCACTGAAGTATTTACTAGGCCCAATAAATACACCCGGGTCATTTAAGGTGCTTACAGAGCGAGGCTGTGTTACCAGTCTCTCTCAATATCTGCGAGCTCGCTGCAGACAGAGCAAATATTAAAAAGTAAAATATAATATTCTCGCCCTCTGGTCTGAAAATATATTTCTGATTTCTGACTGATCACATGCTCCTTCATCCTGACAGTCTGTGATGGATTCATCTACTTCCCCTCTTATTTTATTCTTCCTGCATCTAAATTGTTGAACTCTGCGGAGCGGCGCGGCGCTCTGAGTGGCATTATACTCTCCGAGCCATTGTCTGTTAATGATTTCAAAGACCCTGTGAGGAGCTGCAGCTCTGTCATGTCAAAGATTTTTGAGTTTTACACGGCTTGACAAGTGCCGTACTCCCACAGGGCGCAAAGGAGGAGGGAGAGGCAGCGGGAGGAGGAAGGAGGACGCAGGAAGGAGGAAAATAGATGGAGCGAAAGGATTTAAACGCGATCGGTTTTGTTGGTCTATCAGGGAAGATTTGAGGCAAATATTCGGTTAGTTCACCCTCAGAGTTTTGTTGTAATGTGCGACTCACTCGCGGTGGCGGCGATGGTTCAAAGACGCGTTGAATTCCTTGGTTTCATTTCCAAGTTTAGCTGCCGTGCATGTGAGCTGATCAGACTGACAGAGTTCCTGCGCCCCCAGAGATGCCAGGCTTGCCAAAGCTCCTTCGCTCCCCCGTCCTCCTCCTCCTCCTCCTCCTCCTCGGCATCCCACTTGACAAACTTGAAGTGGCACCTTGGCGGTGCAGCGTTTTTATTGTTGCTCTCCCCCCTCAAAGTACCTCTCTTCCTGCTCTCATGCAAAAGGAGAAAGCTCAGTAATAAAAACATGATTTTTCCTTCCTTAGTTTCTCAGATCACCGTTCAGTCAGCAGACGTGGATCTGCTCCTCAACTCGTTTTTTATCCGAACTCTCTCGCCCGGTCTTTGAGGCAGTAGCCTTCACTGGAGGTCGGCATTGACCTCACACGCTGGCCGAGCCTCCAGACACTCGACATGAAGGCGGGAGAGTGAAGTCGAGCTTCATACGAGGGCGAACCGCGGGAAACTTCAAGGGGCGACGCGCTGCCTTGCCAAGAGCTATAAACAACCTCAGCTGCCAAAGACCTGCAGCTCACGACGTCTTCTGGGTTCGTGGAAATAACGATGTGATGGGTTCGGTCTTTAGTTCCTGCAAAAGTGATGATGATATTAAAGAGCTGTGTTTGATTTAATGCACTGAAGGTGTGAAACATGATGCAGAGGGTGTGAAGAGACGCGGAGGATTTCAGAGTGATGTTTTAATTGGAAGCTCACGCGTTTCTCACATCGAGTTGCCAGTTCGGTTCCGACCAGCCAAGTTTTTTCTTGTGCTTCTGTTTGTTTGTGTTACCGAGTCAGGGGTCTTCAATTTCGCCGATAGAAACCTGGTCCCTCCAGGACAAAGGTTCAGAACCGCTGATGTAAATGTGTCAATGTGGCCACAGCGCGTCCTCATCCTTCTCCTGTCACCGTCTTGCTCTGATAATAACATCCTCGCTGCTGCTTCCAGCCTCCACGTGATGATTTACATACAGCCTTTCTCTTTCATTTCCTTCGAGTCTCTCAGCCGCTCAGACCTTGATGAAACCCTCCCCGATAAGCCCTGTGCAGTCATGCTGCAGGAGACCTTGTGGGTTTGGTATCGTTACAGCCGAAGACGCATCACCCCCATCAGAAGAAAGACCCGGTCTGAGGCCGCGGGGCCGCCTGAGGTTGCTGGTCCGTGACCTTTTTAAATGAATTTCAATGAGGCTTTAATGCAAAGGGTCGCAGGATCGCGGCCCAACACAAATGGAGGTGGATGCGTGCGAGGCGAAGTAACGTTAAAGGGAAACACGTGGATCATCGGTTTAAAAACGATAACAGGACCGGGCCGCTCTGCAGCAACGACGGTGCTTCTGGTTTAAATTTTAGATACATAATTTACATATTTAATGTGCGAGTTGTTCATGCTCAGAGATCTGAAATCGTTGAGAGCAAACTGCGATGAAAACAAGATAATTTGAAGCATTTTTGTAAAGAGAGATTTATTCTGTAAGACCGAGATGTGTCGAGCGTTACCTCCCGACTGCATCATCGATCTTTTAAGCCCATGTGAGCTGCAGCAGCTCGGGATCCTCGGGCAAAGTTTTCTTTAGCCATTTGAAAGGCTCGGATTTGAAAACTGGAGACTGTAGACTATAAAACAGCTTAGAGAACCTTTGCCCGAGGATCTCGCTGCTGCACTTCAGCTCTCGTGAGCTTAAAAAATGATCAATGATGTAGTCAGAAGGTAAACCCGGACCAGTCGTAAAAGTCTGCAGCAAAAATCATAAAATTTACAGCTGACCGGCTGCAGAGGCTCAAAGCGCGGCGACGTGATCACGATGGTTAAACGCGTCACGGCGTCTTTCTGAACATCGATCGAGATGTTTACAAGGACGGAGGTGACAGAAGACATAAACAAATATCTTTATATGGAATAATAGCACAGATATGAACCTCGTGGACGTTTTAACATTCGGTATGATCGATCTTCTTCTGGTTTCCGCCCCAAAGCAGCGAATTTAAACTCTGGAGCGTCTCCGACCCCCGAGGATCGATGTGACGATGTTGTAGATGTGAGGAATGATTGTGAGCGCACAGTTTCCTGCTGTCTCTCTGCACACAGACTCTCTGATGGAAACAGATGAATAATGTATTAATTCATTACGTCTGGATCGCAGGAAATATCGACTAATAACCGTGTTTTCCTACGAGGGTGATTTAATATGTGCCATTATTTCGAGAAGGTGTCTTATTCTGATTCTGATCAGACGTCTGTGAACATCCCGAGCTCCACGGAGGCACGGAAACAATATTCTTCATTATCGAGACAGAGACAGAGGTTTGACTTTGTTTGAGAGAAGCAGCAGAGATCCCTCTCTTCTTCTTCACTCTCTTCTTCTTCTCTTCTTCTTCTTCTCTTCTTCTTCTTCTCTCTTCTTCTTCTCTTCTTCTTCTTCTCTTCTTCCCTCTCTTCTTCTTCCCTCTCTTCTTCTTTTCTTCTTCCCTCTCTTCTTCTCTCTCTTCTTCCCTCTCTCTTCTTCCCTCTCTTCTTCCCTCTCTTCTTCTTCCCTCTCCTCTTCCCTCTCCTCTTCCCTCTCTTCTTCTTCCCTCTCTTCTTCTCTTCTTCTTCCCTCTCTTCTTCTTCCCTCTCTTCTTCTTCTCTTCTTCCCTCTCATCTTCCCTCTCTTCTTCCCTCTCTTCTTCTTCCCTCTCTTCTTCCCTCTCTTCTTCCCTCTCATCTTCCCTCTCCTCTTTCTTCTCTTCTTCCCTCTTCTCTTTCTTCTCTTCTTCCCTTTCTTCTTCTTCCCTCTCTTCTTCCCTCTATTCTTCTCTCTCTTCTTCCCTCTCTCTTTCTTCCCTCTCTTCTTCCCTCTCTTCTTCTTCCCTCTCCTCTTCCCTCTCCTCTTCCCTCTCTTCTTCTTCCCTCTCTTCCTCTCTTCTTCTTCCCTCTCTTCTTCTTCCCTCTCTTCTTCCCTCTCTTCTTCTTCCCTCTCTTCTTCCCTCTCTTCATCTTCCCTCTTCTCTTTCTTCTCTTCTTCCCTCTTCTCTTTCTTCTCTTCTTCCCTTTCTTCTTCTTCCCTCTCTTCTTCCCTCTCTTCTTCTCTCTCTTCTTCCTCTCTCTTCTTCCCTCTCTTCTTCCCTCTCTTCTTCTTCCCTCTCTACTTCTCCTTCTCTTCTTCTTCCCTCTCTTCTTCTTCCCTCTCTTCTTCTTCCCTCTCTTCTTCCCTCTCTCCTTCTTCCCTCTCTCCTCTTCCCTCTCCTCTATCCTCTCTTCTTCTTCCCTCTCTACTTCTCTTCTTCTTCCCTCTCTTCTTCTTCCCTCTCTTCTTCTTCCCTCTCTTCTTCCCTCTCTTCTTCCCTCTCTTCCCCTCTTCTCCTCTCATCTTCCCTCTCCTCTTTCTTCTCTTCTTCCCTTTCTTCTTCTTCCCTCTCCTCTTCTTCCCTCTCTTCTTCTCACTCTCTTCTTTCCTCTCTTCTTCTTCCCTCTCTTCTTCCCTCTCATCTTTCCTCTCTTCTTCTTCCCTCTCTTTCCTTTCTTTGCACTAAATGCCACCGCAGCAGAAAAAAAAGGTCACTCAGGATTAAAAGTCATTTAGCTGAATGAATTGAACTTGCAAGTGCAGAAATGTAGCCAGCAGCTAATGCATCTCTTCTTGGATACCTAATATAGGAGAGGGAAAATATCCATGTTTACCGGCTCTCTGGCTCCGGTCCAACCCATCCACCCTCCCACTCGGTGCGGAGCCACAGTCGTGGCGGTGGAGGATCTCTTTAGGGTGGAGGATCTGAATGCTGCCAAGGTTTGGGACAGAGAAAAGAAATATTCATGTATTAATATGTAACATTTCTGTTTCTGTGTTTGGAGGACAAGACCTTAAAAATAACCCTGTTACCTAAAATACATCTCGCATTGACAAAGATGTGGGTTACACTCATGGTCAAGTCGGCTTATAAAAGGAAACATAACTCGAACGAGGTCCTCGGTCCCTTTAGAAATGTACAACAGGTCTCTGTCGTGTTCGTTCCAAAATACAACCTCTGATTCTGTCTGTGCATGGAAACAGTCCATCAGGTGTCTGTTTGAGGGAAACGTCTCGTTAGGTTGGACGTTTGTTGGACGTTTGTTGGACGTTTGTTAGACGTTTGTTGGACGTTTGTTGGACGTTTGTTGGACGTTTGTTGGACGTTTGTTTCGCCCTTGAGGGGAGCGTTGGTTTGAAGACAGACGGCTTCACGTCCACCTCATGACTTCACTTGAAATCTGGACTGATTGACCTTCACATCTTGAAAGTAACGATGGACCGTTGTTTCTCTTCACGCCACTGCTGGTTTCAAACGTTACGTTCGGGGGTTTCATGGTCTTTCTGGTCTCTTGAGTCCATTTTCACGTCTGACTGCAAAGACTAAGACGTTTTAATTCTGTATCGTTTCTTTGTGTCTGTGCGTCGGCATCCTGGCCGTCTCATTGGCTCCTCACTCGTCTGTTCTCTCCACAAACACACTTGCACTGTTTTGTTCCTTGATAGTCAAATGAGTCCAAACCTTTTGCAGCCTTGTATGTTTCATGATCTATCAATGCGAGGCCACTAAGACGCACGTGGCGTCTCTAAGGCAGCGCTGTGATTCCTCCGTCCTTGGTCTTTCCTGATGATGGATACGAGTGGAAACATCTCTAATAAATCTTTGGTGGATCAGGTCTGTGGACGTATTTGCATTTGAGTGTCCATCTTCTGAAAACGTTCTGCGTTTGTGTAACACCAAAGGATGGAGTTTATGTTTTGGAAGGATGTTGTTCAGAGCCCCTGAAAAACCTCTGACACTTTCATTTATCATCCATCTGTACACGGCCACAGTAAAATATGTTTCTTCTGGTTGATTGCTGCATCAAGATGGAGAGTTGCCTCGCAGCTGTTTCTGCTGTGAACCCTCGAGAGCGTTTGTAGGTTATTAAACCGAGTTTGATTCAACATCAAAAAGAAAAATCAAACAGCACTTGTAAATAAATATTTCCTCTGCGAGAACAAACAACAGTGTGAAGCTAACACGACCCCGTCAGTCCTCCCTCACGACTCTTCGGTGAACTCTCCCAAGAAAACAGCCGAGTGAGTCCCTGGCTGAGATCAGATACATATTTAATACATGACATCACATGTTTCCTGATGCTTTACCAACATGTTACAGCGAACGCTGGACCGTGCAGCCGTCTCGTTTGACAGACGGGTGAGAAATGAAAGTGAACGTGGTGAAATCAGGGCGACACCTCTTTTTCTTTCGGCGCTGTCTGCAGGGACTTTTCCTCTCTCTGCTGGGATCACACTATCATCATCTGTCACTTCAAACGCTCCGTCTGACAGCTCCGGTTTGACACCGCCGCTGTGTCCATTGTGACAATGATTGGCAAGGGAGGTCTGCGCCGTGGGTGCAGGGAGATAACAGGGCAACAGTTAAGGACGAGCGCTGCACCTCCCGGTGAGAAAAAAGGTGAACGGAAAAACAGATGATGTGACGGCAATGCCCCGACTGCCCGTGGACATGAAAGAGGACGTTTCCAGGGAGGGCGGCTGAAGAACGGCTTCATCTCTGTGTTCACAAGGCCACGTTTACCTCTGTCGCACACAGCTGGATACCAATAACTACAGCATCTGGCAGACCGAGTCTTTATCCCAGTAATTAAACCATTTTATCACAGTGTGGCAAAATGCATCCGACACTGGAGATCAAATAAGTTTGGATGTCAAACACATTAAATAAAGTCCTGATCTTTGTGTTTTCCATCATCAATAACCAGAACCAGAAAAATACATCATTACGTCGATATATTTGATTTTATTTTGGCTCTGTAAATATAAAAATGTCAAAGTGTCCCGGGGTTTCCAATCTTCTGGAAGTTGTCAGATTGTGTTGCGAGCGAGATCCTGACCCACCGTGCTGAGTTCATCATCTCCATCAGTAAACAGAGGGTCTCACCCGGCTCTCTCTGCCCAGACGGAGGCTGTTTACTGGGGGGAGTGTTCGCCAAAGAGTCGGGAGGGAGGGAGGACTGACCGGGTCACACCGACTCTTCCTTGAAAATCTGTTGCTGAGATAAATCAGGTGATGCTCATCTGAGTGAACTGCAGCAACATTTAAATAAACCTGCTGGTGTCTGGAGGGTTAAACATAGAAACACTGTGAGGTCAGAGAGCTTCTCTCGGGGAGTGTTCACCGAAGAGTCGGGCGAGAGGATTGAAACTAAAAAGCTGCATATAAGACAGTTTTGTTTGACTCTTCTGGGCTTCAGAGGGTTCAGAGAAAAGATCATTGCTAAAGCACCTAGCGCAGATTACGCTTACCGTCCATCCTTCAGACGGTCAGACTCTTTAACACCAGCACGACTTCTCGACCTTCTTCTATACGTTTCTTATTTATGACACATTTCTGATCCACCTTGTGTTTACGAGCTGCTGTGAAGTGAATTTCCTGCTGTGGGATCGTTACAGTCGATCTCTTTCAAACACCATGAAATGGAGATTTCTCCTCTACGGTTGAATTGTAGTTATCAGAGTCGTAGTCGTGGAAAAAGGCTGATTGGATCATCAGAGGACTCAATCAGAGACGTTTGTATCACACCCACGTTATTTCCAGGAGTGGGTTTGTGTCACGTTCATGTCTGAAGCTTTAAATCCTCGTTTAAATGAGACACTTCATGTTTGTGGGTCACCTCTGTGGGACTGAATGAACGACGTCCTGCCAGCTTAAATATCATCATTTATATGAGCGACCAAAAAAAGACACACCGGAGCAATTTAACTTCCCTTTGTCGCCGTCATGGAAATGTCAAAGTTAGTAAAGTAATTACCAGAGGCAGAATGCAATCTGCTGCTGATAAGGTAAGCGCCACGTTAGCATGCCAATAAGCAAAAAAATAGAATAACACACACACATTTAATCATCGCCATTGTTCCCGTCTGCCACATTAACGTGATTTTGTATTCATAACTTAAACAGGGAGATGCTGCTGCACAAAGACGGCCGGCCCAGAAAATAGCTGCAAATCAGCCAGAAATATTCACTTTATAATAATCTTTAGTTTCTTTTGTTGCAGTTTGAAATCACGTAGCAGTTGAAGTCCTCGGCATTAATTACTGAGAATAAAAACTTGTTTTTTTGTTTGTAATTGGCTGCTTATTGGAAAAGGGATAAATACCTTCACAATCTGTCAGCGGAGACAAAACAAATCATTTCCATTCATTTAAAATAACGTTCATCCTGTCGTGGCCTATTTTTACTGATTTCTGTAACTGAGGGTGAGAAAACTTCAGATTTACTTTGCAACATACAAAATAATCTCAAATGTTTCCACAAAAACGGAAAATCAGCGATGTTACATGAAATAAATATATAATTCATGGTGAAGGTGAGGAGCTCGAAGTCGGGCCGCTGCCAGCTGAGGTGGTTCAACACCTGATCAGGAGGTCGGGGTGGGAATTGATAAAATTTTCCATTATCGATTCTGCTTATCGATTCGATTCTTCATCGATTCTGCTTAACGATTCGATTCTTTGTCGATTCTGCTTAACGATTCGATTCTTTATCGATTCTGATTAACGATTCGATTCTTTGTCGATTCTGATTAACGATTCGATTCTTTATCGATTCTCATTTTGGAAAAAAAGAGACAACAGCATCATCGGCATCATCTCGAGGAGGCAGTGAACTGGAGCGAGTACTAGTACAGCTGCCAGACTCTCTCTCTCGTCATGATCATCTTCTAAATGTAATGCAGAAGGCATTCGTTTAATGTGAACTGTTATATCATGTTTTACAAAGAAGCACATGGCGCTAACATGGTAGGCAGTGTGTTATTTACCTTCTGTAGTAACCACAGAGGTCAGAGGTCACAGCCTAGCTGCTGCTGCTGCTGGTTCAGATTCATCTCCAGTCCGAAGCGTCAGAAACACGACATTCATTTAAAAATATCACATGTTGTGCACAAATGTTTCTGCATGTTGGTCGTGTTCCCTCCTGACGCTGTTATCTCCACTTTGCAAAGATTGCAAGTCGCCCTGTTGCCGTCTGTTTTTATAAAATGCAGCCAAACATTGTAAATACTGACTGCACTGCACGTGAGAAACTTTCGGTTTCGGAAGTTACGTGACGTAATTCGTGCTTTCTGGAATCGATAAGAGAATCGTTAGACAAACTGCCAAACGATTCCATGGAACTGAAACACTGGGAACCGGTTCTCAACAAGAACCGGTTCTCCATTCCCATCCTTATCAGGAGGCAGGGTTCTCGCCAGCGCTTTATATGGTTGCGGCCCGCTACGCTAAAATGTCAGACCGCAACGGCAATTTCCCCCCGTTACGTTATTTTTATTTTAGCGTAACGGCTGTTTTCGTCACCATCGTCAAAAGTTTTTTTTTTTTTTCTGTTAGCGGAGCCGGCGGAGCGGGGGGTTGACGAGGTAGAGGGGGCGCCGGACAGACTGATCCGGGCGCACGGCGCATCCAGGTGCAAATCTTCGTCTCGGGGGGGGGGGGGGGGGGGGGTTCGCCTGGACCGGCGCTGCCCGTTACTCTAAAATAAAATCCTAGTGAGAACCCTGGGAGGTGTTTCTTTCTTTGGAGGTCGTCTGGACACGACCGACTAAACACAATAAAACATCTCAAAGGTTCTTCTATGAAGGTATAAAACAATAAAACAATGAATAAAAACAGGATGTAAAGAAATAAAAGAAAAAGCAGTCAGCGCCAAAATACCTAAGCAGCATCACTATTTAGCAAAATGGATCCCAGCTATTAAAGTCAAAGGTCAAAGGTTTCTCAGGACTCTTGAAAACGCAGCTTCATGGTTCAGTTTTCTGTTCAGTGATCGTCATGAAGTCGCTCCTTCAGCACACACGGAAATTATACATTTAAAAAAGGCAGGTGAGCTGCAGGGAACAGATTTAACGAGGACGTCTCATTTTGGCACGTTTGCTCACATTTGACTGACTGACTGTGTCTCGGGCCAACGATTCCACACCGGCTTAATTTAGACACGCGAGCTCGTGTTAAACCGTCTGAAATCTCCGAGTGAAGCGTTTGTAATCTTTGCTTTGAGTCTTAAAGACGCTCGGCGTCTTCCTGAGGGACGTCCTGATGGAGCCGATGACCCGCCGTGTCCTCTCCGACAGGATTGTACGGCGTGCAGTGATACTCTGACGCACGGTGGAAACAGGAATAAGCAGTTACATAAATAGCGTCTTCTTCTTCTTTGGCAGTCAGTGGGGATGAAGTCAGATACATGTGCTGCCCTGGTTTCCTGGGAGTAGCTAAGCTTAATGAAGTAGTTAATTATGTTGAAATGTATTGGGATTGGTCGGCTGCCATCCAATTACTAAAGGAAACAGAGCAGACTTTCAAACATGTCGCTGATAACACGAGGTCAAAGAGAAAATAAAGGCGAGGTTTGTAACTCAGCGTACGGCGACACAGTCTCTGTGACGTCGATCATCTTCCTCTTCTAGCTCCATAATTGATGAAGGTCTCTGTGGTGTTATTGTGTCAGCATCATGGGATTCAGGACTTTTCATAAGGCTGCAGCGCCTCAGTTCAAAATGTACGTACAGCGTCATAGTTATTCGACGCTCTGATAGCGACGACTCCCAGTCCTGAGTCTCAGAGATCATCACGCCTGCAGCAGAGACAGAGATCTGTTCTGCACTAATATAATTTCCTATAATAACTAACCACAAATCTGACTTCTCATTAATACTGTGGTCGTGAATAATATCAAGCAGTTAGCTGGCTGCAGCCCTCAGCTGTATCACCATCTCTCATCAGCATAAGTCAAGTGGAAACACAAAGATCCGTTCATTTCCTGTTGGCATGCGCAGGTTTAATGAAATAACAGTTAATTAAACAGCTCCGTGCTGCAGTTATAATTATAACCATAGGTTAACGTACAGGTCGCTCCCCGTCCTTCACAGGCTTTATGCCGGTGCGGGTGTTTTTGGTTCGTTCTTGACCTGCTTCTTCTTTAAGTCTCATGGGAGAAGGAGCCGGTTTGCAATGCAGATCAGTGGCGACACAAAGGGGGGATGATTGTGCCAGAAACAGGTCTCACTCTTAAATCCTCTCTATCTACCGCCGTCAGTCGGCTGTTACTCTTAATCCCCCATCGCTCACACCAACACCGCGCTCGCTCTGCAGCTCCGGGCTGCTTTCACTCCTCGGCACGCTGACCCGCACGGATCCCACGCACCGAGTGTTAAACGCGTTTATTTGTTTTACATAGTCTCCGATCTTTCATGGGAACAAGGCAGGGTTTAAGACCGAGCGGGAACATGTGCTCGCTACTTTGATAAACGCAGATCTCTCTCTTTCAGTTGCATCATGTTCATGTTATAGAGATCCAAACAAAAGCAACATCCAGCTGAAGATCGTGTGTGCGACATAAACCAGAGATTAGAAAGTTTGACCTCAGGCGAGAACGTCAAGAATCATTTAAAGTCCACGTGAAACAGGAAGTAGAGTCTCTTCACTTCCTCTACAGTCACTAACAGCCAAACACAAACCCGAACCAGCAGAGGACAGATCGAGGACTCTGTCTGTCCTGGACGGACGGAGACAAAACATGACGTCTGTCCAAGAGACAAAAGTTCCTTAATTAACGAGGATTTAATGAGGGAAACTCACAGACTTAATTTACCTTCATTTGATTATTTTTTTTAAATATTACTGTGTGGAGAAATAAATAAAAGATTGTTTGCGACAAGAAACACAAATGAAAAACTTGGATAAAAATAAAAAAATTATTGAAGTAATGAAACTTTCAGAATAAACGAAGACGACAATAAGACGATAAACAAACAGCTGGAAGCTACAATCAAAACTTAATTAAAGTTAATTCCAAGAATTAAAACAAGTGAAGCTTCCTGCGTGTTATTAATCTGTTCATCACGACGAGCCAAAACAAAACCACCTCTGCTGTGTTCACTGTTAGACTGGACACTGCCGGTTCAGAGGTTCTGTCTCTGTGTTCACTGTTAGACTGGACACTGCCGGTTCAGAGGTTCTGTCGCTGTGTTCACTGTTAGACTGGACACTGCCGGTTCAGAGGTTCTGTCGCTGTGTTCACTGTTAGACTGGACACTGCCGGTTCAGAGGTTCTGTCGCAGTGTTCACTGTTAGACTGGACACTGCCGGTTCAGAGGTTCTGTCTCTGTGTTCGCTGTTAGACTGGACACTGCCGGTTCAGAGGTTCTGTCTCTGTGTTCGCTGTTAGACTGGACTCTGCCGGTTCAGAGGTTCTGTCGCCATGTTCACTGTTAGACTGGACACTGCCGGTTCAGAGGTTCTGTCGCCGTGTTCACTGTTAGACTGGACACTGCCGGTTCAGAGGTTCTGTCGCCGTGTTCGCTGTTAGACTGGACACTGCCGGTTCAGAGGTTCTGTTACTGTGTTCACTGTTAGACTGGACACTGCCGGACGATTACGTGAATGTAAATGTCTGAAATTAGCTTCAAATGTGTCATTTTAAAATATATATAAAACCTTTTTACCGTGTGCTGAAGAATCATCACATTAATCAGAATCTGAAGCATCATAAAAGTGTTAAAATCGATAGTTTAGTTTTCGGCGTGGGCGGATTCTGTTTTTTGTTTCTTTGTTGAATCGTGTTCAACTTTCCGACGTCTCTGGAGAAAAACAAGAAGTATGAAAGATTGAAATCGCAGCTGAGTTCATGTTTATGTTTCACGTTAAATACTTCCACATTTCTGCTCAGTGATGAGACGTGGATTATAAGAATAGAAATGTATTTGGATCCTCGGCCTCTTCTGTCACTTCTTTGGCAGTTTTCACTCCAGCTCTGAACGTTGCAGCAAACATGGATTACATCAGTCGGCTGCCGGTCGGGTGCGGAGCTTCTCTCTGTGGCAGTTTGTGCTGTTTGTTTCTATTTTCCTTCAAATGCTGCACGTCCTGTCGAGGCTTTGCTTGTTTCTTTAGGAGCAGTCGTGACGGCTTTGTGCAGCCGGAGAAAGAGAAAGAGAGAGAGGGGGGAGGGAGGAGGGTGAGAGCGACACAGTCCTCCCCCTCCTCCATTAAGGGAGGGCACTCATTCACTTAACCTATCTGCACAGCAGGGGATGCCTCCTTTCTCTGCTGCGATCTGTCTCCTCTAATCAGGGAAATGAATTAAAGGATGAACCTGCAGCGTCTTCAGCATCGACTGAAGTCCAACGTTTTAACGCAGACGCAGCGACGTGATTTATTTAAAGCAGAAACCTCTGAACTGGATGTTTCTCTAAATATCGCCGAGCTCCGGGTGGCTCTCAGTTTGAATCCTTAAAAGATAAATATAACTTATTTTTGTGCTTTCATGTAAAGGTCCGACGTTTAACATCCTGATTACTGATTAACATAAAGTAATAAAAGACTGTGAGAGAGGTCGGAAATGAAAGGAGCGTCACATTTAGCATCTCTGCACTTTTTTAGTTCTGCACCTGCAGTTTCCTGCAACCAAACATTTATTCACAAACACACAGAGAGGACGTGAAGTTCATCGATTCGTGTTCAGAGAAGAATCATCACCACTGCATCTTGTTGTGGAAGAAACAGACTGGTACAAACTGTGTAGTAGTGTGTTTTAAAATATGTGTAAATCAGTGATGCGGGTCCATGTTTGATCGAGCTGCACCGGCCAATGTTTTAAAATAACCCGCCCGAACTCGGACCGCAGCAAATAATTGTGAAATATTGTACCCAACCCGCTTCCTGACCTGCATTTTAAAAAATAGTCTATACTCTTAATGAACTTCGTCATCGGGCTGCATAAAACTGGCATTGCTGAGTGATTATATTTATTTAAAATGCATTTTAATGGCTTTGCTCAGTTCCACTGGCTTTTTGTCCAGCATCAAAACTTTACTCGGCATCTTTATTTAAAACGACCGCGACTCGAATATCGTTAAAAATATAGTTTGGTGACTCGTAACCGCGGGCGACCGTGCATCAACCTGCGCATCACTGGTGTAAATGTATTAAAAAAACAACTTATATGTCTCATTTTGTTCATAATCAAAAAAATATTTCCTGCACTCTGTAGCTTGGGAACCATAAATGTAGTCTGTTTATTTGTGCTGTAACATGGGGACTTATGGACGTTTGAGGAACCGCGTCACTTTCTTCATTTACATTAATGCGACTCCATCTGATCTGTGTGGAAATGTAAAGTCAGCAGCATGTCTTTGAAAAAAAAACCTCTTTAAATTGTCCTGAGATGCAGAGTGTGTGTGTGTGTGTGTGTGTGTGTGTGTGTGCGTGTGTGTGTGTGTGTGTGTGGAGTGACAGCAGTGTGTTCGGGGGTGTTTGATAAAGCCAGAGTTGCTGAGGAAGTGGCACTTCGCTGTGATGAAGGAGATGAAAGCCAAAGGCGCGTTAATTATGCATCTGTCTCCGATGGATAACACTCAGAGGAGACATGTCCTGATTCATTTGGCAGATTATTCTTCACTTCTGCTCGGGGATTTCAAGGAGATGATTTATTGATCTCGCTCCAACTGTGTCCTGTTGTTATTGCTGAATTCTGATTATGGACTGCCTCGCTGGCTTCATGAGTGCAGGTGGAGAGCGAAGTGTTGCACTGTAGGGCACCGGCACAGTATTTTTATATCCTCATTGTGCTGCAGTCTGCTGATGTTCCATGCAGATGCAGAGTCTTTTTTAAACGGACTGTTTCTGCGGCTTTGGATCCTCGGGAATATCGTGCGATGAAACAAAACACTCGATTACTTAGAAATCAAACATCGACTGAAACTCAGCGCGTGTCTCTTTGGAAACATCTCAGAGAGTCTTACAGCGACTGTAGTTTATGTTGAAGTCAAACAAATAGTTTTGTCTCCAGAAGAGAGAGAGGGGCGTGAAAAATGGTGAGGCCGTGAAGTGAAGTGTGATATTTTACCTGAACGTGTTTCAGAAAAAGATCCAAGTATGATCTTTGGTTTTGTCCCAATGAAACCGAGTTCAGTTTCCTTTGAGTCCTGCATGCATTCAGGAGGTTAACTTAAAACTAAAGTGTAAACGAGGCTAATTAAGGTTTTTAAATGCTTAATTGCGTCTAACTAATGAGTCCTAGCTGACCTAATGAAGCTGAAAACGGAAAGTGGACTCAGGTTACGACGCCTCTTTGGAGAAATGTCCCACAAACAGCAACGTGGTGCAAAACAGAGGAAGCAAACAGATAAATCACAGAGCTCACAAAGTTTCTCGACTTCGTGCTCCCAGCTGGGCGACGTCGAGCTGCGAGATCATTTTTCTTTAAGTTCACTTCAAGTGTACAAACTGTGCTCAGACAGACGAGCTGCAGATTTATTTAAGTGACTCTCCTGTAACTGTAACTCAGAGTACATTACAGGCCGGCTGTGTGCTGCTGTTAATTACAGGTGTAATAATTCAGGTTTTTATTGCCCCGCAGCACAAAATGAGCCCGATATATCTGCAGCTGCTGATTGGGGTGTTGATCAATACAAAGACTAGAACTTTCTCAGGTGCTGAGACGTCCAAAGGAAACGAGATCGATGTGTTGGAGGGATGTCGAGGGTTAACAACAACAACAACAACACGTCTGTAACGTGTCAGAGAAACGTGCAAACCTTAAAATAATGTTGTTAGTGCTGTGTTTGCTGCGTGTCACAATTAACTTTTAATTTTGACTTTCTGTCATTGACACCTGCAGCACAAACAAATACAGCTGAGAGCGACGTGAGTTCACACGCGAGGCGCCGCAGCAAACCGCCAGAATAAAGTCTGTGAGTCACGGAAAACAGGAAACTCCAACACTGCTGTCGTCTTTCATGATAAATAAAGTGGAGAGTTATTATTATTTTGGTCTTTTATGCCTTTAATGATAGGACAGCTGAAGATAAACAGGAAGCAGAGAGAGGAGGAGTGACACGCAGTAAATTAACCGTCCGATGCGGGATTCAAACCGGGGCCAGCTGCAGCGAGGACTACACCCTCCACACACGGGGCGGCTGCTCAACCCACTACGCTACCGACCGCCCCGAGTTATTATTATTATTATTATTATTATTATTATTATTATTATTATTATTATTATTATCCAGGGTTAAAGATAATAACTCCATGATTATCTGATTAATTTATTAACTGTAGTAACTGTATGACTGTGATGTATACAGTATTAATGAAATAGTACACACAGAACAGTTTTTATATTATATTACGGTAAAGTGTTTTTCACATTTATATTCAATATTAGTGTATAAATACCATCAAAATAATATATAATAAAATAATATAATTAATTCTGTTATTTAAAGTGCAACATTCATACATAATAAATTAAAAATGTTTTATAAATAAATGTTTTCATGTTTGCACCCGGGCTGTCCGAAAAACTGCTTAATACCGAAGACGAGTGTGTGGTCTGAATATCAACGTGTTTTCTTTTACTGCTAAATCCTCTTTGCATGGACTTATCTGCAGCCTTACTGAATTCATGTTGTGCTGTCATTGCTGAAGTGTAGGTTCTGCAACAAAGGATCCGGAGAACACACTGCCCACTTCAAATCTGCAGAACCGTGCGGTCCTCGAACGTACACAGACTCAGAGAGAGGGTTATGCATTATGTATTAAAACAACCAGGAGACTTAAAATCTGACTCGATGGCAGAAATAATTTGTCTTTATCTCTCGCATAAGTTCTGCAGAAAACAGCCTCTTCGTTTCACTGCAGAGTAGCAGCTCGCTGTTTCTGGTTCACTGAAAACACTCACAGGCGTGAAAGACTAGTAGTATCTGTGAAATATGCAACACCTAATTAGCATAATAATTTCATTGGCTCTCACCAATGGCACAAATCAGGAGGGGGGCGACTGTAATCTCGGCCTGTCACGGCAATCACCGCCGCTGTAAATTTCTGATCAATTCTTATTAACAGGCGGCAGATTTTTCTCGACTGTTTGCAGTCACAGTCGTGATTTATGACCAACCTCCGCTGTGTTTTTGCTTTCTGCCTGAGCTGTTATTTGGCTGTTATTAGGTGTGAAATTCATGATGGAATACCTCAGAAGACTTGCAGTGGCCATAAAGCAACCGGGCTCAGAAAAAGTTGCAGTAAGGGGGTTGAATTAACACCAAAAAGCAACTTGACTCAGCTGCATGTCTGGGCAACGTTTCACATCATCTTAAAGAGCAATTATTATGTTGGCAACCTGGATTAACGAACGTCCAGGAAACGTGTGCTGCAACATTTGTACTGCAACAATAATACAGATTGTTCTTCTTGCAATTAAACAGCTGATGATGAAACAGGAAGTAATCTGTTTAGATAGAGAGGGCGTTACCTTCTAGTGACCGAACACCAGCAGTGTTACAGGGAACGCAGCAGCCCGCTGAGGTGTGGTGCTGGGCGGATCGACCAAGTCGGTGTCGGTATCGGATCGATACTAGCCTGAGGTCGATTCTTTACTTTAAGTTACGCTTTTGTTTGCAAAGAAAAAAAGCCAACACAGACTAACTAAAGGCTTTTTACATATTATCTGTATTTTCACCAGTTGTTGTTTTTGTTGTTGAATTTTAATTAAATTTTTGTGTTATAGTTACTCAACAGTACTTGCTTGTTTTAATTTGTTTACTGGTTTATAAGTACTTTTTAATAAAAACAAAAAATTGGGGAGGTCGGTAGTGTAGTGGGTTGAGCGGCCGCCCCGTGTGTGGAGGTTATAGTCCTCGCTGCAGCTGGCCCCGGGTTCGAATCCCGAAGCGTTTTCTATTTAATTATAAACTTTGTCCTAATCCTGTCCTGGACTTTAACTATTTAATAATAAAAAAGGAAACAAAAAAAGTCAAGGTCATGAAAATTATTTGAGATTTAGCAAATCAATGACGCATCCACCTTATTTATTGAAAAGTATCGGTATCGGCGATACTGGCCGTATTTACTTGGTATCGGATCGATATCAAAATATGCAGTATCACAGCGTACTGAGCTGCTCCAAACTAACTCCAGTGTTCTCTGTATTGGCTTCATTATATTAGCTTCACCTCTACTGCTGCTTATCAATGTTCCATCGTAAAATCACCTCGAGCGTTATTCCCTGTTGGTATCGGAGGCTCTGCTCCAACCCGGTCCGGCAAATATATTGTGAATAAAATCTGATCCAGTGTGAATAAAGTTCTGAAGCTGTGGTTCTGGTTCTGTACAGTGATCAGCCAGGCCCGGACAGTCACTTACAGACTCACAGTCTAATAGATCGTGTAAATATATTAAACGACACGGGTCTCCGGTTTTTGTCTCGAGTTTTTAAAATTTCTGGTATTTCAAATTTTGACACTTTAACACCAGAATGATCGGACCGGACTTTTTCTTCAGTGTGGGTGTCTTTCAAGCAGCTGAGCACATGCAAGTACAAGACAAAGGCTTTTCCTGCAAAGCTGTCTCTGCTCTCCTCCCACATGGTTTGTCTGCTGGGTTATTCATTGTTGCAGGAGGCTGTGATGGCAGCGGTCCAGGACGTGTTCCTATTCACTGCGAAACATTTCACAATAGCAAGCTTTACTCTGAAGGTTCATTTTCTGCGAGACGATCGCATTAAGATCCACCTGAATGATGAGATGTGAAGCAGGTTTATACGAAGCCTACACACCCAGAGTCTTCTGCGAGGTGTTGTGGCTTCTTGACATCTGCAGAGGCCTCCAGGATGAACGTGTGAAGAAATGTTTGTTATCTCTTTATTAAAACAACATAATGCAAAGTATTTTTTTCCCAATTCAAAACAGCCAGCAGATGAGAAATGTTCATGTTTTTCTCAGTTCAGGTGCTCGGGTTCTGTTCATGGCCTTGTTGGTGCCAGTCCAACTTTTCCTTTATCTGTTTTAATGTTTTATTACAAGGTAGCTTACAAAAGTATTCAACAAGACAGTTCTTCAATACGAGTATAGAAATAATCTGTTTAGGCCGGAGCGGAGTGCTTCCTGTCTGATTCAGTCTCTGAGTGACTGTGAAGGCTGCTACAGTCCTCTCTGTCCGGTTCTTCACGGATTACTGCACAGAACCAGAACCACAGAACTTTATTCACTGATTCTGCGGAAACTGCATCACATTTAAAACACAATATATTTGCTTCTTGCCACCTGCTAAAGTAGCTAACTAACTGCTAATTAACGGCTGCTAATGAATTTGCCGTTAGCAGGAAACAGAACCGGGCTCAGCAGCCGTACTGGACCGGGTTGGAGTGAGGTGTCTGTACATAGCTGCATAGTAACATACTAATACTATTATATACAAATGTTTTACAGAGATACTTGTCTGTGTCGCTCAGGCGCGCAGATAGGTTTGAGAAACTGGAGGGGGGGGGGGCGCCCGCTCCGCTGTCTTAATGAGCGGTATCGAAAATTCGCGAGGTTATTGTCGGGCGCTCGTGGCGCCCCCCACGAAATGGCGCCCCGGGCGGCTGCCCTGTCCGCCCGTACCTAAAACCGCTACTGGCACACACCTCAGTAAACCAAATATTATGTTAATTCATATTTTGGTTTCCTCGTGATGCTTGAATCAGAAGATTTGAAGAAGACAAAGTTTAAAAAAAAAAACCAAAAAAACCAAAACGTTAAGCTACATAAAAGTGGGTGGGACGGATCTACGGTCATTCAATAGTGGGTGTGTCATGACACACCTGACACACCCACTATTTGCGCCCCTGGTGTCGCAAATAGTGGGTCGGTCCAAAGAACCACCAGGATGGCGCCACTGTCAAGTGTGTTGATGTTTGTGTTGCGATGTAAGTTGAGGGAGTTATCGGGGGTCTCGGGTCCCATGTGGTGTTTTTGTAGGGGCCTCTCTTTTAGTTATACTGTCTTGGGAGCATAACCTCCACTGTATATAAGGGCTTGAACCCGCAAAGTTCAGGAGAGTTTCATTACGATACGATTACTTGCTACGATACTACGATATACGACAGGAGCTCAACCTCTGAGACCAACAGGGAATAACGTCACAGGTGATTTACAGACTTTATGATGGAAACATTGCTGGTGAACCGCTAACTTCACATTAACACTGCTGACTGCTGGTTTGGAGGTTTGTTCGGTACTTTGAATGGCGACCGATATCTGACGTAAAAACGAGCGTGTTACCAGACTTCCTGTTTCATCGTGTATAAACTTCATCTGAGGTCAAATCAGGTCAAAGCTCCAACAAAGTTGCTTTGATGTCAGATGTCATGAAAATCCATCCGACCAAACCGAAGCAACTGTCAGATTCAGGACAAGTGCAGCATCAGGTAGAGACGCACCTTCATGCATTAGCTTTAGTAATAAAGCCAAACCAGCACATACGTATGAAAAAAGGTTTTTCCAGCTCCGAGCTGCCCACAAACTTCATCTGACTCCATCTCAACAGATGAACAGGAAATGACTGAAGAAGCTTCAAGGTCTCCGATCAGGAAAGTACAACACCCGACTGAAACTAGCAGGAAAACTGAGTGTTGGTTTCTTCTGGACTTGTTGGAGAAAATCAAACAGTCTGTTGAAGTTATCTTGGACGGACGGTGGCTCGACGGTCGTCTGTAGTCTTTGCTGGCTTTGTTGTGAGCCAGGTTTATGTTGCCAAACACAAATCAACACCGAGATTCAATCTATGCTCGAGCGATGCTCGTTATGATGCTGCAACCACAGCTGAGCAAACAGTCTGACTTCAAGACGTCATTCATGGAGCACACGTGATTTCAAAGACACGCTACACACATGAACGTCTCGTCTGTGTCGGCGTATCGGAGGTTGGACCGATGCTTTGTCTCGGTGTGCAGAGGCTGTGAGTGAAGCCAGATGCTGAGCATCACCCTGAATGGAGGAAGTGGGCGAACCTGCAGGGAATCGGGCCGTGAAGGTAAATTGCTGGTGATTTACAACCAGCACTGAGCTCCCAGAAGGAGGTAGCAGCTGTACCATTCAGATGGTAGAAAATGGTGAAGGTGGATGGAAATAGCTGACCATGTGGCGGCCATCTACTCCTCTCTCTCTCTCTCTCTGTCGCTGAGCTCGAGTGGAAAAACAGCAGATGGGAATCGAGTAAAACTGAAAACAAAGCAGTGCAAGAATTATTGTTTGAATTCAGATTCCCAAAAGAGACGAGCCAAAGACGATAGCAAAGCAATTCTGCATTATTTTATCTCTCTGTTGTAGACTTGTAACATCTCATACATACAACTCCCAATTCACACATGTGGAGACTGAACCGTGCGCCCCGCGTCCCCCTGATGATTCAGCCCACAGTGGCAGAGTTCTCCTGAAACTTCTGCAGGTGCTGGACCGTGAAGTTTGAGGTGTAAAAGGTGAGCAGGTCCGTCCCCCTGAGACTCGCAGACTGTGACCGACCCTGTGAAGTGTTTTGGTGATCCAGTAAAACTTGTGGAGAGTCCACCTGCATGCCCAGGAGCTCATTACTGACTCTCATGGCGCTGCCTGCCTCATCCAGGTGAGTATAACCCCTAAATCCCAGCAGGCTGTGCTGCATCGCAGCTGTAACTGTGACCTTGTCAAACAGCACGGATCACAAATAAATACACTAACAACAAAAAAAGACCAAATCTGACCAAGCTAACAAACGAAGGCGCGTGGAGGACGGACCAAAACAGCAACAACATTCCTAATGTCCATAAGTCCCCATGTCCAAATGTCCAACAGCAGAAATAAACATGTTTACAGCCTGGTACAAAAACAGTTTTGGTCTCTGTAGCTAATTTCCCCGTTCATGACAACTGTACTGAGGGTGAATTTATATACAACTCACCTGTTCAGGTTATACGTCCAAGTTTTACAGTCTGCGGGGACGTCACAGAGACTACGTCCAGGTTTTAGACAGTCTGTGAGGACGTCACTGAGACTATGTCCAGGTTTTAGACAGTCTGCAGGGACGTCATGGAGACTACGTCCAGGTTTTAGACAGTCTGCGGGGACGTCACAGAGACTACGTCCAGGTTTTAGACAGTCTGCGGGGACGTCACAGAGACTACGTCCAGGTTTTAGACAGTCTGTGGGGACGTCACTGAGACTACGTCCAGGTTTTAGACAGTCTGCGGGGACGTCACAGAGACTACGTCCAGGTTTTAGACAGTCTGCAGGGACGTCACAGAGACTACGTCCAGGTTTTAGACAGTCTGTGGGGACGTCACTGAGACTACGTCCAGGTTTTAGACAGTCTGCGGGGACGTCACAGAGACTACGTCCAGGTTTTAGACAGTCTGTGAGGACGTCACAGAGACTACGTCCAGGTTTTAGACAGTCTGTGGGGACGTCACTGAGACTACGTCCAGGTTTTAGACAGTCTGCGGGGACGTCACAGAGACTACGTCCAGGTTTTAGACAGTCTGCAGGGACGTCACAGAGACTACGTCCAGGTTTTAGACAGTCTGTGGGGACGTCACTGAGACTACGTCCAGGTTTTAGACAGTCTGCGGGGACGTCACAGAGACTACGTCCAGGTTTTAGACAGTCTGTGAGGACATCACGGAGACTACGTCCAGGTTTTAGACAGTCTGCGGGGACGTCACTGAGACTACGTGCAGGTTTTAGACAGTCTGCGGGGACGTCACAGAGACTACGTCCAGGTTTAAGACAGTCTGCAGGGACGTCACGGAGACTACGTCCAGGTTTTGGACAGTCTGCGGGGACGTCACAGAGACTACGTCCAGGTTTTAGACAGTCTGCAGGGACGTCACAGAGACTACGTCCAGGTTTTAGACAGTCTGCGGGGACGTCACGGAGACTACGTCCAGGTTTTAGACAGTCTGCGGGGACGTCACGGAGACCACATCCAGGATTACTGAGGGTGAATTTATATATAACTCACCTGTTCAGGTTATATTAAGGCTTAAGTTATGCAGGATTCGGGAGCCTGTGGGGACGTCATGCATACGTCGTGTATTCTTCACGATGTCAGTGATTGGATGGTTTGGATGGACGGGGACGGGGACGTTGTATTGTCCATCAGACTCAGGTAGAAGATGAAAACACACCTGATCCTTTGAGACCCAGCAGAGTCTCAAACTGTTCTCAAAGGAAAATCTGCAAAGTCACGACCGGGCCGAGGCTGCAGTTCTGTTCTGTCGGCTGACGTCACCGCAATCTGCTCCTACAAATGGACTCCTCGCTCTCTGTTATGTTTATCATAAAGCACTGAATAAGCACGTCCTCCATTTATTCTTGGTTACCTTGGCAACGCCCCCCCCCCACCCCCCCCCCCACCCCGTCCCATCTGAGTGGCTGCCTGAAAAGAAAGCGACAGCGAGCGACTACACCGGCGAAAACTTTTCAATTAGAAGCACTCGGAGCGGCTTCCTCTGTGAAAAAGCACTTTTTTCTTCTCCCTGCTTTGCCGGGAACAATTGAAATGAGACGCCGCTGTATGTACTCAGAGCTTTCAGCGGCTTCCCGCCGCCGCCTCAGAGCTTTAAGCCTCTGAACACATTTTGTGAATTAGGCAGCTCTGCTGGAGGAGTGGCCCGACATACGCTCTGCTGCAAGCTAACAGGATTAAACACATTGTCACACTTTGCCTACGACACATAAATCAAGTTGTAAATAATTCCCGCAGAAGACAGATGACTTCATAAAACTAATTGTGAGCTCATAACGGAGGCTTAATGCACAGAGGTTAATGCATCGACTGCGAGCCGCTCCTCACATTATTTCTGATGAATATTTAGAGATCCAGATTCCATTAAGATTACATCCCCTCACCGCTCACTGCATCGAGTGTTGGCATGTCATTAAGACCGAATCTAAAAATATGACGACTTCAACCAGCCGATAACGTTGAAAACAGAGGAAAAACAGATGCTATCTGTTTGAACGGTATCTGCGCTCATCTTCAGACTTTCCTTTATGTCAACGTGAAGGATTTTCTACTCACCTCTCTGCAGCTCCTGTTAATCTTCAGACGTTTCTGATGCAAACAAGTTTCGGATGAAACACAACGAAGCTTAACTGGATTTGTACGTCGGGGAGGAAAAACAATCGTTTGGTGTTCACAGATGAGAGCGAGGTGATTTTATTTCAATAAAAAGCTTTTTAAAGCATCAGAATGGAGAAAGATCTTTTTGTTAACATGATTCAATATTTAACAGTTTTATTAATTAAAAGTTTATGTTTTGGAATCGTCTGATCATCGTTTATTACATTTTGTTTCTGTTTCAAGGCTCCACGGAGCTCTCTCCAAATTATTGTTTGCTCAGCTAAAAGTCTAAAACCAGAAAACTGAATTCAAGATGCTAAAAATATCGTTTATAAATCTCATTTTGACGTGTTTCTTGTATAAACGAGCGCAGTGTCCAGTCTAACAGTGAACACGGTGACAGAACCTCTGAACCGGCAGTGTCCAGTCTAACAGTGAACACGACGACAGAACCTCTGAACCGGCAGTGTCCAGTCTAACAGCGAACACGGCGACAGAACCTCTGAACTGGCAGAGTCCAGTCTAACAGTGAACACAGAGACAGAACCTCTGAACCAGCAGTGTCCAGTCTAACAGTGAACACGGCGACAGAACCTCTGAACCGGCAGTGTCCAGTCTAACAGTGAACACAGAGACAGAACCTCTGAACCGGCAGTGTCCAGTCTAACAGTGAACACGGCGACAGAACCTCTGAACCGGCAGTGTCCAGTCTAACAGTGAACACGGCTACAGAACCTCTGAACCGGCAGTGTCCAGTCTAACAGCGAACACGGACAGAACCTCTGAACCGGCAGTGTCCAGTCTAACAGTGAACACGCGACAGAACCTCTGAACCGGCAGTGTCCAGTCTAACAGCGAACACGGCGACAGAACCTCTGAACCGGCAGTGTCCAGTCTAACAGAACACACGCGACAGAACCTCTGAACCGGCAGTGTCCAGTCTAACAGCGAACACGGCGACAGAACCTCTGAACTGCAGAGTCCAGTCTAAACAGTGAACACAGAGACAGAACCTCTGAACCAGCAGTGTCCAGTCTAACAGTGAACACGGCGACAGAACCTCTGAACCGGCAGTGTCCAGTCTAACAGTGAACACAGAGACAGAACCTCTGAACCGGCAGTGTCCAGTCTAACAGTGAACACGGCGACAGAACCTCTGAACCGGCAGTGTCCAGTCTAACAGTGAACACGGCTACAGAACCTCTGAACCGGCAGTGTCCAGTCTAACAGCGAACACGGCGACAGAACCTCTGAACCGGCAGTGTCCAGTCTAACAGCGAACACGGCGACAGAACCTCTGAACCGGCAGTGTCCAGTCTAACAGTGAACACGGCGACAGAACCTCTGAACCGGCAGTGTCCAGTCTAACAGTGAACACGGCGACAGAACCTCTGAACCGGCAGTGTCCAGTCTAACAGTGAACACGGCGACAGAACCTCTGAACCGGCAGTGTCCAGTCTAACAGTGAACACGGTGACAGAACCTCTGAACCGGCAGTGTCCAGTCTAACAGTGAACACGACGACAGAACCTCTGAACCGGCAGTGTCCAGTCTAACAGGAACACGGCAGAACCTCTGAACTGGCAGAGTCCAGTCTAACAGTGAACACAGAGACAGAACCTCTGAACCAGCAGTGTCCAGTCTAACAGTGAACACGGCGACAGAACCTCTGAACCGGCAGTGTCCAGTCTAACAGTGAACACAGAGACAGAACCTCTGAACCGGCAGTGTCCAGTCTAACAGTGAACACGGCGACAGAACCTCTGAACCGGCAGTGTCCAGTCTAACAGTGAACACAGACAGAACCTCTGAACCGGCAGTGTCCAGTCTACAGTGAACACGGCGACAGAACCTCTGAACCGGCAGTGTCCAGTCTAACAGCGAACACGGCGACAGAACCTCTGAACCGGCAGTGTCCAGTCTAACAGTGAACACAGAGACAGAACCTCTGAACCGGCAGCGTCCAGTCTAACAGTGAACACAGCGACAGAACCTCTGAACCGGCAGCGTCCAGTCTAACAGTGAACACAGCAGCAGAACCTCTGAACCAGCAGTGTCCAGTCTAACAGTGAACACAGAGACAGAACCTCTGAGTAAAGTTATACATTTAAATACTGACACTTTGAAGTTAAATGTAATCAGCACATTTCTCCGTCACCACTTTAAAAAGCGATGTACTGTAATATGTGTAATGACCCTTCAGAGATCACAGACGTGGCGTTGCAGCATTTCTTTAATAAGTCGGTGTGTCAGACAGTCGGGACACGAAGCGTCTTCAATATTTCAGCCGCTCTGAGTAGTCTCTGTTTTAAAAACGCTAACCCGCCTCTGGTAATCAGCTGCAGTGTCATGCTCCGCCTGTTAAATTGGAATCAGAGGTCAGCGCTAATAACACCGACGAGTTTCTGTGGCAGCTGGACGATGAAGAACAACGTGTGGATGTGCATCTGATCAGGAGATCACAGGAAGTCTGACTGGATGCGAGTGGACGGACGAGTGTGTCCTCTCTGCTTCATGTAATATGTAAAACTGTGTGAGTGAAGGACGCTTCATGACGCTAACTGCCTTTTACCGGAGACAAACCAGGCAGGAGACAAAGAAGACAGTCGGCAGATACATTCATATTTAATCTGCATCACACACCTGAACACGTTCACCTGTCTCTGTGTTTTATTTAAAGAAAGACGGGGACTACGTCCAGGTTTTAGACAGTCTGCGGGGCTGTCACGGAGACTACGTCCAGGTTTCCAGGTTTTAGACAGTCTGCGGGGACGTCACAGAGACTACGTCCAGGTTTTAGACAGTCTGCGGGGACGTCACAGAGACTACGTCCAGGTTTTAGACAGTCTTCCGGACGTCACAGAGACTACGTCCAGGTTTTAGACAGTCTGCGGGGACGTCACAGAGACTACGTCCAGGTTTAAGACAGTCTGCGGGGACGTCACGGAGACTACGTCCAGGTTTAAGACAGTCTGCGGGGACGTCACGGAGACTACGTCCAGGTTTAAGACAGTCTGCGGGGACGACACAGAGACTACGTCCAGGTTTTAGACAGTCTGCGGGGACGTCACAGAGACTACGTCCAGGTTTTAGACAGTCTGCGGGGACGTCACGGAGACTACGTCCAGGTTTTAGACAGTCTGCGGGGACGTCACAGAGACTACGTCCAGGTTTTAGACAGTCTGCGGGGGTTGTCACGGAGACTACGTCCAGGTTTTAGACAGTCTGCGGGGCTGTCACGGAGACTACGTCCAGGTTTTAGACAGTCTGCGGGGCTGTCACGGAGACTACGTCCAGGTTTTAGACAGTCTGCGGGGCTGTCACGGAGACTACGTCCAGGTTTCCAGGTTTTAGACAGTCTGCGGGGACGTCACAGAGACTATGTCCAGGTTTTAGACAGTCTGCAGGGACGTCACAGAGACTACGTCCAGGTTTTAGACAGTCTGCGGGGACGTCACGGAGACTAACCTGAACAGTACAGTTGTCATGAACGGGGAAATTAGCTACAGAGACCAAAACAGTTTTTTGTACCAGGCTGTAAACATGTTTATTTCTGCTGTGAAACATGGGGACTTATGGAGACTGACTCACTGCTGGAGCCAGCCTCAGGTGGACGTTAGAGGAACTGCAGTCTTTGACACTTGACTCTTTGAGATTACTTGGTGGAATCCCAAAATATTTCTGGGTCTGATGACAACTTAACTTATCCACAGCACAAAGATCAGGACTTTGTTTTATGTATCTTCGCAGCTCGGTCTTAAATTCATGCTGCTCATTGAAATCTCAGACTGGGAGCAGGCGACTCAGTCTGCAGAGATTCAGCTGATTTCTAGTTAGCTGCAGACAAAATTCAGGAAGATCAAATCTCCGACTTCTCTCAAACTCTCAGAAATAATTGCTTCTTTCTCACGTTGCTCACCGAGCTGGTGTGTGTGTGTGTGTGTGTGTGTGTGTGTGTGTGTGTGTGGTGTGTGTGTCTCTTTAAAGTCTCGTCTGAATTGTGAATGATGTCTTAGCAGGTCAGGAGCTCTGTCACTCATCGTTTAACAAACCCCACGTCACCTGGATTTAAGACCTGGTGCTACATTTATCCTTCATCAGCCGTGACTCACTGTTTCAAACGTTGCATCAACAACAGGTTGAACAAACTGTTTGTGCCGGTCAAACCAGGACTCGTCCTTTCTTTGTGCTGCGCTCACACTGCAGCTGAAAGTCTGATTGTTTCCCCTCACGTCACTTTTCCAGCGTCCTTTAAAATCCCCATGAAACATCTGCTATCCACTGCAGCTAACGCTATGAATACAGCTACACGGATGAGCGAGCTAGCCACAGTTAGCGCTTCACTACATAGCAATCTTTAAGTAAAGGCAGCTAATGTTAGCAGTTAGCTACATTAGCACTAGCTCCAAACCGACTGGATCCTCAGTGCTAGCTGTATTAGCTTTGTTATATTAACTTTAGCTCCACTGCTACTTAACAATCTTTACTACCAGGTAATGGTAACTAATGTTAGCAGTGAGCTAACACGGAGGACGTTCATAACATTAGCTGATGTTAGCTTTACATCCAAACCAACTGAAATAGCTAATGTTAGCAGTGAGCTACATTAGCACTAGCTCCAAATCAACTGGATCCTTAGTGTTAGCTGTACTAGCTTTAGCTCTACTGCTAGTTAGCAATTTTTACAACAAGTAACGGTAACTAATGTTAGCAGTGAGCTACATTAGCACTAGCTTCAAATCAACTGGATCCTTAGTGTTAGCTGTACTAGCTTTAGCTCTACTGCTACTTAGCAATTTTTACAACAAGTAACGGTAACTAATGTTCGCAGTGAGCTAACACGAAGAAAGTTACAACATTAGCTAATGTTAGCTTTACATCCAAACCAAATGAAATAGCTACTGTTAGCAGTAAGCTACATTAGCACTAGCTCCAAACCAACTCAGTGTTAGCTGTATTAGCTTTGTTATATTAGCTTTAGCTCTACTGCTACATCTTTCCGTGACAAACGTTACTCCCACTGCTAACGGTTAGCAGTGGATTATTAGCAGTTAGATGCTTTTGCAAGTGGTTAGGCTAAAGTTACTTTATACCAGATCTAAAGTGTAAATAATATTAATTAAGGTGAATAAATCCTGACTAATGAGTCAACTGACGGCAGCTAAGTAGCAGTTAGCTTCTTTAGCACGTGGCTAAGCTAAAGCTATCTGTCTGAATTGACGCTGAGCCTGAATCCGGCGTACAGTCTCTGGGTCTGATTAGATTTGCTGCATATTTTTGCATCTAAATGAAAAAATCAAACAGATAAACAAAAAAAGAGGAGATGTGTTTTAGTAATTAGCACTGAGCACTGAATCAGATACAGGTGCCACCAATCACTGCTGCAGCCCCACACTTCAAACCCTCCAGAGACCGGCACAGATCAGGCCCATTTCAGCCACCCCGGAGTCAAACACGAGGGTGAAGCAAATGTTTCTCTTCATCATCTGGCTGCTTCCAACAAATGGCTCTCAGGATTCATGCGATCCTCATTACCTCCTATCATAAGCATCCAATTTCCTGTCCTCTTGGGAAAATGCAAATCTCTTGGGTTTCTCTCGCGGCTCCAGTCCCCAGACTCTCACAGATGAGTCCTCGCAGACACCAGAGACTCTTTCATGTGCCCGTGTGCGAGTATCGTTCTTCCAATAAATCTTTTGATTGCATTACTTTGTTCCACACGAGATGGGGAAGCACTTCAACCGTGTGGATTTGCATTTGCAGATTAGGATTTGTCCCAGATCCTCCGCTCATATTTATTCAGATTTGTTGCAGGCAGTAATTTCCAGAAGGCAACTTGAAGAAAGTCCTGCAGTGATGACAGAAAATCTCCGTCCGCTTTATATCGTCAGCTCACGGCGGTAAAAGAAGTGCAGCATGATGTTTGTGCACGGGCGAGAGGGAACGCCGAGTTAATGCGATGAGTTCTGTGTTTGCACGCAGTAAAATATACCCTTAATGGAAATTCACATTCTGGTGAAACTGGATCATATTTTATGGAGGAAATGTTTTCTGGTTTTCCCTCTGATGTCCTCCGGCTGCTCCGCCTCAACTCTCTGTGATTTACAGAGTTTATGATGGACAGTGAAGTAAACTGCTGACAGCTGTAGCTGCTGTTAGCTCCTGTTAGCTCAGTCTGTTAGCTGCTGTTAGCTCATGTTAGCTCAGTCTGTTAGCTGCTGTTAGCTCATGTTAGCTCAGTCTGTTAGCTGCTGTTAGCTCATGTTAGCTCAGTCTGTTAGCTACTGTTAGCTCAAGTTAGCTCAGTCTGTTAGCTCAGTCTGTTAGCTGCTGTTAGCTCATGTTAGCTCAGTCTGTTAGCTGCTGTTAGCTCATGTTAGCTCAGTCTGTTAGCTGCTGTTAGCTCATGTTAGCTCAGTCTGTTAGCTACTGTTAGCTCATGTTAGCTCAGTCTGTTAGCTCAGTCTGTTAGCTACTGTTAGCTCATGTTAGCTCATGTTAGCTCAGTCTGTTAGCGGCTGTTAGCGCATGTTACCTCAGTTTGTTAGCTGCTGTTAGCTCATGTTAGCTCAGTATGTTAGCTACTGTTAGCTCATGTTAGCTTAGTCTGTTAGCTACTGTTAGCTCATGTTAGCTTAGTTGGTTAGCTGCTGTTAGCTCAGTTTGTTAGCTGCTGTTAGTGTTTGTACCAACAGGCGTTATGGACTACCAGGAAGAAGAAGAGGAGGTGGACAGTGAAGTAAACTGTAGCTGCTGTTAGCTCATGTTAGCTCAGTCTGTTAGCTGCTGTTAGCTCATGTTAGCTCAGTCTGTTAGCTGCTGTTAGCTTATGTTAGCTCAGTCTGTTAGCTGCTGTTAGCTCATGTTAGCTCAGTCTGTTAGCTGCTGTTAGCTCATGTTAGCTCAGTCTGTTAGCTGCTGTTAGCTCAGTCTGTTAGCTGCTGTTAGCTCATGTTAGCTCAGTCTGTTAGCTGCTGTTAGCTCATATTAGGAGGAGACAAATCACAACAGGGGTATTCAGTCGGTCTCCATCATGAAGCAGCTGATGCTGATGGATTATCTCTGTTCCACCTGTCCTCTCCTGACAGGTGAGGTTTTATTCAGTCGTCACTAACCTTCACAGAAACATCGTGAGTCGTAACACCGGGTCAGATCTGTTCGTTAATGACTCTCAGCTGTTATCGTCAGTTAGTGAAGCGATTGTTTGCCGAGGCTGGAGCAGGTGATTACTTCCTGTAACTAAATCAGCTGTAATAACATCTTCCCCTCGTTCCTCGGTGTCACGCTCGTGTTTCACAGCCTGTTCACGTGGATTCAATTCTCCCACAATCCTCTGGGGCGTGCAGAGACTCGTCTCGAAGCCTTCAGGACGTTCTGCCGTGATAATCTGAGTCGCAGAAGAAGAAGAGTCATCAATCAGTTCAATGTGTCAGCCTCCAGTAAACAGACTCACACATCAGAGACAGGACAGGACTGCAGCGTCATGTCCCCGAAGACGCCCAGAAATAATCTGAACGCTGCCGCTGAGATTAAAGACTTCACGATCAGCTCCACCCACCAGAGCTGGACGCAGTCTCTGAGAAGTCCCCGCAGACTGTCTAAAACCTGGACGTAGTCTCTGAGACGTCCCGCAGACTGTCTAAAACCTGGACGTAGTCTCTGAGACGTCCCCGCAGACTGTCTAAAACCTGGACGTAGTCTCTGAGACGTCCCTGCAGACTGTCTAAAACCTGGACGTAGTCTCTGAGACGTCCCCGCAGACTGTCTAAAACCTGGACGTAGTCTCTGTGACGTCCCCGCAGACTGTCTAAAACCTGGATGTAGTCTCTGAGACGTCCCCGCAGACTGTCTAAAAGCTGGACGTAGTCTCTGAGACGTCCCCGCAGACCGTCTAAAAAGCTGGACGTAGTCTCTGTGACGTCCCCGCAGACTGTCTAAAACCTGGATGTAGTCTCCGTGACGTCCCCGCAGACTGTCTAAAACCTGGATGTAGTCTCTGAGACGTCCCCGCAGACTGTCTAAAAGCTGGACGTAGTCTCCGTGACGTCCCCGCAGACTGCCTAAAACCTGGACGTAGTCTCTGTGACGTCCATGCAGACCGTCTAAAAAGCTGGACGTAGTCTCTGTGACGTCCCCGCAGACTGTCTAAAAGCTGGACGTAGTCTCCGTGACGTCCCCACAGACTGTCTAAAACCTGGACGTAGTCTCCGTGACGTCCCCGCAGACTGTCTAAAACCTGGATGTAGTCTCTGAGACGCCCCGCAGACTGTCTAAAACCTGGACGTAGTCTCTGTGACAGACTGTCTAAAACCTGGACGTAGTCTCTGAGACGTCCCCGCAGACTGTCTAAAATCTGGACGTAGTCTCTGAGACGCCCCACAGACTGTCTAAAACCTGGACGTAGTCTTTGTGACGTCCCCGCAGACTGTCTAAAACCTGGACGTAGTCTCTGTGACGTCCCCGCAGACTGTCTAAAACCTGGACGTTCTCGTGACGTCCCCGCAGACTGCTAAAACCTGGACGTAGTCTTTGTGACGTCCCCGCAGACTGTCTAAAACCTGGATGTAGTCTCTGTGACAGACTGTCTAAAACCTGACGTAGTCTCTGAGACGTCCCCGCAGACTGTCTAAAACCCGGACGTATCTCTGTGACGTCCCGCAGACTGTCTAAAACCTGGACGTAGTCTCTGTGACGTCCCCGCAGACTGTCTAAAACCTGGACGTAGTCTCTGTGACGTCCCCGCAGACTGTCTAAAACCTGGACGTAGTCTCTGTGACGTCCCCGCAGACTGTCTAAAACCTGGACGTAGTCTCTGTGACAGACTGTCTAAAACCTGGACGTAGTCTCTGTGACGTCCCCGCAGACTGTCTAAAACCTGGACGTAGTCTTTGTGACGTCCCCGCAGACTGTCTAAAACCTGGATGTAGTCTCTGTGACAGACTGTCTAAAACCTGGACGTAGTCTCTGAGACGTCCCCGCAGACTGTCTAAAACCCGGACGTAGTCTCTGTGACGTCCCCGCAGACTGTCTAAAACCTGGACGTAGTCTCTGTGACGTCCCCGCAGACTGTCTAAAACCTGGACGTAGTCTCTGTGACGTCCCCGCAGACTGTCTAAAACCTGGACGTAGTCTCTGTGACGTCCCCGCAGACTGTCTAAAACCTGGACGTAGTCTCTGTGACGTCCCCGCAGTTCTTCAGTAACCACGAAAACATTTTATTAACACAAACGTTCCTCGGAGTTGTCGCTGTCGTGTCCTCTCTGAAAATAACTTTTCGTCGTCAGAATCTAAAACACTTTGATATTTACGTCGCGTCGCTGTAACACGCCGTCGTCATGAAGCGTGAAGAACGACTCAAAGTCAGCAAGAAAAAGCAGAAACAGTTTCCGGGGAAAACTCTGAGAGGTAATTTGTTTTCAAAGAAGCTTGAAAGTCATTCATCATCAGTCACACAGTATAATCATTCTGTGTATACAATTACTCAAAATGTTGCCTCCAATTAGAGCTCCTGTGCCAGACTGCTTAATTTTAATTTAAAAAATGACCTGTCTTCCTCCGAGCAGATTGCTGCATAAAATCCCTCCCACTCTCACACGAGAAAAACCACAACAACAATGTAAATGTGCGATAATGGAGAAGTTGTCCGTTTAACTCGGATCCTTCCTGAATGTTGCGCTGCCTCTTCCTCCCACAATTAAGTCGTGTTGCTGCCGCGCAGGTTCATGCATTAAATGAGGAAGGGCACAGCCGGGAGAGAAACCAGCCCAGCAATTATCCGCACAGATGTTTCACCAGAGAGTATTAAACAACGCTGATCGAGTGTGGAAACTTTACAAGCTTCTTCCTCAAACTACATGAAATATTAGAGACGTTTTTAGTTGTTGTTGTTGTTGCACGGGAGACTTGTTCCCGAGCAACCACGACAACATCAGTCTGGATAATAACCGAAGCAATTTTACACCGTGAAGCAACAACAGAACGAGTGCTGCAAGAAACTCAGGAGTCATAATCGATGAGCAACTCAACTCTGATCACGTTGCCTCGGTTGCCTGGTTGCTTCCCTTCTTGTAAGTTGCTCTGGGTGTTGCACTCAGGTTGAATGTTGCTCCAAGCCGAGTCATTGTCCGCCGAGCTGTTAACAAAACATAAATATGAAACAGATCTTTTTATTCCTCGCCGGCCTTTCAGAGACATTCAGCGCCGCGTGTCTCACGCCGTCCTCGCCTCATTGAAGGTTAATTGACGTCCTGCTGAGAGACAGAATGCCTGATAAAGGTCAGTCTTGCTTTTTGCAGGACGGTTCTTCCAGATGTTTCTCAAAGGTCAGAGTCTTACCTTTTTAAAAGAGCCGCTAAGTGGTCAAGATAAAAGAAATAAATTAGAAACGCAGCTTGAATGTTTTACTGGGATAATGGAGGCGCCGTCGGTGAAGATGGAGCCAGAGACGTAAAAGATTCAACGTTTCATTAATGCTCTAAACTCCAGCTCATGAATGTTTCTGCAGAAACTGACCAAATATGTGACATCAGACTACGTCCAGGTTTAGACAGTCTGTGGGGACGTCACAGAGACTACGTCCAGGTTTTAGACAGTCTGCGGGGACGTCACGGAGACTACGTCCAGGTTTAGACAGTCTGCGGGGACGTCACAGAGACTACGTCCAGGTTTTAGACAGTCTGCGGGGACGTCACAGAGACTACGTCCAGGTTTTAGACAGTCTGTGGGGACGTCACGGAGACTACGTCCAGGTTTTAGACAGTCTGCGGGACGTCACGAGACTACGTCCAGGTTTTAGACAGTCTGCGGGGACGTCACAGAGACTACGCCCAGGTTTTAGACAGTCTGCGGGGACGCCACAGAGACTACGTCCAGGTTTTAGACAGTCTGCGGGACGTCACAGAGACTACGTCCAGGTTTTAGACAGTCTGCGGGGACGTCACAGGACTACGTCCAGGTTTTAGACAGTCTGCGGGGACGTCACGAGACTACGTCCAGGTTTTAGACAGTCTGCGGGACGTCACGGAGACTACGTCCAGGTTTTAGACAGTCTGCAGAGACGTCACGGAGACTACGTCCAGGTTTTAGACAGTCTGCGGGGACGTCACAGAGACTACGTCCAGGTTTTAGACAGTCTGCGGGGACGTCACGGAGACTACGTCCAGGTTTTAGACAGTCTGCAGGACGTCACAGAGACTACGTCCAGGTTTTAGACAGTCTGCAGGGACGTCACGGAGACTACGTCCAGGTTTTAGACAGTCTGCGAGGACGTCTCAGAGACTACGTCCAGGTTTTAGACAGTCTGCGGGGACGTCACAGAGACTACGTCCAGGTTTTAGACAGTCTGCGGGGACGTCACAGAGACTACGTCCAGGTTTTAGACAGTCTGCGGACGTCTCAGACTACGTCCAGGTTTTAGACAGTCTGCGGGACGTCTCAGAGACTACGTCCAGGTTTTAGACAGTCTGCGGGGACGTCACAGAGACTACGTCCAGGTTTTAGACAGTCTGCGGGGACGTCACGGAGACTACGTCCAGGTTTTAGACAGTCTGCGAGGACGTCTCAGAGACTACGTCCAGGTTTTAGACAGTCTGCGGGGACGTCTCAGAGACTACGTCCAGGTTTTAGACAGTCTGCGGGGACGTCACAGAGACTACGTCCAGGTTTTAGACAGTCTGCGAGGACGTCACAGAGACTACGTCCAGGTTTTAGACAGTCTGCGGGGACGTCACGGAGACTACGTCCAGGTTTTAGACAGTCTGCAGACGTCACGAGACTACGTCCAGGTTTAGACAGTCTGCGGGGACGTCACGGAGACTACGTCCAGGTTTTAGACAGTCTGCGGGGACGTCACAGAGACTACGTCCAGTTTTAGACAGTCTGCGGGGACGTCACAGAGACTACGTCCAGGTTTTAGACAGTCTGCGGGGACGTCACGGAGACTACGTCCAGGTTTTAGACAGTCTGCGGGGACGTCACGGAGACTACGTCCAGGTTTTAGACAGTCTGCGGGGACGTCACGGAGACTACGTCCAGGTTTTAGACAGTCTGCGGGGACGTCACGGAGACTACGTCCAGGTTTTAGACAGTCTGCGGGGACGTCATAGAGACTACGTCCAGGTTTTAGACAGTCTGCAGGGACGTCACGGAGACTACGTCCAGGTTTTAGACAGTCTGCGGGGACGTCACGGGACTACGTCCAGGTTTTAGACAGTCTGCGGGGACGTCACAGAGACTACGTCCAGGTTTTAGACAGTCTGCGGGGACGTCACGGAGACTACGTCCAGGTTTAGACAGTCTGCGGGGACGTCACGAGACTACGTCCAGGTTTTAGACAGTCTGCGGGGACGTCACGGAGACTACGTCCAGGTTTTAGACAGTCTGCGGGGACGTCACGGAGACTACGTCCAGGTTTTAGACAGTCTGCGGGGACGTCACAGAGACTACGTCCAGGTTTTAGACAGTCTGCGGGGACGTCACGGAGACTACGTCCAGGTTTAGACAGTCTGCGGGACGTCACGGAGACTACGTCCAGGTTTTAGACAGTCTGCGGGGACGTCACGGAGACTACGTCCAGGTTTTAGACAGTCTGCGGGGACGTCACGGAGACTACGTCCAGGTTTTAGACAGTCTGCGGGGACGTCACGGAGACTACGTCCAGGTTTTAGACAGTCTGCGGGGACGTCACGGAGACTACGTCCAGGTTTTAGACAGTCTGCGGGGACGTCACAGAGACTACGTCCAGGTTTTAGACAGTCTGCGGGGACGTCACAGAGACTACGTCCAGGTTTTAGACAGTCTGCGGGGACGTCACGGAGACTACGTCCAGGTTTTAGACAGTCTGCGGGGACGTCTCAGAGACTATGTTCAGGTTTTAGACAGTCTGCGGGGATGTCACAGAGACTACGTCCAGGTTCATGAATGTTTCTGAAGAAACTGACCAAATACCAAACATGTGACTTCAGGTTTAGCAGAAATGTCGATTCTGTTGTCAGGTCCAACTTCTTCCAACCTCAGAACCTTCTCCAGACACTTCCTGTTACTCACTGATATCATTCGGTCTACCTCGGCGTCTCACAGGTGATTGTTTCCTGCAGCCCGGTTACTAACGAGGTCCAGCAAACGAGAATCACCTGATTCTGGCTTCCAGTCCACTTCAGGATCAACTTCAGGATCCATCGATAAATCTGAATGTTTCTCTTGAAACATGTGTGTCTGTAAACGTCTTCTCAGTTTTATCGAGCTTCTTCGAGGTTCCTGTAGCTGCAGAGTCTTTGGCCTGTTCTGAAGTTGAAGGACGTGATCTATGATTTTAATCTTGTGGATGAGCTGCAGGAGGACGGGAAGTGCATGAGCCAGAGCTGACTGAACACAAATTATGTGAGTTACTGTAGATGTAGCATTGATAATGCAGCAGGAGTAACTTTAAAATCTGCGTTGATCGTGCACGGCTTCTTCTTCATGCCTCATTTCGTTGGCGTCTCGTGGACGATCAGAGGACGCCGTCTCTAAGAGCTGCGTCTCAGACGGAGGGAGCTGAGGAAAATCCAGTTTGATGGAGCGAGCCTCTCGTACGGACGACTGTAAAATCTGGTTCCCCAATTACATCAAGCAGATTGTATAACAGGCAGCGAGACAGAAAGTATGACATAGCATTACCCATCGCGGCCCGAGAGCTGCTGACTCTGCAGATCTGTGACTTAATGGAGCATCAGAGGAGTCTCAGACTTCACGTGTCACATTCAGGTTTACAGACGATTATAAAACGTTATGTCTGAAGTCAATGATGACACGACTTTACTGATGCCTCAAATTCACCAAAAAATTCCCTTAACACGTCTCATATGTAGATTTATGTGTTTCCTGGACTTTACCGCAGCCGATAGCAAGTGTGCGTTAAATATATCCACCCTCCAGTGACCGAACACAACCTCCAGTCCAGCGGTGAGCAGCGTGGCCGGGACTCGGCGCTCTGGCTGCAGTAATTGTAACTATTGTCAGTTAATTTTATCACGCAGCGTCAATGAGGCGATTCTCAGAGATCCTTTAATTTAATCCTCAGGGCACAGGATTAATGCTGTAATTATATCGAACAGGATGTAAAGAAAGAAGAAGCACGTTCTTCTTCTTCTTCTTCTTCCCTCAAGTTCTTTGTGGAAATTTAGGAAATCACATTTTATGGCCCATTATAATTGCTGAACCGTGGGGATGTCAGGGCTGCTATAGACTTTATTGAGGGCGATGGGTGAGAGAGATTACAGCCATCAATATAGATTTGAGTGTTACTCACATCTCTGCAGAGCGACGAGTGAGCTGCAGGCTCGGACTGAGGGCGCGCTTGATAAATGTGGCCGTGTGTGGAGCTGTGAGCGTGCAGCCGGGCGGGCGGAGGCTTCCTTCAGTTCTTTTGTGTTGATGCTGGAACGTGTCAGGAAGCGCGGCCGTCATCAATCCTCCATTCAACGCGACGCACGTCAACACAGGTGGCAGCTCATCCATCATCGTCATCGTCGTCCTGTCAACAAACATTACTGATTCTCTGACAGCTGCATGCAGGCAGGTATCCGTCCTCATCAAGTCCAACTCTGTGTGTTTCTGTCCCGTCTGTTCTCCATGATCTGCACCCACGATGACACAAAGTCAGGTTTGAAGATATTTGATGGTTTAACAGCTGATGTGAAACTAAACGCAAAGACACATTTGAGAAAAGTCACCTGCTAAATTCAGCCGTCAGGCTTCAGAAAACAACCTTAAAGTCAACGAGGACGTAAACGCGTGGCCAACAATGTTTCCTTTTTAAAGATGATTTTTGGCTTTTTTAAGCTTTATTTGATAGAGAAGAGTGACAGGAATGTGGAGAGAGAGACGGGGCGGCTTCAGAGATGTATAAAGTACTGCAGTAAAGGAGTGGAGTAGAAGTACAAGTGCTACATCAAAAAACTGACTTGAGTAGAAGTTGAAGTGTTCTTTAAACACCATACTTAAGTAAAAGTACTAAAGTATTCAAAATGTTTTGTACTTAAGTATTGCAAGTAGAAGTATGTAACAAAATGCTACTCAAGTACTAAAAGTAAAAGTACAAGTACAAGTACTGTTGTTTATATTATTTCAAATATTTATTAAGGCACAACTTCTAATGTTACAGTGTTACAATGTTCATGGTAGAGTTCTGTGATTTCCCATGGTCTGTGAATGCGTCTGAATGAATGCAGAGCGAGGGGGCGGGGCAGCAGGTGAGAGAGCGCACCTGGGTGAGTCAGGTGTATGACGTACGGCGCACGAGCGAGGTTGATGTGAGGCCGGGACTGTTCAGTTGGTTTTTTTGTCGTGGTTCCGGCCGACAGTCACCGAGTCCTGGAACCAAACCGTTCAGCAATAAATGCAGTTTGTTCAATATCGCCTCGTCATTCATCACGTGTCCGGCTGGACGCTACAATAGTAACGAGTAACGACACAGCACATGAAAAATGTATCCGAGTAAAAGTATTAAACTCATCAAAAATATGTAGAGCAGTAAAAGTGGAAGTTGGGGAAAAAAATAATACTCCAAAAAAGTACAGATACTGCATTTTAGTACTTAAGTAGTTCCACTTCGTTACTGTACATCTCCGAGCTAAACGGCGCTCCAGAGTTTCATGTTTTTATGCAGCCGAGTCTTTGTTTTATTCGAAAAGATCAAACTTATTGTTCTTGTTATGATAATGAAGACACTCTCAGAGTTGCACTGAAAATAAATACGGTTGAATTTCTTCGTTTGATTCGAGTCGCTGACTTCACACGGTGCAGATGTTGATACGGTGACATCGCTGCTTCAAAACGTCTCCAGTCGAACTTCATTCAGTTGATTTTTTTGTACCCGGCCTGCAGCTCTGTGCAGTCTGTGCAGTCTGTGCAGTCTGTGCAGTCTGTGCAGTCTGTGCTGCTGCAGTCTGTGCTGCTGCAGTCTGTGCAGTCTGTGCAGTCTGTGCAGTCTGTGCTGCTGCAGTCTGTGCTGCTGCAGTCTGTGCTCCTGCAGTCTGTGCAGTCTGTGCAGTCTGTGCAGTCTGTGCTGCTGCAGTCTGTGCTCCTGCAGTCTGTGCAGTCTGTGCAGTCTGTGCAGTCTGTGCTGCTGCAGTCTGTGCTGCTGCAGTCTGTGCTCCTGCAGTCTGTGCAGTCTGTGCAGTCTGTGCTGCTGCAGTCTGTGCTGCTGCAGTCTGTGCAGTCTGTGCAGTCTGTGCTGCTGCAGTCTGTGCAGTCTGTGCAGTCTGTGCTGCTGCAGTCTGTGCTGCTGCAGTCTGTGCAGTCTGTGCTGCTGCAGCTCTGTGCAGTCTGTGCTGCTGCAGTCTGTGCAGTCTGTGCAGTCTGTGCTGCTGCAGTCTGTGCAGTCTGTGCAGTCTGTGCTGCTGCAGTCTGTGCAGTCTGTGCTGCTGCAGTCTGTGCAGTCTGTGCAGTCTGTGCTGCTGCAGTCTGTGCAGTCTGTGCTGCTGCAGTCTGTGCAGTCTGTGCAGTCTGTGCTGCTGCAGTCTGTGCAGTCTGTGCTGCTGCAGTCTGTGCAGTCTGTGCAGTCTGTGCTGCTGCAGTCTGTGCAGTCTGTGCTGCTGCAGTCTGTGCAGTCTGTGCAGTCTGTGCTGCTGCAGTCTGTGCAGTCTGTGCTGCTGCAGTCTGTGCAGTCTGTGCAGTCTGTGCTGCTGCAGTCTGTGCAGTCTGTGCTGCTGCAGTCTGTGCAGTCTGTGCTGCTGCAGTCTGTGCAGTCTGTGCTGCTGCAGTCTGTGCAGTCTGTGCAGTCTGTGCTGCTGCAGTCTGTGCAGTCTGTGCTGCTGCAGTCTGTGCAGTCTGTGCTGCTGCAGTCTGTGCAGTCTGTGCTGCTGCAGTCTGTGCAGTCTGTGCTGCTGCAGTCTGTGCAGTCTGTGCTGCTGCAGTCTGTGCTGCTGCAGTCTGTGCAGTCTGTGCTGCTGCAGTCTGGTTTAAAACACTGAGTTATGTCTCGGCTGGTGTCTGCGTCACTTTCTGGATGCTGGTCCAATCAGTCTGCAGACAAAGACTCTCTGTCTCCGGTAAAACTCATTATCCCCATTATTCCTTCACCCCAACACGGACCTCTGTCCTGATGATAATTTCACATTATGCACCTTTTTGAAAAGGGTTAATTAAGTTATCTAATTTGCATGTAGTTCTCAGCTGCATTAATGTGAATCATGCTCATGTGCTAAATGATACTAATGATGCTGCATTATGTGCGGCTCTGTTATCTGTGTTGCTGTCATTAACCCAGAGGACACGACAGACTCCGAGAGATTCACTGTGCTCACGTTTGTGAGAAGAGATGTGGGTCATCAACACAATAAGCAATTACTGAATCAGCGGTGACGGTGCGGAGGCGGGACGAGATCCAGAGACAGACCTGGACGTGGCAGGAGATCAGAGTTGGACAGGGTCCACGTTAAATACTAGTTTCAGGCCGGAGCCTCCATGAGCTTCACAGCGACTCCTCAGGAACCAGGATGGAGACTGGTTGTTTCCTGCAGGATATACAGCAATCATCCATAACATTATGACCACTGACAGCTGAGGTGACACTGATTATCTCGTTATCATGGCACCTGTCAGTTGGGGAGATATATTAGGCAGCGAGTGAACAATTTGTCCTCGGCGATGACGTGTTAGAAGGAGGGAAGCAACTCTGACAAGAACCAAACTCTGATGGTTGGACGGACTGGGTCGGTCGGTGCAGAGGTGTTCTGGTCTGGACCGGTCAAACGTGGTGATGATGGCGGACTCGACTCTTTCTGGGCTGAGTCTGCACTAAGTGATCGTTGACCGGCCCAGAGTTGGTTCGTTAGTGGTCGCTGTTGTTAGAGTCATTAAGTCATCATCAGGTTATTGGTGATCGGAAAAACTCAGGTGACCTGAGTTTTTCCGATCACCAATAACCTGATGACGACTTCCTCCAAAAGTCCAAAGTTGAATGCGTCCCTCAAATGTTGGTGTTTCTTTTCCCGGTTCCATAAAAGGTGAAATCTAATGATTTGATTTTAAATCACTGATTGCATTTCTGCCCTGAAATCACACGATGAACCTCTAAGGTGACGATATCCAGCGTTCACTGAGCTCTAACGCGTCTCTGCCTCTGACATCCAGCAGATTTCAGGTTTAAATCTGCAAATCATCGTCCACTTTTCCTCGGCTGGCTCTGTGTTTTTTTTTTTTTTTCTCGTCGGCATCTTTTTCTCGCAGAGGAAAATGGTCCCAGTTGTGCTTAAATGAGGTACGAAGAGGAAAATGGAAGCGGGAGCTGATATCTTTCAGGTTATTTTACATCCAGAAATGATATTAGATGACCCTCCGCAATGACTCCAACTCAAGTCGCTGATTTGAAACGCGGTTTTGTTCCTTTCAAGTCCCTCAATCCTTTTTTTTGCCTTGCTGTGAATGAATAGTGGAATCAGCACAGCTCATTGTCTGTTTCTCTGCCGAGCGTCGGGCTGTCGATTTTCTAAAAGATCTCCGAGCTAACTAAAGGCCATTACAAGGAAAGAGTCTTTTCTCCTGGCTCACTTAAGCAGCAGTGTACTATGAATGTTACTTCACTCTCCTCCTCCTCCTCCTCCGTCTCTAAAGCTGATGCATATTAGAAGCCAAATTATATCAGGATGTCACCGCCAAAGGCTGTGTGGGTGGCGTGTGCATTTGTTGGTAAATGGTCGACACAGAGCTGCTATTTTAAATCATTATTCCAGCTCGTTCTCACTGTTTCTATACAACCACCAACCCCCCAACAAAAAACACTCTGTTAACTTACTGCTGAGCCTCAGAGGGACGAGATGATTTCATCCCCCAACAACAAATTTGCATTTCAATAAGCGCACGGGTGTTTTTACAAGGAAAATAATGAAATAAGGTGTGAATAGAGAGAAATATTAATGTTAGATGACCCAGACTGGATTATATCAGACCTGCTCTGTTTGCTGTATTCAGATTGAATAAGTTCCTTTAGAAATGAAATATCTGGATAATATTCTCGCTCTCATTCAAGTTAATCAGGGTGATCTGTTAATGCTGCTTGTTGATAATTGATTTCAGCTCCTCAGATATTGAATATTTTCTGGTTACTTCAGTCCTCTGTGGGGATGTAACGATGCGCTCAACTCACGACTCGATTCGAGTCACGATTTTTTGTCCATGATACGATTTTTTCACGTTTTTTTTTTAAATCTAACTTACATCTTAAACAGCAGAACACATGACAGATATCTCTTTTCTTTAGAAACAGTCTCACAGTAAACTGCTGTTAACTGCTGTGATGGGCAGTTTTCGCTCACGCGGTGACGTAACGTTACTTTGGCGGCTGATACGCTGCTGCATGTTGCTCGTGTTGCTGCTGCATGTTGCTCGTGTTGCTGCTGCATGTTGCTTGTTTTGGTTTTGTCTGTCCGTTGTATTTGTGTATATATATTGAATCCAAAATGCTCCACACAGCTGATTTCAAGCTGCTCGGTGCATCCTCTGTTTCAAAGCTGTTTTCTACCGTCGCCGTGTCTTCCCTCGCTCTGTGCTCCGTACCTGACGTGAGTCACGTGACTTGACGTCTGACGTTGAATAAATGAATCACCAACCAGTGACTTTTTTTTTAAGATGACGTAAGAAAAAGAACATTTCCTACTTCTCTGGCATCCGCGAAGAATCGCGGTTCATTTTTTCTGTCAACCGATGCGAGTCGTCACATCTGTACCGATTTTTAATCGTGTCACGATGCATCGTTACATTCCTAGTGATCTGTTAACGCTGCTTGTTGCTAATTGATTTCAGCTCCTCAAATATTGAATATTTTCTGGTTTCTTCAGTCCTCGGTGTCAGTAAACTGAATGTCTGTGGGTTGTGGACCGAACAGGACTTTTGAGGCATCATCTCGTGCTTTAGGACCAAACATACTTCCATTGACTTCCACTTTATCCGGCGTTGGGTTGCAGTGGCTGCAGGTTTAGTTCCCAGGCTATAAACTGTCATGTGATTATGGGCTGATCGTACATTATCAGAACAGGACTCTGTTAATTAAGCTTGCTCGTGTCTGTAATTCACACTGAACTCTAAAGTAAGAAACCTTGATCTAGGTGCAGTTTTGCTTGAAGGCGCTGCTTCAGATGATTATTATGTTTTAATCATTTTCTTTCACATTCATATTATTTCACAAGATCGAGTGGCTGAAGTACGTTTTCTATTTCAGTCCTCGCTTAGACAAACAGTCCTGAGAGTCTGTTCTTCTCGTGGGAGCGGCGAGGTTTGAATGTTTTCAAGTAGCTGCAAGAAACAGGAAGGATGTTATTGTACATCTGTACGATAAAGCTGGATGCTGAACTGTGCACAGTAAGAAAAGCCTGCTCACTGCTGGGTCGGAGGTTGCGTTCGTCCCTAGTTCATTGTTATTAGTTACTGTAAAATGAATATCCATGATACGTCCCTCCTTATCTGACAAACAGTGCCCTGCACTATTTGCAAAGTCTTTTCTGTAGGCAGAGATGTTCTGTATCAGGACGGTGCAGGAGTACAGATCCTCCGTCTATGACTCACCTTTCCACCACAGAGCGCAGGTGATGTGGACACCGAGGTATTTTTAACCTGTCATCAAGGGGCCGGTACTTCCACACGGGGAACGTCTCCTGACACATTTGGCATTTTGTCTTAAATTAACTGTTGTAAAGTTAATGTCTTTTTGATGCCTCGTGCTCACGCTGACAGGAAACACTTCAGTGACTTGTTGAATGTCAGAGCAGAGCTCCCTCCTCCTCCTCCTCCTGCTGCTGCAGTTAAACTGCAAAGAAAAATTATTCCACACCATCAGACGTCTTCATATATGCTGTAAAGTGAAACAACCCTCACAAACGATGTCTTGCTAAATTGATTTGAAATGCTGTATGCGGTGCAGAGGTTAGTTTGAGCTGTCAGTTCTCATTTGTGGCAATTATCCGGCTGTTAAGGGTTTAATAAGCTGCACGACTGCTGGACTTCATTTTATAGTGTGAACGAAGCGTCTCCGAACGTCTTTCTATTCTTAGTTCTTTAGAAATGAAAATCCATACAGTGGAAGAACTAGAACTCTCTTTCCTGTAAGTTTTAAGTCTGATGTGTGGAAAAACACAAAAGCCGACACAGCTAATGAAAAAACGAAGCCGGCTAAATGAATCCAAACACAGTCCAAGGCTACTTCTGATTGCATTCGTGTAAGAAGAATGTATCCGCGGCAGCCCCCCCGGTGTCTTTTACACATGCTCATTTGCATGAGATGCACTTCAGCCGAGCGTCTTTCCGGAATGCAGATTACCACCAAGACAAAAGAGACGGCAGCGAGCGGTTTCATCAGGCCTGACGAGCTGTCACACCTCTTCCTCTTCCTCAGCGTTCCCCCAGTTTGATGCTGTTTTTGTGAGTCACAGGAAAAAGGGTTCGTTCGTTTCTTCACATCGCCGGCTCTGCCTTTTCATCGTAAAGGGGTCACAACCCGTCTGGCTTCAGCTGTTTGTTAGCCTTCATCACTGCCCACTATTAAATTTTAATGAGCTAAATTAGCCTCCTGGGCAGTGACGGATGACATATGGGCGTCTTGAATCTGGCCTCTGTTGCCACCGTACATGGTGTGATAGCACCGATGACTTCGGACTGATGACTTGACAGACTGGCAGTGAACGGGCTCGGTTGTATTATTATTTCATGATATTCTCTGTGAGATGAAACTGAGACTTTTAAACGAACCAGATTTAATTGAAGGTGAACGCAGCCCGAGCCGACCGGCTAGGTGTTGCTTGTAAACAGCGATGTGATGAGCTGTGAGCGCGTCGTCGAAGCATCACACAAACTGTCATCTGGCAGCGTTTCAATTATTGAATCGTGCAATGTTGCCGTCTCAGAAACAGAAAGAAACTGACAAGTTGTTTTTATTTTAAAACAACACAACAACACTTCCTCTTTAGTTTGATTCAGCGTTTCCTACTCGTCCTCCATGACGACTCTTCGGCGAACACTCCCCCAGAAAACAGCCTCCGTCTGAAACCCCCAAACAACAGTAATGTCGCAGGTCGTGTCTTTGGTAACTGAGAAAAGATCGACGATTTTATGTGTTAAAGTCACGTCAACCTGGTCAGTCCTCCCTGACGACTCTTCGATGAACACTCCCCCAGAGAACTTACAATTACTGATTTACAATGATTGTGCAATAAAATTACAAGCAACCTACACTGATCTAACAAACAGTAGTAGTGTTTTTAGCAACTTGTATCAGAAAACATCTTCGTATTCATGTTGTAAAGTCGGTGCGATTCGGTCAGTCCTCTCTGCCGACTCTTTGGCGAACACTCCCCCAGAAAACAGCCTCCGTCTGAAACCCACATTGTTCTAACAAACAACAGAAATGTCGTCGGTCGTGTCTTTGGTAACTTATATGAAAAAAGATCGACGATTTTATATGTTAAAGTCCCGTCAACCCGGTCAGTCCTCTCTGCCGACTCTTCGATGAACACTCCCCCAGAAAACTATTACAATTGCTACGATGATTGTGCAATTAAATTACAAGCAACCTACACTGATCTAGCAAACAGCAGTAGTGTTTTTAGCAACTCATATCAGAAAACATCTTCGTATTTATGTCGTAAAGTCAGTGCGATTCAGTCAGTCCTCCCTGTCGACTCTTTGGCGAACACTCCCCCAGAAAACAGCCTTCGTCTGAAACCCACATTGTTCTAACAAACAACAGTAATGTCGTCGGTCGTGTCTTTGGTAACTTACATGAGGAAAGATCGACGATTTTATGTGTTAAAGTCACATCAACCCGGTCAGTCCTCCCTGACGACTCTTCGGTGAACACTCCCCCAGAGAACTATTACAATTACTGATTTACAATGATTGTGTAATTAAATTACAAGCAACCTACATTGATCTAATAAACATCAGTAGTGTTTTTAGCAATTTATATCAGAAAACATCTTCGTATTTATGTCGTAAAGTCAGTGCGATTCGGTCAGTCCTCCCTGACGACTCTTTGGCGAACACTCCCCCCAGTAAACAGCCTCCGTCTGGGCAGTGAGAGCCGGGTGAGTCCCTCTGTTTACTGATGGTGGTGATGTGATGATGAACTCACAATGTCTTCATCTTTTTCCACTCTGCACGGTGGGTCAGGATCTCCCTCTCACGACAATCTGACAGCTTCCAGAAGATTGGAAACCCGGGGACGTTTTGTGGGCGGAGACATTTTTAGAACCAGATGGAAACTCGCCAAAATAAAATCATAATGATGTATATTTCTGGTTCTGGTTATTGACGGTGATGGCTTGACTGGACCTTGCTGCCTCCTTCTTAAACAAGTAGGAGAAATCACTGTCACTCAGACGTCTGTGGGGCTCAGATGATCTTTAATAGGTCGCACTTCCTCCGATAGGGACGCGTTCACGCGAACAGTATCTGCATCCCGTGTTCCACATACGTGACGAGCGTCCTCAGAGAAATGACAAACTCTGCCGAGCTCGAGCCCGAGTTGCTTTGGCAATCGTTGTAAAGACTTTTGACGCTCTCAGAATATTTCCTCCACCTTCATTACCGAGCGTGCCATGGGACATGAGAGAGGCACATTAGCATTCCCATATGGAAAGGCAACATGATTTATGAATACTAATTTAGTCGGATGCCGCCTTGTTAATGCAGATGTGTTATTACCCCACAGTTGATGTTCCTGCGAGGGCCCTCAGCACTTTTTTCATCTTCACATTGTTTTTTTTTTCAGAATATTTGAGCCTCAGCAGCCGGAGCGACGTCTGGTCGGTGGATCGGAGCACACAACAAGGTCAACAACGACCCATTGTTGGTCTCGTATTGGTTTCCTATCACAGAGGTTGGGTTCATTAGCTCGTGTTCCACATTACACATTCCTGTCGGTGTGTGCGCCGGAGCGTGTGCGTACACGGTTGGTCGGGCGCTGACATGTAACGCGATCCTCCGCTGCATCGCGGCATCATACGTTATTGATTTATCACAGGGCCTCTTCGTCTTCTTCTTCTTCTTCTTCAGTTTCAAACGTGCTCATCTTCCAGGATCTCTTTCAATTATACGTTCCACTTTGGAGCTCGTCAGCAATACAAAGCGAATAATCCATGTTTGTATCGATCGACGTTAGAGGAAAAACAATGTATCTGTCCTTTCTGTGTGTCAGAGAATCAATGCCATTTGAATTTTTGATCATTCACATGAGACGACAGTGAATTAACCAGCTACATTAATTGAGGTCGAGGGATTACGCTCAGAAATTATCAGTATACAGACCGGGTAGCACAGTAACTGAGGTGATTTGCAGACTGACTGTGGTGAGCTCGGTCAGCCTGGAGCCAAACCCGGCAGGTTAACACCTCGGCAGGCTGCTGTGTTCACTGCTGACTGCTGGTCTGGAGGTTGTGTTGCCAATTAAATCCTCCCAATCTGACTGTTTCTACAGGAAACGCGTAAAAATGAAGACGTAAACAGGGACTGTGGGACTTATAGAAGAGGCAGAATATCTGAAGCCATCCGGTATCATTTGTATGAGAGGCCATGTTTCCATGCTGACCCGTCTTAATCACTCTGTTTATCACTCGAGCTGGGATTAACGAGCAGAGCGCGAGGGCGAACAGTAACGCTGAACTTTGTGCTCGACTGTTCTCAGAGTCTCTCGTTAGCGGCCGCCGTCCGATGCTAATCTGAAACTTTACACCCTCAGTCCCTGAACTTTGTCCAGTCTGATTCTGTTTTAACGATGTTTACCACACACACGTCTAATTCTTCCATGATGGACCCAAACACACAATTTAAAATAATTCCCAGTGAATCCAAAGACAGAAAATGTTGATAGATAGTTTTCCGGGGGAGTGTTCGCCAAAGAGTCGTCAGGGAGGACTGACCGGGTTGCAACAACTTTTTCACAAAATCTTTTCTCATAAAAGACTCATGTTGGTTTACCGCATGACCGTTGTTTGTTCCAACGATGTGGATATGTTGAAATTTCATCCCATAATCACTGTAGATCAGTGGTTCTCAAACTTTTTCCATCATTCCCCACCTGAGAAGGTCTGGATGTTGCCGCGCCCCACCTTGCGCGCACCGATAAATGGTCATGAAAAAACAAACACATAGCCTACATACAAATATATACTTTTCAAATTTATTAAAGCGACATCAGTGTGTGTGAGGTCTCCAGGTGTCTCCGCAATTTGTTCGGCCTCATACTGTCAGCTGCCAGTTGCCGGAGACAAAGAACACAGAGAGGTCGTTGCTCATCACCCACCTCCACTGCCGTGAATCCCAACGCAAGATAGGCCTCATCATATTTTCGTTTGGGGCATCTTGTCTTCTCTTTCTCGATTGCTTTAGAATCGCTAACTTTTGTTGTGGCCCGTATAATAAACTTGTCCATTTTTTAACGCAGCTTTTAGGGCTGCCTGTGACGATAGAAATAACAGCTAACTGTGAACTAGCTAACTGCTGTCTGAGGTAAAATAACAAACGAATCGAACGTTAGGATTTCTGCGCAGACTCAAAGGTTGATTTTCTTTCTGACAGGCTTTTCAAAATTATTAATTAACTGTGGATGAATGTTTTAAACTTGACTCGTAGGCAAAACAGAAAAATATTCCCATGCATGGGGGAAAAAAATCCGATGTCACGCGCCCCACCTGCAATACCTCCGCGCCCCACCAGTGGGGCGCCTGCCCCACTTTGAGTAACAATGCTGTAGATGAACAGAGGGACCGGCCAAGACGGAGGCAGTGTTCGCCGAAGAGTCGGCAGGGAGGACTGAACGGGTCGCAGTGATTTTTCCAAATGTCACATATTTGGTGTCAAATTAAAACTGAGGTTTTGTTTTCAAAATGAAAACATCTTCAGTTTTTGACGTGAAGCTGTTTGCTGATTGAATATTTGAGTTTCCTGCAGCATCAGGAAGAATCTTCTGGAGTCTCGAGGGTTAAGGAGTTACAGTGGTTTCACGAAAATCGAGTTTTCCTCACATTTATGCAAATATATGCGGCATAAGAGGCTCTGAAATCTAATCACACTTCAACGCTCTGTAACAGGAACATGTGGTCTGAGTATTAAGTTTCTAATCGTGCTTGTTAGACTGTGTTTGTGAGTATCCGAGTACCCGTGAGACGAAAGGGCGTTTGCAGGGAAGCGGCGACAATGTCAGTGGCGTTGTGTGTTTGAGCGGTGGAGTTATCGCCCTCTGCTCATTATGTGTATTGATAGTGGGATGAAAGTCCCTGCTGTTCGGCTGGCTCTCTAATGGACTGGATCTGAATGTCTTTCCTAATGGAGGAACTTCTTATTGGTTGATGAGTGGGAGTGCGGCGTCCTCGGTAATATCGCCGCTCTCATTTACGGCTCTCCTGCTCGAGAGCTTTGCTTTCTTTCTTTGTTACCCCCTTCCCTCCTCGCTGATATTAGTCTGTGACCGTCACACGGCGTTATCCACATCTCTAAGAGAGAAAAATGGACGCATTATCACGGCAATCATCCTCTTATTGTGTGTTCGAGAGTGTTTTCACCTTTCATCACGCACACACAGCCGCGCCGGCGTCCGGGCCTGAGCGTTATCTAGTACCTGCGTTAAATGAATCATTCTGGTGAACAGATTTGTCACCACGGCGTCTGAATTCATTATTAAATCCGGCTCATTTGGACATTCAAGGACAGAAATGTCTGTCTGTCTCGAGCGGGAACACCTGATGAACAATCAGCATGTTACATGTGAGGTCTCCGGAGGGGCCCGAGCCTTGTGTCTGTGCAAATTGGACCGTGTGGGCAGCATGCAAATAATTACATGAATAGGTTGTCTCCACTGTAATTAACTGCAGAGGAGAGCAGAGATTTGTTTTTATCCTCTTTAGAGGAGATGTAAGTCACGGCCGCCGGGACTGCGCAGGTTAGAGGCTGATTGTGGGGTTGCAGCAGTGATGGCACAGCATGTGGCGGGGGGTGCAGAGGATCCTGGGTAATCATGTTAGAGTGGTGTGGCATGCGGCCGCCATACGTGTCGCCGCTGGAGTTTGCAGAATACTGATTTGGTATTGTGGAGGTCGGCTTTAACAACACAGCTGATTGGTGGAGGAACAATAGCACGCTGAGCCGAGCCGACGCGGCGAGAGCGGCTCTTTGTGGCGTGCAGAATAATATTTAATTTGCAGATGAAAACAGGCCGCGTGCTGCACAATGCGTGATATTAACGTGTGCGGGCAAACGGACAAAGAGCGCGTCCTCGTTTACACAAAGAGGCGACGCTGTCAACGGCGGAAAATAAGAATAAAACAAAAAGTTGAAGAGTTCAGACTTCAACATTTCATCAAGCGATGAACCGTCTCACTGAAATCCAATTAAAGAGCCGCTGAAGTCACAGAAACCTTCATTTGTTACACGATGTTACGACGTGTTATCAGTGCAGCTGAGCTTGGTTTTAATACAGCTTGTGGATGGAGACACGTGGATGCTCATGGTGATATAACGTGAAGCCGTCACCTGTCTTATGAATCCGTGAAGTTCGGATCACTTTTAATAAATCATCATTAAATCGCCGTGACGTCTTCAGGTCAGTCATCTTTCTCCGAGAAGGGTTAAATCTGGACGAGCAGCTGGTGGAGGAAACCGGGCCGGTGTTCACACCTGGCTCGTTAGTGCTCGTCGTTGCTGTGACGACCATCGTCCGGGTCGGTGAGGTCACCTGGTGGACGGCGGTCGCTGGAGTCACACGAGAAAGAAGAAGATGAAGTGTGAAGGTAACGCTGACTGTGCCGCCTCTTCATCGCTTGCAGATGTGTGGGAGTGGACTGTGGAGAGTTGGTCCAGGATCTGGCATCTGATTGGCTGAGTTATGAATATTGGAGCAACCTGTCGTACAAACAGCATCAGTCACTGTTGAAGTCTCCACGTCTTCATCTTCATGTAACTGACTCTGCATGTTGCAGATTTTCTTTCTTACTTTAAACCTGGTATGCGAGCTAAACGCTGACGGCCGCAGCTTTGAAAGCAACATTTTGTTAACGCAGTGTCTCGATTCTCAGCTGTCAGCACAGGCTGTACGTACTAGTGAGGTCCAAAATATTAACTTATATTAGCAGTAGCAATCTTTCCATCATAAAGATGGGGATTACATTACGGTCATGGACCAGCGAAGGACCAGTCACGGCCCCGTCATGGAGACACGGGAACTTTTAAGTTGCTAAGAAAGAAACGCGGCGGGTCAACGTGAAAAGGACTCGTTACTTTGTCCTCTGACGCTCACTGTACCCGTCCGAACCTTTTTTAATGATCGCTGGTTCTTGCTGAGGTGTGTCTCTGTTTTTATCGCCCAGCTGCTCCTATTGGACGATAGCGATGACCTCAGCACTGTTTTTAGACCTGAACTCGTTAAATAAGATTTCAGGCGATCACCTCGTCGGGACCTCGTTACGCACTCGGAGCGAACTCTTACTGTTTCCCTGCAGAGCCTCATAAATCCACACGGGACCTTTAAAGAGGCTGAATTAACCCTTCACTCCCTCTGAAGTCGAACATTTTTAAAACTCGTTTCTCTGTGAAGACGACAGACCTTTGTGGTTCCTCACAATGATACAATTAGCGGCGCTCGCTGTGGGTAGAGACAGCCAACAGCTGGACCTGTCAGCGGAAATATGTGCTGTTACTGCAGCGAGTCAGCCAATGGCGTGTTCACGGTGCCACGCGGCTAGGACGTTAATTAATTAAGCTCCTTTATCAGCCTGACATCGCTGCATGCTCCACAAACGTGGTGCGAGAGCCTGGAAGGTGGCGCGGCGTCTTGGCTGGAGGTAAGACGTTAAAGCACAGACTGACGTTTCCTCCACGCGTGAGTCAGAAAGCTGCATCTGACAGTAATCTATTAATTAAGCGTGGTAATGTCTGTAATTGTGACCGCGCTCTGAGCCAACCTGGTGGGCCTCGCCGGGGTTTGCCAAGCATCAGCTGTCTCTGAGGTGAGTATACTTGACTGGATTGTGGCTCGTGTTTTCACCTCCTGCTCGTGGCAGATAACAGCTGCTCCCTGCAGCCGGCTCCTGGTGGCTGGAACAAAGGCCTCACCTTTCAGGGAGCCGAGAGGAGCTGCTCTGCTTTAGCTCGCTGGCACCCACGGCCGCTCTGCAGACAATACACAGACAGGTGCACGCGAGCACAAAACGCCACTTTGGCACAACGAGTCAGCGCTTGCCGCACAATAACGCGGCTGCTGTTGTCACGGCCGCGGCGCCCAGCTGGCGCTCGGATGCTTCCTGAATCTGAGAGCTGGCACGAGTGATCTCAGCTCGCCTCCGTCCTGACGGTAATTAACCTGGAAGTCCGACAAATATCAAAACACCTCAGGACTGACGGAAGAGCTTAAAAAAAATCTGAGGGAAAAAGGAAAAATTTTTATTTTTTCTTAAGAAAAAAAAAATTAGATTTCTGACTTTTCTAAATAAAAATAAAATAAATAAATTTAGATTTTTTATTTATAAATATATTTTCTCTTTCTCTGAATTCTGACTTTTTTCTAAAGAAATAATTCAAAAAAATTATCAGAATTTAGTTTTTTTTCTGAATTCAGATTTTTAAAAAGTTTCTTGAATAATAATAAAAATAAAACTCTAAATTCTGACTTATTCCCCAAGAAATCATTAAAAAATTTGGATTGTTGAAATTTTTTTCCCTAAAATTATTTTTTTTAAAAACAAATTCTCAGAAATGTACTAATAAAAATCTGAATTCTGACTTTTTCCCCTAAAATAATAAAATAATTAATTCTCAGAAATCTGATAATAAAAGTCTGAATTCTGACTTTTTTCTGAAGAAATGTAATTCTTAAGAAATCAAATTTTTAGAAATTATTAATTTTTTTCAAATTTTTCTAAAATAATAATTTAAAAAAACTCTGAATTCTGACTTTTTCCTCAAGAAATCATCGAAAAAATTTTGATTCCTGAAATCTGACTTTTTTCCCCTAAAATAATAAAAAATTATCAGAAATTTGATATTAAAAATCTGAATTCTGACTTTTATCTAAAGAAATCATTTTAAAGTCAGAATACTGAGATTTCTTTTCTCACGTGGTCTTAATCCTCTTCCGTAGTCGTGAACGCTCTCCGACCCTGTTTAAAAGTCTCCGCGGCCTCTGCAGGCTGCACGCTCCATCCTGGAAACATACGACACCCTGCAGGGTTTGTTAAATTTCCTCTTTGCTGTGATACGGCCGCATCCAGCACTGAATAATGAACATACCAATAACCACAGCAGCTGCTGTTTGTGCATTGTTTCAAGGGAGATGGACGGGCTGGATGAAACGGTTGATAAATCACCGGCCTCGCGTGCAAACGTAATAAAAATACAGGTTTAATGTTGTATGTGGAAAAATTACAGACGGCAGCAGGCAGGAAATAAATGGAGCCGAGGGGAGGCGACGTGCTGCGGATGAGGCTCGGACTTATCTGTTAAATGCAAAAGATCTCCTCGCCACACTCTCCGTGAACTCGAGTAGCTAATGTAGTGGATGAAACATCAGGGCGGCGTGGCGAGCTCCTTCAGTGGCTGTGATTCGATTTGCTAATGGACTCTGGAGGCTGTTTTGTTTAACAACACCTTATCTCTTCCTCCATCCCTCCTCCTCCCTCCGGTGCAGCTCATATTGAATCTGTTCCCAGCATCGGGCCTCGCGCTGCACTACGCTGTGCTTTGCACGTAACAGCGGCCGGCGTGATGGGAGAATTATCCCGGGCAGTGTCCATGAGGCAAAGCTAAATGGGAGCAGTGGGAGAGTGTCTGCTGAGCTGCTGGACGGTTTTTGCACGGACTGACTGGAATTAAAGCGGCGATCAGCGAAGCTTTTTATTGCCTCATAGCCACAAACGCTCATAGTTTATCTGCCGCGCTGATCAATACCGATGACTCAACGATTATCCGGCCAGGTGCTGAGACTCGTGCTGTCACAATACATCGCAGCCACGAAGGCTAAAAGCCTCGCTGTCAGGCAGTAAAAGCAAACGACAATGCAGATTTACAGTCAGAGTACTCTGCGTATTGATAAATCTGACCTCTCCACCACAAGTTTGGCTGGATCTCTGCTATGATTAGCCGACGTCCTTGTCTGTCGTGAACTGTGACTTTGTTTTTGTTAATCATGAGCTGGACGTCTGCCTCGTTACCGCAGGAAACAGAACCGGGTCATGTGGCGATTACGCCTGAAGGAAGAGCAGAGGGAGGTGTCGTCCTTCTTTACATCTGAAGAAACGTTTTATAGATTCGAGAAATCTGAAACGAGACAAACACGATGTTCAGATTTTACTCCAAGGCAGTTCAGTGTTTATATGTGAAGGCTCAGACCCCCAGAGTACGACTGAATGACGCCTGGTTGCTCAAATAAGTCGCCCACCTGTCAATCAAAGCGTCCACGCTCTTAACCCTGCATAACTTTCAGCCTTAATATAATGTGAACAGGTGAGTTGTATATAAATTCACCCTCAGTACAGTTGTCATGAACGGGGAAATTAGCTACAGAGACCAAAACTGTTTTTTGTACCAGGCTGTAAACATGTTTATTTCTGCTGTGAAACATGGGGACTTATGGAGACTGGCTCACTGCTGTAGCCAGCCTCAGGTGGACGTTAGAGGAACTGCAGTTTGTGTCTTTGCATCCAAGAGTCGGAGGTTGCCCCGGAAACAGAGATAACATGCAAAAAAATGTCAAAACATGAATATATTTTGATTATGTTTAATTTAGTGTTTGTCATTATTTGCTACCTTTTCATGTGAGAGCGCTTTTGTTTCTAAAGCAAACAAAATGCATAAAAACACGTGAATATAAAGTCAGTGTTCAACACTGTGGACTCATTCTAAGGTAACAAAAACATAACAAATCTTATTTTCAGGTGATTAAACCTGAAAACAGAATTTTGAATATTATATTCTGCAAACCGAGCCGCCTCCATCTGACACACTGCACCTTTAAATCTAATGTAAAAAAAACAAATGAAAAACTGAGAAACAAGAAGAAAATCAGTTATTTTCTCTTTAATGTGTTTTCACACCTGTGTAATAAAAATAATTTCCTTTAAAGAACAAACTGTCCTGATTATAAAATGAAAACGGAGCCGCTGCCATAATAATAAAAGAGTTTCTGATAATTGCACTGCCCATGTGAAATTAATCTCGCGCGCTAACTCATGCTTGATGAAAACAAACTGTTCTATAAACATTGCTATTCTTTCATGTGTGAAGAGTGAAACCTGTTTGTTGGCTCCACATAAACGCAGCCGGGCTTTTTAAAATGACAGCTGCCTGCGAGGCTTCCAGCACTTCATCAAATATGTACAATGCATAAATAATGTTCGTTTATCACTTTCTGAACGCAGGCCGCCGTGCGGTGAAAGGTTCGTTTGATAGCAGCTGCACTCTGTGCTCAAACAAAGCTCCACAAAAAGGCAGCAGGGGTACAGTTATAGATTTTATTTATAGAACCACAAATAACACGTTGAACAAACTGCCGAGCGTTCGATACCGTCAATCCTTCAAGAAGAACCCGACAAAAAGAAACTTTAACGGATAAAAAATTGAAGAAACAACAACAGAGGAGAAATCAGACAGACGTGAAATACAGAAAAAAAAAAGATCCTGGACCTGAAACTTTGTTTCTGGTTCTGGGGGAGTGTTCACCGAAGAGTCGGCAGAGAAGGACTGACCAGGTTGGAGTAACTCTTCCACATAAATCTGGAGATCTTTCCTTTAGGTTGTCGTACTTACTGCCACATTATTGTTATAGCAATGTGGTTTGCTCTAAATTTCATCAGAGGGGCTTTCACTGCCCAGATATAGGCTGTTTTCTCGGAGGTAGTTCGCCAAAGAGTCGTCAGGGAGGCCTGACCGGGTCACGGTGACTTTTCCACATAAATTTGAAGTTTTTTTGTCATGGAAGTTTCCAAAGATGCCACATGAGGGTTGTTTATTTCATCACATAATCACCATAGACAAACAGCAAGATTCAACCAGCTCTCACTGACGGAAACAAACTAGGACTGTTTGCCGAAGAGTCGTCAGGGAGGCCTGACCAGGTTGGAGTAACTCTTTCACATAAATCTGAATATCTTTTCTTGTAGGTTGTCGTACCTACTACCACATTATTGTTATAGCAATGTGGTTTGCTCTAAATTATATCAGAGGGACTTAGAGGGGCTTTCACTGCCCAGACATAGACTGTTTTATCGGGGGTAGTTCGCCAAAGAGTCGTCAGGGAGGCCTGACCGGGTCACGGTGAAGTTTTTTTGTCATAAAAGTTTTCAAAGATGCCACATGAGGGTTGTTTATTTTATCACATAATCACCGTACACAAACAGCAAGATTCAACCAGCTCTCACTGACGGAAACAAACTAGGACTGTTTGCCGAAGAGTCGTCAGGGAGGACTGACCAGGTTGGAGTAACTCTTTCACATAAATCTGAATATCTTTCCTTTAGGTTGTCGTACTTACTACCACATTATTGTTATAGCAATGTGGTTTGCTCTAAATTTCATCAGAGGGGCTTTCACTGCCCAGACATAGACTGTTTTCTCGGGGGTAGTTCGCCAAAGAGTCGTCAGGGAGGCCTGACCGGGTCACGGTGACTTTTCCACATGAATTTGAAGTTCTTTCTCTCTCGTAAAAATTGTCAAAGATGCCGCATGAGGGTTGTTTATTTCATCACATAATCACCGTAGACAAACAGCAAGGTTCAACCAGCTCTCACTGACGGAAACAATAGACTGGTTTCTCGGGGGTAGTTTGCCAAAGAGTCGTCAGGGAGGCCTGCCCGGGTCACGGTGACTTTAAGCTTTTCTGTTGTTTGTTCTCATGTGTTGAATCAAACTTAAACAACTCGTGATTGTTCAGTTTTTGAGATGGAGCTTGTTTGTCGGCACAAAATGCTCATTTGAGTTCTCGGTGAACTGAATTACATTCTGGGTCTTGAGGGTTAATTAACAGTTTAGCATCAAACCATTAGACAGCTCAGATGACTGAGAGCGTTTGTGAAGGAAGTAATTAATGAAGCAGATCAAAGATCTTCATTTATTTCAGTTATGTGTATTAATAAACAACCTGAGCTGAAAACATTTTCTGTTCACGCTCTGAAATAGAAAGTTATGGATGGAAAATCTTTTTCGCTTTCCGGATGAAGGGAATCAATATGTCAACAGCCCCCGACGCTCCCCCACCTCAGGTTTTCTGTATCTGATACCTCAAATCACAGACGGCCCGGCGCTCGCCGCTCAGGTGTCAGACGTGCCAGAGGAAGGACTCAATCACGGCGTCCTGTCAGACTGAAACACGGCGCCCTGAAGGCGGACGAGGTGCCACGGCCACACAAGCTTCAAAATCAGCAGCTCGCTTCCAACCATCCCTCACGGACGCCGTCACGGAGCTCTCCGAGCTTCGCCAAGGACGCTGCGAAAGCATCGATCAACACGGGCGCACGCCGGCTCCGAGGCTAAAACACAAACACATGAAGAAAAAAAAAAAAAAAGGTTATTTTTATCTCGGACAATTGCAGCGTTCTCCACTGCAGCTTTCCCTGCTGATTACAGTAATCATTACACTTGCAACCATCCAGACAAGAAGCGCACTGCTGTAATTGTTTGCTGGAAACACTTTGCATGCCAAAGAGGCTTTGTCAGAATTACACGTTATTTTCACGTCTCCTGAGAAACACTCATTCAAACACCTACCATGATTTTTCATTAAAATCTACCTTTGAACGAGGGTCCGTTTTTAAACACTTCATCGCTGATTTCATTGGATTTCGTGCCCTGGAGTTTCGATAACTGCTTAAAGATATGATTATGCACCTTCCAAACTACTTTTTACAGCTCTCTTTATTCTCCTCTAGTCTTTTTATGATCCTCTTAGAAAGTTCTGCAGCCTAAAAGAAACGACTTATCCTCGACGGGGCACCAAAAGACCCGGCGATCGATTGGTCTTTTATTATTGTCCTTTAAAAAAGGTCATTGATGAACTGCTTATGTGATCTGAAGGAACATCCGCTGTCTCCTGCTTATCCGGGGTCAGGTCACGGGGGCAGGGGGCTAGATGGACTATGTAGTCCCTCCAGTAGGTTCTGGATCCCCTCCCAGTCGCCAAGAAAACCTCCTAAGGAAGTCGCCCAGGAGGATCTCTAATCTTTCGATGCTCCTCATCCTATCTCTAAGACTGAACCCGGTCAGTCAGAGGAGGAAACTCATTTCCACAATCTCATTGTTTCGGTCACTACCCAAAGCTCGTGACCATAGGTGAGGGTTGGAACGTAAATGGACTAGAAAATCGAGAGCTGCACCAACCTGGTCGGTCCATCTCACACTTTCCCATCAATCATAGACCCAGAGATAGTTGGACTCTTTTGCCTGGGGCAGCAACTTGCTCCTAAAATGAAGGAAGCACTGAGACGTCTGATGACCTGATGCTGAAATGAGAATGCAAAGGTCTCTGTCACCTTCATCGTGAATCATCATGGACTCTCCTCCAGCTCATCCTCGATGGAAACTGTGTTTAAAGAAACTATTTCTGCTCTGTTAGGTTCCTAAAAACAGTTCTACATTTCAAAGCCAAAGTTCATTGACATTCCTCTTCACGTTTCGGGCTTCGGAGATTCATTTCACTTCAGCGGTCCACGGGAGAATCCAATTATTTCAGTGCAAAGTAAAGAAGAGATGAAAGCTCCTCGAAACTTCTTCGTGCCTTTTTGCAAAACTTAAAGAAAAGCAGAGTGTCAACAACAAACTGCGGCTGCACGGCGTGCGGCTGCAGCTTCAGGAATAATTGTTTCTCTAAGAAACCCATCGTTGCTTCTCTCCATCCCTCTGTGTGGAAGTTACACAAAAATTAGACCAGGGACTGTCAATTAGAGTTAAGAGGCCCCCAAAAGTGGCAGGGTTTGGTCAGGCATGCAGTGCAGTGTAGCATAACACCTGAAGCCTAATGGAAATTGACACTCTTGCCTGGTGGAGTCGTGGATTCGGGCCACGCTGACAGTCAAGTCAAGCGGCGCCCAGAGGAGCAGGAGGTGGAGGGTGGGGGCTTATTCCTGCAGGCGTCACCTCCAATTAGCCGAGCCATGCTGCAGGCCTCTGTTTGCTCCCCATTAAAATGTTAATCAAATGGAACAGAAACCTGCCTGTGGTCAGCGTTTCCTCCCAGTGAAGGCTTCCACACAATTAATTAAAAAATCTGCATGTTATGCCGTGATGTCAGTGCCCCCTGATCCCCCTACAGGAGACGTTAAAACAGAGACTCTGTCAAACTTTGAACATTTTTAAAATTCCTTATTTTGAAATGTAGACTCGTCATTTTTAATTTAAAGGAGCAGTGTGCAAGGTTTAGTGGCAACAAGGGGTGTAGGAGCTGATTGCGACACCCTGAGCTCACCCCGAGGAAGGAAAACTACTAAACGCACAAACACATGAAAGTTTAGAGCCAGAGCGAATCGCAGCCAAAAGGGAAAACTGTTTAACTGTGTCCAGGGGTTGTACAGACTAGTCGACTTCACTACGCCTCAATGACGTTTAGAGCTTGATGTCGACTAGTCGCTAATCGAGAGAGGGCTGGCTCAATTCGTGGCAGCGGCAGCTAGTCGTGGCATTTCCGGTGCCAGCTGTCACTACTAGCTGCACTAATCTCATATTTTGATGCAAACACGATGGACGCAAACGTTACCTGGCTGTCCCAGCGACAAGCGAGAGGATTTTTTCACTCGCTGGTGAAACCATCACGCGACACCGGGCGAGCCTTAGATGCGCTCGTGTTCCTGCAAACCAGGACCGAAAAACCGAAACTGTGACTGAGCAGGACTGTGACGGTGACTCGGCTGCAGGTGTTGTGTTGTTTTGTTCAGTATTTAGTTTTCCACTATGGGAGACGTAGCTTTACGTGCAGATATGTTACTGTTACATTTAACAGCTGAGTTGCTGCTTGTTGTTTTTACTTTATGCTGTGCATCGTGAGTCAGTACAGATTATTGCAAAGCATTCCCTCCTCCTGTGATTTTTTAAATTACTGAAAATATCAATGACGTCACCAGCGACTCGACTTTCATCATATAAGTGTCAACTTAAAAAAATCTGAAGTCGTGCAACTCCTACCTGTGTCGCATATTTACATAACTAGAAGCACGTAAACCAGAAAAGTGACCAAACCTGAGCAAGTTAACAAAAAACGTTTCTGAAACGGACCATAACAGCATCGTGACGGAGAGCTGCTGTAGCTGCTGTAGCTGCTGTAGCTGCTGTAGCTGCTGTAGCTGCAGTGAAAACCTCAATATGCTGATGCTGAGCTTGGTTGCAATTCAAAAAAGAAGAAGATGTAAACAGCTGTCGAACAACAAACTGAGACAGCAGCATCCTGCTGAAATCAGTACCCACAGAATCAGTGAGGCATTTTTTAGAAACCTACATTTAAATTCAGGTTTAATAAAAAAAATACAGATTTGATTGAAACGTCACTGTTATGATGAACGGATGCTCGTCGTTCTTCTTTGTAATTATCATTCCACTCTCCTGAAATTAGCAGAAGCAGACCCGAACCCTGCTCTCTGTTTTTACCCTCACACAATCTGAACATGCTGTGAGTCAACACGAATAATCAGAATTTAACAAGGACTGAAAATAAAGAATCTTTGTTTGATTAAATCAGGTTGCATCCTGAATCCTGATGGTCGGAGGTGTGTGGCTCTTATTACTGCGAACGGCTGAATTTAGTTTATTATTGTTGCACTGAGAGAAAAGAGCTGTATGTCACGAACTGACCGAGCTCAGGTTGACTGCAACCTGCAGTTCCTCTAACGTCCACCTGAGGCTGGCTCCAGAAGTGAGTCAGTCTCCATAAGTCCCCATGTTTCACAGCAGAAATAAACATGTTTACAGCCTGGTACAAAAAACAGTTTTGGTCTCTGTAGCTAATTTCCCCGTTCATGACAACTGTACTGAGGGTGAATTTATATACAACTCACCTGTTCACATTATATTAAGGCTGAAAGTTATGCAGGGTTAAGAGCGTGGGCGCTTGGAACATGCAGAAATTTTCATTTTTAGGTAACTAAGCATAAATATTCTTCACTTTTCCACTAATTAAAACATAGTTTAATATTATACATGTATATTTAACAGAGCTCTGTGAATCTGACACACCAGACCTTCATTAATTCGATGTTCCCTCACATAAATTTACCTTCAGTCTTCCTCCTGGAAAAACCTGCGTGCTGAATATATGTGTGTACACTTTGTATATCTGGAAATCCCTGAGAGTTCGTCTGATGAACTCGAGGGTGCTGCTGTGCTTGACGATGATTGGACTCGGATAAATCTTCATATTTCTGTGGCTCCTGAAATGTTTTGGTATCTCGCTCGTCCTCTCGCTGCCAGTCTGCCCACAGAGATGAAAGCTTGGCTTTAGATTGCATCAGACCCTCTTAAGCTCCAGTTTGGCACCCGGTCTCAAACCCACGGATCTCGGCAAATTCATTCGAGGCGTCGGCCACAAACTGGGTTAATGTTGGATCAATAGGAGGCTCATGAGGGGGGAAAGTCCCTCTGTTCTTATTAAAGCGTTTGATTATTCTTTCAGCGTGGTGATTTTTTAAAGAGCGCTTTAAGACTTTTAATTTCCCAGCAGCTTCGTTTTATGTGTCAACATCTGAGTTTCACATTTCAGGGTCGAACTGCGGTGAAGACATAAAATATATACACACTGAATTACTGCAACTCTGAAACTACACAAATCAAACGCACCCTTCTTACCTGTCTTCAGGTATGAAGGTCTGATGAGTTTGTACTTTGTCACGTTGCTGCTCCGCAGGTCCAGAGGCCACAGAGTCACCTGATGTTCCCAAAATTCCCAGCTGAGAACAGGTGGAGGACTTTTTAAAAAACAATCGTCATGTTCCGGAGGCAGCTTTGTATTTTTATTTCTCTTGTTGTGCACATAAAGTTTCACCTCAAAAGAGGCAAACGGAGCAAATGTAAGAAGTGGGACGCTCAAAATAGAGTTAGTCTTATTTTGGTGGTCAGACCGAAGCAAAACGCCGCCGGGTTGAAGCGTCAGCGTGTTCGTCTGTGCTGAGACTTTCAAAGACTCGCTCTCATTCACCGTCTGTGTTGCTCAACCAGCGCTCTTATTCTGAAACCAAGACACAAAGCAAGAGATGTACAGTAACAAAGTGGAACTACTTAAGTACTAAAAATGCAGTATCTGTACTTTTTTGGAGTATTATTTTTTTCCCCAACTTCCACTTTTACTGCACTACATATTTTTGATGAGTTTAATACTTTTACTCGGATACATTTTTCATGTGCTGAGTCGTTACTCGTTACTATTGTAGCGTCCAGCCGGACACGTGATGAATGACGAGGCGATATTGAACAAACTGCATTTATTGCTGAACGGTTTGGTTCCAGGACTCGGTGACTGTCGGCCGGAACCACGACAAAAAAAACCAACTGAACAGTCCCGGTCTCACGTCAACCTCGCTCGTGCGCCGTACGTCACACACCTGACTCACCCAGGTGTGCTCTCTCACCTGCTGCCCCGCCCCCTCGCTCTGCATTCATTCAGACGCATTCACAGACCATGGGAAATCACAGAACTCTACCATGAACATTGTAACACTGTAACAATAGAAGTTGTGCCTTAATAAATATTTGAAATAATATAAACAACAGTACTTGTACTTTTACTTGTACTTGTACTTTCAGTACTTGAGTAGCATTTTTTTCACATACTTCTACTTGCAATACTTAAGTACAAAACATTTTGAATACTTTAGTACTTTTACTTAAGTATGGTGTTTAAAGAACACTTCAGCTTCTACTCAAGTCAGTTTTTGGATATAGCACTTGTACTTCTACTCCACTCCTTTACTCCAGTACTTTATACATCACTGCATATTTTGTAGCATGTTGAAGTATGTTTAAGTATTTGTGCTGTACGTCGTCTTTCCTCCAGAATCTGGCTTCGATTTGGGTGAAACTGCATCACCCGAGCCAGAACCTTGAGTTGTGATTCGAACGTGGACAGATGCAAACACATCTGTGTCCGTGGAGTCACAGACTCGGGATCAGTCAGCATCATATCTGCGATCACCTCCCCTGGTTTGTGCTCCCAAAATGCATCACTCTCCGTCCTGAGCCTGATGCTGTGTGGCAGTGCTGGCACCTCACTGTCCAAAAGAATCCATCATATCACATGCACACACACACACACACACACACACACACACACACGCACACACACACACACACACACACAAACCTCAGCGCTCGTGCATAAATTCATTTGATGTGGGAGTTATCGAATCTGGATTTACCCTGCGAGTGACATCTGGAGGACACATGGTCTTAAAGCCCGCTCAGTTCCATGTGTTACCAAGGTGATGCAAAGACTTTATGACGTAAAGATTGATCAGTACTGGGTGTAGCTAACAGAACTGACTCGGCCCGGGATGCCAGGACCCGGCAAGAAAACCACCTCAGCAGGCTGCACACTTTTTGTGTTCGGTCCAACTGATGCGACTGATGCTATAAACTTTGTTTTCCAAAATATGTAACACAGTATCTGCTTGATCTCAGTATTCTCTAGAATACATCAGTACTTGTTCGTCAGATCCAAAGATGATGATGAGTTTGACAGAGAACATGCAGGTTAAAAATCAGATGTAATGTTCAGAGCTCGGGTTCGTCTCGTCCTCGTTAAACTGCAGGATCGATGATGTTTTACGATGCTGCACGACTGGATTAAAGTGTTTTCCACCTTTAAGCTGCAGGTTGCAGAAAATTATACTCCAGTTTTAAAAGAAAAGATATGATGACAGAGTTTAGACAGATCTTTGTATTCTTTATTATGTTGCAGAGCTCATTCGTTCCCTGATGTATCAGTACAGATGTACCATCAACTCTGTCATTAACACGGCAGCACGCAGCGTTTTATCACGACTCTGTCCACCAACGACGTGATGAAAACACCTCAGGTGTGTCGTCTTCACACCGACAGGTTCTGACTCAGTTTCAGGTATTTACATGTTAATATGATAATTTTAGATTCTGATTAAACGCTGGGATTGTTCCAGCTGCCTCACACTGAGCAGACATTTAAAGTTATAAATTCATCTTAATATTTAAGTTCAGTTAGGAGCCAAATATCTGATCCAATTTTATTTATGTAGCATCAAATCACAACAGAAGGCAGAATGCAGGTCCAGAACATTTTAGGATGATTTTGGCTTTTTTTCTGACAGAGACAGCTGAAGAGTGACAGAGACGGTGACATGTGGGATGGAGCCACAGGTCGGATTCAAACTCTGGGCTTGGACCGAGCCTTCGAGCTAGACGCCGCCCCGTAGACCAGACTCTTTAAATTATTCAGAGACTCCACGATTGACGGTAGCAAGGAAGAGGCAGAACCTGGACAGGGTATAACTTGCTTGGGATGAGAAATCGGATTGAGACGATGCATATTGTATGAAAACATTCATATTAATGTGTCTCTGTATCTGATTGGAGGGGCCTAATATCTCCAAGACAGGTTTGAGTGGTTTTACTGGCAGGTGTGAATCATTAGTCCAACGCCCCATCGCCTCCTTTGGCACGACATCGACCGCGCAATCATTCCTCGTCTCTCAGCACTGATCTGCAAAAACCTTCTGCTCTCTCCATGTTCAATAATTTTGCATGTTTTTCCATGACTTAGTCGTGCATGATCATCCCTCGTCACCACCGCCGCCGCCGAGCACGCAGTCCCGACGTCACGTTCGGCCGAGTTGACGGGGCTCCTCGAGTGAGATGATTTTCCTGAGGCGTGACATTTACTCTGCTCGCTAAAATATGCAGGAGCGTGTAAAACAGTGTGGTGTTTTTGTGTTGACAGCTGGGGAGCGTAGGAAACACAGCGGTGTGAAGTCTGAGAGCAGCAGCAGTCGAGTCCTTCGCCCAGAGTCACCAGGTACTTTTCAAACGCTCCGTCGACGCTTTGAAAGTTGTAGGAGGTTCACCGCCGCTCGAAACAAATGGAAATGAGCGTGGCGGCGCCGCATACTAATCAGTGTTGTGTTGTGTCTCAGCAGTGCAGATAAAAATGTTTTAAAAAATTGTATTAAATGAGGAAATGAACTGAGTGCACGAGAACAATGTTTCCAATCAAACAAAGAACGGCGAGTTCTCGTCACGTTAAATTCAAAACAAACCGAAGAGAGCGAGCGAGCGATGATTGGACGAGTGAGACAAAGATCAATTAACGCTGCTGATCGTTATAAACCCGATGATGCTGAAACGCATGAATCACACAGATATCGATTAACAAAGACTTTTACAAAGAGACAGAGAGCATGATGGGAGAGGATCGAGCTGTTAATATGCTGATCAGCTCGACACGGACGCGAACAGCTTGAACGTAAAGGAGGTGTGGAGGATTCAAAGGCATCGAGCAGCGTAGGTGTGGACCGGACCGCTTCGCCTCAGCGGCCACAGAGGCGCGCAGACGGTCTGAAATTCGACATATGTTTCATTTTAAGGTAACAAAAACACAATGATGACTAAACTCTGAGTTATGAATGTTGCATTTGTTAAATAGAGCCACGAAAATTCACATTCAACGCAAACTTCACCTAAAAATTCTCTAAAAACCACCAAGGCCAAGAAAGATTGAATAAACTCAGAGATCAAGGAGGCATGACGACAGCACGTTACTGAATACCTGCAGTCACCATCAGAGAATTTACACCTCGATACATACAGTACTACATACAGTACTACATACAGTACTACATACAGTACTATAAGTATTACAGCAGCTCAGAGGACGCACAGACAGGGTGGTTACCTCTCTCCTTTAATGAGCATTAAAGCGTCTCAACATATCGAGTCTGTTTCATTCCCTCCTGCTGCTGCTGTCGTGATATCTGACGGTGAAGCTTTGAACAGGTTTCAAAACATTTTCAACTTGTTCAACTTTAAATAATTTACTTCACCTGCTGCAGACGTGAACAGAAATCAAAGCTGTCAGAGCGATCCGTTTCATTTCATCTTTCACCGCGTGTTTGGTGTTTTCATTTAAGTTGGATTATTTGGAAACTAAGAGCTCTTAAAAATGTGCATCCCTTATTAGCATCACGTCTAAATTAAAGTTCCCGTCAAATATGGATGAACCATGACCAAACAGAACCTCTGAACCGGCAGTGTCCAGTCTAACAGTGAACACGGCGACAGAACCTCTGAACCGGCAGTGTCCAGTCTAACAGTGAACACGGCGACAGAACCTCTGAACCGGCAGTGTCCAGTCTAACAGTGAACACGGCGACAGAACCTCTGAACCGGCAGTGTCCAGTCTAACAGCGAACACAGAGACAGAACCTCTGAACCGGCAGTGTCCAGTCTAACAGTGAACACGGCGACAGAACCTCTGAACCGGCAGTGTCCAGTCTAACAGTGAACACAGTGACAGAACCTCTGAACAGGCAGTGTCCAGTCTAACAGTGAACACGGCGACAGAACCTCTGAACCGGCAGTGTCCAGTCTAACAGTGAACACAGAGACAGAACCTCTGAACCGGCAGTGTCCAGTCTAACAGTGAACACAGCGACAGAACCTCTAAACCGGCAGTGTCCAGTCTAACAGCGAACACAGAGACAGAACCTCTGAACCGGCAGTGTCCAGTCTAACAGTGAACACGGCGACAGAACCTCTGAACCGGCAGTGTCCAGTCTAACAGTGAACACGGCGACAGAACCTCTGAACCGACAGTGTCCAGTCTAACAGTGAACACAGTGACAGAACCTCTGAACCGGCAGTGTCCAGTCTAACAGTGAACACAGTGACAGAACCTCTGAACCGGCAGTGTCCAGTCTAACAGTGAACACAGAGACAAAACCTCTGAACCGGCAGTGTCCAGTCTAACAGTGAACACAGAGACAAAACCTCTGAACCGGCAGTGTCCAGTCTAACAGTGAACACAGAGACAAAACCTCTGAACCGGCAGTGTCCAGTCTAACAGTGAACACAGAGACAAAACCTCTGAACCGGCAGTGTCCAGTCTAACAGTGAACACAGGAGTTACTGAGGTGGTTTTCTTGCCGGGTTTGACTCGGTACTGTTATTTGTGTGTATAACGTAAGCTAACAGAGCTAACAGAGCTAACAGAGCTAACAGAGCTAACAGCAGCATCTTTCCCTCTTAAATGTTAAATGTTTTAAACATTTTAAATGTTTCTGTTGTTTTCCAGCTTTAAGATTCGTCCGTCCTTAGAACGATATGAACACTGAGCGCTCGCACATTACCGCACTGAGCCCCATTAGCACACAAGCACCGCTCTGAGGATGTAATTAACAAATTACAAACAAACACTTTTGTTCCAGGAGACACATTTACAGAGATAATGAAATTTACTGAATTCACCAGTGATGCACGTATTTAAGGTCAAGACTTCATTATTTTTTATTTCTGGGTTTAACAAAGCAAATTGGGAAGTCGGTGCCAGAAAGCATCCACCCGCCCACGTCCTCCAGAGATCCCCGCGCTCGCTCCATTTCCATTTTTAAAAAGAAAGTTAGAGTGCACTCGTAAGTACAACTGGCAGGTGGTTTGTATCATCAGGGGAGCTATGTGTTCATGAAAATAGTATAGGTATGTAGGTTTATTTTACAAATTGCAGACATGTGAGGGGAATTAAAATCACTGATGATGCTTGCAGTTTTTTGCAAATCGTTGCAGATCTCCCGGCTCGACGTTATTCCCACGTGAATTCAGCTTTAGCAGCAGCAGCAGCAGCAGCGATGAGCTTGAGGAGGAAAGAAACAGGAGCGGTGCTCCTCCCAGACAGCCTCCACCCGAGCTCTGTTGATGCTGCACGGCCTCCTACATCAGCCGAGGATGTTTAATGAAGCGAGGGCAGGCTCGCTGACAAGCACGGTTACTGAGAAACTGACGAGTGTGGCTGTGACGTGACTTGTCTTACCCACCTTGTGTGAGGCGAGGGCAGATATTCCTCTCTGTGTTTGTGTAATCTGTGCAAAGGGAATGACAATGGAGGGAAGGGGGCGGGGGAGTGCGCACAGGTCTTGACATTTCTATCCAGGAAGCTGCGCTCATGACCGGTCAGGTGTGTCAGGGTGAATGGTGCCTGCGTCTCAGGAGGACATATTACTTAACCTGCCTGAGCGCCCCCGCTGACTCCAGAGCAGCTCGCGGCAAAAGACCACAGCTCCGTCGTGACCTTTTGTCGTTTCACCTCAGAAAAAGCTGGGCCGTGTTCAGCTGAGGCATTCATGATCACATCTGAGATACTCCCTCATGCCTGTTTACGGCGGGGAGAAGCGATGTGAAAAGGTTTCTGTGGTACGGTAGCTCTCTACACAAACCTGAAGCAAAGGTCGAGATCATGATGTTTTTTATTTACAGTGTAAGTTTAACTCCTGTTGATCCACTCTGACCTGTGATCAGGTGACCCACTCTGACCTGTGATCAGGTGACCCACTCTGACCTGTGATCAGGTGACCCACTCTGACCTGTCATCAGGTGACCCACTCTGACCTGTGATCAGGTGACCCACTCTGACCTGTCATCAGGTGACACACTCTGACCTGTGATCAGGTGACCCACTCTGACCTGTGATCAGGTGAACGGTGTCTCTGTCATTCGTACGTCTGTTCTCACACTATGTAACTTTGGGCTCCGGGTCGGGAGAAGTCTGTAACGCTTTACGGCACTAAGTCACACAGCAGCAACTATTTCACTGATTCTGGTGAAACTGGATCATATTTTATGGAGGAAATGTTTTCTGGTTTTCCCTCTGATGTCCTCCGGCTGCTCCGCCTCAACTCTCTGTGATTTACAGAGTTTATGATGGACAGTGAAGTAAACTGCTGACAGCTGTAGCTGCTGTTAGCTCATGTTAGCTCAGTCTGTTAGCTGCTGTTAGCTCATGTTAGCTCAGTTTGTTAGCTGCTGTTAGCTCATGTTAGCTCAGTCTGTTAGCTGCTGTTAGCTCATGTTAGCTCAGTCTGTTAGCTGCTGTGAGCTCATGTTAGCTCAGTCTGTTAGCTGCTGTTAGCTTATGTTAGCTCAGTCTGTTAGCTCATGTTAGCTCAGTTTGTTAGCTGCTGTTAGCCCATGTTAGCTTATGTTAGCTCAGTTTGTTAGCTTCTATTAGCTCATGTTAGCTCAGTTTGTTAGCTGCTGTTAGCTCATGTTAGCTCAGTTGGTTAGCTGCTGTTAGCTCATTTTAGCTCAGTTCGTCAGCTCAGAGCGACGTGTAGCAAACTGAGTGTTTGTATCACCGGTGTTATGGACTATTAGGAAGAAGAAGAGGAGGTAACCAGGCTCAGCAGCTTCTATGGACATGATGGCAGAGGAGCAGAGAGTGAAGAGGACGCTGACGGAGGAAGCTAAGAAGAGAAAAAGGAGAGAGTGAGCGAGCAAGAAGCCGCCGGACAAGAGTAAATGTGGGACTGACTTTTAGTGGTTGGTGAGAGCTTGGTGAAATAAAAGGCTGAAAGACAGACGCCGAGCTGGACTGACTGCTGCTGGACTAGTCTCTGATATCAGCCGCTGCTGGACTAGTCTCTGATATCAGCTGCTGCTGGACTAGTCTCTGATATCAGCCGCTGCTGGACTAGTCTCTGATATCAGCCGCTGCTGGACTAGTCTCTGATATCAGCCGCTGCTGGACTAGTCTCTGATATCACCCGCTGCTGGACTAGTCCCTGATATCAGCTGCTGGACTAGTCTCTGATATCAGCCGCTGCTGGACTAGTCTCTGATATCAGCCGCTGCTGGACTAGTCTCTGATATCAGCCGCTGCTGGACTAGTCGCCGATATCAGCCGCTGCCGGACTAGTCGCCGATATCAGCCGCTGCCGGACTAGTCGCCGATATCAGCTCGCTGCCGGACTAGTCTCTGATATCAGCCGCTGCCGGACTAGTCGCTGATATCAGCCGCTGCTGGACTAGTCTCTGATATCAGCCGCTGCTGGACTAGTCTCTGATATCAGCCGCTGCTGGACTAGTCTCTGATATCAGCTGCTGGACTAGTCTCTGATATCAGCCGCTGCTGGACTAGTCGCTGATATCAGCCGCTGCTGGACTAGTCGCCGATATCAGCCGCTGCCGGACTAGATGCCGATATCAGCCGCTGCCGGACTAGTCGCTGATGTCAGCCGCTGCCGGACTAGTCGCCGATATCAGCCGCTGCCGGACTAGTCGCCGATATCAGCCGCTGCCGGACTAGTCGCCGATATCAGCTCGCTGCCGGACTAGTCTCTGATATCAGCCGCTGCCGGACTAGTCGCTGATATCAGCCGCTGCTGGACTAGTCGCTGATATCAGCCGGTGCTGGACTAGTCTCTGATATCAGCCGCTGCTGGACTAGTCTCTGATATCAGCTGCTGCTGGACTAGTCGCTGATATCAGCCGCTGCTGGACTAGTCTCTGATATCAGCCGCTGCTGGACTAGTCGCTGATATCAGCCGGTGCTGGACTAGTCTCTGATATCAGCCGCTGCTGGACTAGTCGCTGATATCAGCCGCTGCTGGACTAGTCGCTGATATCAGCCGCTGCTGGACTAGTCTCTGATATCAGCCGCTGCTGGGTCTGGATGATGATTGGCTGTTAGATCATAAGTAATGTAATCAGAACAAATACTCGAGTACAGCTGAACATATTTACTCAGCGTGAGCAGATCTTCTAATGAGGACGATCTGTCAGGACGTGGAATAATGAGAGTTCCCGTGATCATTTATTCATCCACGCTGTACAAACAGTTTGATAACCTCCTGAACTCCACCTCCATCTTTGTTTCACACTGCGCTCCTCCTCCACGTGGAGGTGACAGCACAGATAGCAGTGGTACATTAGTGCTGATGAGCCCGGCCGCTGCACAGCAGAGCGGGACATAATCTTCACTGACTTGACCTTTGCAACATAAATTAACTCCCTGGACCGTGCAGGCGAGCGGCGCTGCTTTCTAGCACTGAGCAATGGAAACAGGATTGCATACGTCTTTGATGCACGGGCAGAGGGATTTGGGAATGAAAAGGCCGTGAGCTGTGAGGCTCCCTGACAGGCAGAAATAATGCAGTCACACCAATCGTGCAGAGGCCTCACCTAAAGGTATGCCTGGATGTGATTCATGTGTCACAATGAGTCTTTGTGACTTCCACTACATCAGCAGAGGGCTTCAATTTACATGATTTCTTTGCTACCAAGAAGAAGGCTGAGCGAAGTCTCGAGTACCAACAATGTCCGTGTCTGTGGTGACCAAATATTTCCTCCGTCGCTGTTGGGAAGTTGCATAAAAAAAAACTTCCTTTAAGAGGCAAAAACCTGGAGCAGAACCTGGATAATGGTGGACATGCATCTAGACATAGATGTCTCTCTAAAAAGCAGCAATAATATTAATGATAACTATGATTATAATAGACATAGGAATCATAATCTCCCGATAGGTTGAGGAAGAAGATGCTAAAATATTTCCAGGGTAGCTTTCGTTATTCTGGAAGAGCTGATTAAAAAGTTAATCAAGGTTTAAGATGCCATCAATCACCAGAACCAGAAATATACATCATCATGTTCATATCTATGATTTTATTTTGGCGGGTTTCCATCCTCTTCATTCCCACGCGGCACAAATAAACAGGCTGATATTTCCTCATGTAGCTGTTCTGTTGTTTGTTCTTGTAAATTAAATCTCTATTTGCAACAGTTTTAGTGACATTTGCTTAAAGTGTTGAATCAAACCTGGTTTAAAAAGCTACACATGTCAAACGTTTGTTCTCAAATTAAACTGGAGGTTGTGTTTTTTTTTTAGTTAATTAGTTTTTGAGCCGTTGATGATTGAGTTGTTAAAAATGCTCATTTGGTTTCTCAGCAACATTCGAGAAGTCTTCTGGGGTTTGGAGGGTTAAGTTACTGTAATATCAGGAATAGGAGGATTTATTTGGTAACTAGAGAGTCCTGACTTCACACGAGCAGCGGAAGAGAGGCATGAGGAAACAACAGGCACCCGTCGATATTAGCGTGACTGATCAGAGGAGAGTGGACATCAGGGAAATGTGGGATAGAAGAACAATACAGCACGGGATGTTTCCGGACAGTCTGAATATATGCCATCATTTCTAAACAACCCAGGGCCACAGCTAAGAACCATGAAGCCGCTTTAGTACTGCATGTTTGTAGTGACAACACTACGACATTGTTGGGATATACTTCTATTAATACACTTCTATGTAGTGCACTGTGTACTTCCCAGCGTAGTCTAGTGGAATTGTAATCATGCAGAGCATTAGCAGCGACATTTGACTGGCAAAATATAACTGAGCAAACTAAAGTAACTGAGCTAACAGAGCTAATGCAACTAACAGCTAACACAACTAACAGCTAACGCAACTAACAACTAGCAGAGCTAACGCAACTAACAACTAGTAGAGCTAACGCAACTAACAGCTAACGCAACTAACAACTAGTAGAGCTAACGCAACTAACACCTAACGCAACTAACAACTAGTAGAGCTAACACAACTAACACCTAACGCAAATAACAGCTAACGCAACTAACAGCTCACTCAACTAACAGCTAACGCAACTAACAACTAGTAGAGCTAACGCAACTAACAGCTAACGCAACTAACAACTAGTAGAGCTAACGCAACTAACAGCTAACACAACTAACAGCTAACGCAACTAACAGCTAACGCAACTAACAGCTAACACAACTAACAGCTAACGCAACTAACAGCTAACGCAACTAACAGCTAACGCAACTAACAACTAGTAGAGCTAACGCAACTAACAGCTAACGCAACTAACAACTAGTAGAGCTAACGCAACTAACACCTAACGGAACTAACAACTAGTAGAGCTAACGCAACTAACAGCTAACGCAACTAACAACTAGTAGAGCTAACGCAACTAACACCTAACGCAAATAACAGCTAACGGAACTAACAACTAGCAGAGCTAACGCAACTAACACCTAACGTAAATAACAGCTAACGGAACTAACAACTAGTAGAGCTAACACAACTAATACCTAACGCAAATAACAGCTAACGGAACTAACAACTAGCAGAGCTAACGCAACTAACAGCTAACGCAACTAACAACTAGTAGAGCTAACGCAACTAACACCTAACGCAAATAACAGCTAACGGAACTAACAACTAGTAGAGCTAACGCAACTAACAGCTAACGCAACTAACAACTAGTAGAGCTAACGCAACTAACACCTAACGCAAATAACAGCTAACGGAACTAACAACTAGTAGAGCTAACGCAACTAACAGCTAACGGAACTAACAACTAGCAGAGCTAACGCAACTAACACCTAACGCAAATAACAGCTAACGGAACTAACAACTAGTAGAGCTAACGCAACTAACAGCTAACGGAACTAACAACTAGCAGAGCTAACGCAACTAACACCTAACGCAACTAACAGCTAACGCAACTAACAACTAGTAGAGCTAACGCAAATAACAGCTAACGGAACTAACAGCTAACGCAACTAACAACTAGTAGAGCTAACGCAACTAACACCTAACGCAAATAACAGCTAACGGAACTAACAACTAGTAGAGCTAACCCAACTAACAGCTAGCAGAGCTAATGCAACTAACAGCTAACGCAACTAACAGCTAACGGAACTAACTGACAAGTGGACGTTTGAGGAACTGCAGTTATTTACAGTGCAACATAATTATCCCAAAATAAATTGCCCATTTTTTTACAATTAAAAACAAAACCCACCATTAGCACTGAATGTATTTTGTGCATACAGTATGTGTATGTGCTAACGCGTTAGCCTGGCTCTGGTTCACCGAGAGCTGAGGCAATCTAAAATGTTGAAGAGTGGCCTTTGGCAGCGCCGCAGGCAATATTCCCCTTACGGACAGAAGACAGAAGAGAGGAGCGTGTAGACGAGGAAGAGGAGCTCGGAGGGAGTCGGTAAAGAGACAGAGCTGGAGATGGAGGAGGAGGAGGTGGAGGAGGAGGTGGAGGAGGAGGTGGAGGAGAGATGGAGGGAGGTACCTGCAGCAGCTTCAACTTTCCTCTTCCAAGTTGACAGCTGAGGTCAGTCAAAACACCCCCGGCACAAAAAGCCCTCCAGTATTCTCGCCGCATGCTCGCCGTCAAAAAGACCTCCGTGAAATAAACAGAAACATGAATGAGACACCGGAAAGTGGAAACACAAAGAAACAGGCAGCCTTTTAAACAGAGAGAGAGAGAGAAGGGAGACAGCAGGGTTTACAAAGTGTTTATGAAACGGCTGATTCCATTAGCTGCATGCGCAGCGAGACCGGCTCCGGTTTGAACTGCTGTACTCGATAAAAGCATTTCAGAGAAAGCTGAGGGCCGGCGGACGGGACAGAACCGAGCGTCCCTGAATAAGTTTCTGTGAAGCCGGTGGTGCATTGTGTCCTCAGCACCTCTCTCCGAGTGTGTGTTTGTGTGCAGTCCTTTCATGGTTGGCAGAACAAATAAATGGAGTTGGTGCCACAAGACGACACAGAGTGTAAAAGCAGTTGCCTTGAACTGCCTTGAGTGCAGTTGACTTTGAATTTGTTCAATACAAGAATGCATCTGTGATTTTTTTTTCTTCTGAATTGTCTCCACCAGGCTGGTTTGTTCTTTGTGAAAACACATCAGGGAATAAAAAAGAAAATGTTGTTTGGCCCTTAACCCTGTAAATCCCAGAGGGTTCGTCTTTTTAAAATCATCTCCAGTGAGTCAAAGCACAGAAAATAAAGTCCTGATCATTACGCCCATATCTATGATTTTAAGTCTGAAACTTACTAACTTCTAATCACATAATAACCGTCAGTAAACAGAGCTCTCACTGCCCAGATGGAGGCTGTTTTTCAAGGAGGTAGTTCGCCGAAGAGTCGGCAGGGAGGACTGACTGGGTCGTGGTGACAAAAGTCACAAAAGTTTGAAGATGTTCTCTCATATAAGCTGCCAAAGACTCTATGTACTGCCACATTATTGTTGTCAACAATGTGGGTTGCTCTAAATTTCAACACATTACCGTACATAAACAGAGGGACCTGGCTCTCATTGTCCAGATGGAGGCTGTTTTTCTGGTAGGTAGTTCGCCGAAGAGTCGGCAGGGAGGACTGACTGGGTCGTGGTGACAAAAGTCACAAAAGTTTAAAGATCTTTTCTCGTTTAAGTTGCCAGAGACTCTACGTAGTGCCACATTACTGTTGTCAACAATGTGGGTCGCAGTACCGTACATAAACAGAGGGACCTGGCTGTTTTCTGGGGGAGTGTTCACCGAAGAGTCGTCAGGGAGGACTGACTGGGTCGTGGTGACAAAAGTCACAAAAGTTTGAAGATGTTCTCTCATATAAGCTGCCAAAGACTCTACGTACTGCCACATTACTGTTGTCAACAATGTGGGTTGCTCTAAATTTCAACACATTACCGTACATAAACAGAGGGACCTGGCTCTCATTGTCCAGATGGAGGCTGTTTTTCTGGGAGGTAGTTCGCCAAAGAGTCGGCAGGGAGGGGAAGCCGGGATAGACCAACTCTTCTCATCTAAGTTGCCAAAGACACTACCTGCTACCACAATAAAACAACATGAGTTGTTCTATATTTCATCACATAATCACTGTCGTTAAACAGCGGGATTTAACCGACTTAGTGCCGGAAACAGGCTGTTCGCCAAAGAGTCGACAGGGAGGACTGACTGGGTCGTGGTGACAAAAGTCACAAAAGTTTAAAGATCTTTTCTCGTTTAAGTTGCTAAAGACTCTACACTACTCTCTATAGTGCCACATTACTGTTAACGTGGGTCGCATTACCGTACATAAACAGAAGGACCTGGCTGTTTTCTGGCAGAGTGTTCACCGAAGAGTCGTCAGGGAAATTTCAACATATAAATTGGCCGCATTTTTTCTTATGTAGCTGTGCTGTTGTTTGTTCTTATGATGGAAATATCTTTATATTATATTTATATTTATTTCTATTATGTCTTAGTGCTACTTGTTTTTCTTGTTGCCGTCTCAGATCTGTGCTGTGCTAGACACAAGAAGCTGCTGCATCTGTAAATATAAAAGGCTGATTTAAAGGCATAGCTCTTCTTATTTTCAGGTGATTATACACTAATGAAAACAGAGTTATGGATATTATATTAAATTTCCTCCATGTTCTGTAAATAGAGCCCAGTAATGTTTCAAGCTGGACCTTTTACGCCTGCTGAAAGAAAGTGATAATCAACAGTAAAGTGGGTGTTGAGTTTCAGGGATAAATAAAGATGTTCTGAATTCGGCAAAGATAAACAAGGCTGTGTTAATTCAATCCCAGACGCATGTGGTCACAGTTCACGCTGAAATGTAAATGCAGTGTTTCTGGATAATGACAGCTGCATAAACAGACATAACATGCAGCTGAAAGGAAGTTGTCAGTGAACTGACTGAAGAACAACAGAGATGAGGTGTTAATTGCCTTTATAGCAGAAAGAAAAATATTTCCAGCGTGACGAGGGAGAGAGAAAATTCAATAAATTCAGTGTTTACGGATCTACAGTATCCAACTTTATGCTGTCAGAACTTTTATTCCTCCCCAAGATGTGTCACTCATCTTGTGGATCATCGAGCGTGGGCTGACCAGCATCCACACAAACTCCAACACCTCGATCTTTTATTTTCTCCTGCTCGTCTTTGACTTTGTGTGATGGATTGTGAGATAGTTGTGAAACAACGGCACTCCCCAGAATTAAAGTCATTATTTTGGTACGCATGCTTGGTTTTTTGATTTTCTGACATCCAGTCTGAACAAAGCAGGTTCTAATTAGTATGTATTTGAATATGGAGACAGCTGTAGTGTGCAGTTTTTACAGTATTCATGGACAAAGACAGGGTTCAAGCTCGGACTAATTCAGAATACGTCAATTCAGCTGCTCTGACGGTTGGTCCACTGAATTTTCTCACTCTTTGGCAGCCACATTTTTCACCCCAGGAGACCGAAGCATGTTCATCATCCAGGTCCCCAGCAGCAGCTGATATCAGAGACTAGTCCAGCAGCGGCTGATATCAGCGACTAGTCCAGCAGCAGCTGATATCAGAGACTAGTCCAGCAGCGGCTGATATCAGCGACTAGTCCAGCAGCGGCTGATATCAGAGACTAGTCCAGCAGCGGCTGATATCAGAGACTAGTCCAGCAGCGGCTGATATCAGAGACTAGTCCAGCAGCGGCTGATATCAGAGACTAGTCCAGCAGCGGCTGATATCAGCGACTAGTCCAGCAGCTGATATCAGCGACTAGTCCAGCAGCGGCTGATATCAGCGACTAGTCCAGCAGCGGCTGATATCAGCGACTAGTCCAGCAGCGGCTGATATCAGAGACTAGTCCAGCAGCGGCTGATATCAGAGACTAGTCCAGCAGCGGCTGATATCAGCGACTAGTCCAGCAGCGGCTGATATCAGAGACTAGTCCAGCAGCGGCTGATATCAGAGACTAGTCCAGCAGCAGTCAGTCCAGATCGGCGTCTGTCTTTCAGCCTTTTATTTCACCAAGCTCTCACCAACCACTAAAAGTCAGTCCCACATTTACTCTTGTCCGGCGGCTTCTTGCTCGCTCACTCTCTCCTTTTTCTTTTCTTAGCTTCCTCTGTCAGCGTCCTCTTCACTCTCTTCTCCTCTGCCATCATGTCCATAGAGGCTGCTGAGCCTGAAAACCTCTTCCTCTTCCTGGTAGTCCATAACGCCTGTTGGTACAAGCTCACCGCCAAGCTGACGAACTGAGTTAACATGAGCTAACACTAGCTAACAAACTAAGCTAACATGAGCTAATAGCAGCTAACAAACCAAGTTAACATGAGCTAACAGACTGAGCTAACATAAGCTAACAGCAGCTAACAGACTGAGCTAACAGCAGTTACAGCTGTCAGCAGTTTACTTCACTGTCCATCATAAACTCTGTAAATTACAGTCTCTTCTCCTCTGCCATCATGTCCATAGAAGCTGCTGATATTTGTTATTTTCAGCCCACCAAATGAATTCAGCACCTAACGGGAGTCATGATACTAACTTACGTATTGCCCAGCTCCAGTTCTAGCATGACACTAGCTCTACTCCGCTGTACCCCGGGTTCTTCTTCTCGTTGGAGGTACAAACACTAACTCCAGCGTGGATGTCTGTCAGCACTACAGACTCAGATTATAAGTTTACAGAACTTGTTTGTCGTTTCCAGTTTCATGATCCCGTCTGTCACCTGCTCGACCTCTTCCTTACCACACACACATCAGTCCGCCGACAGACCGCAGACGAAGGCTGAGATGCTCCATGTCTGGGACGTATCCACACTCAGCTGTGTAATAACATCCAGCTCCCCTGCAAATAGCTGTCCTTCATCCACTGTCATGTTTCCAACACCAGGAGCCATTCCAACAAAAGTCATATTTCAGTCCCACTCACGACACGATGTTTGCTGCAGAGCGTTAAATCGTTTGTTGGACATGAACTGAACATCACGCTGTTCTTCAAACAGCTCTGCGGACTGTGTAATCCATGAGCGTCTGTGACCTCTAAACATGAGAGGAGCTGGATCGCTCTATCGGAGCACCAGGCGTGACATCCATCACCAAACAGTTATCTCACTGTACCAATCGGTGACACGCTGTCAGCGCAGATTTAGATGAATGAAGCCGTCGTGTTTTCTCTGCAGCTGATTTTCCAGAGTTTATTAGAAACCAAATATGATTCATATTAGTTTTCATCCATCACAGAGGGGGGGAAATGGGAAATTTTGGAGGAGATGAGACGAATCCTAAAGGTGACACTGCTTATACTGTCTGACATGTAGCGAAGAAGGTGTTTTATACCTGATGGACGAGAAACTGTAAAAGGCTTTTTGTTTTTTATGGTATGAAACAACAACTGACAGAAACAACCTGAGCACAGGCAGTCTCCATGACGTCCCTGCAGACTGTCTAAAACCTGGACGTAGTCTCTGTGACGTCCCCGCAGACTGTCTAAAACCTGGACGTAGTCTCCGTGACGTCCCTGCAGACTGTCTAAAACCTGGACGTAGTCTCCGTGACGTCCCCGCAGACTGTCTAAAACCTGGACGTAGTCTCTGTGACGTCCCCGCAGACTGTCTAAAACCTGGACGTAGTCTCCGTGACGTCCCTGCAGACTATCTAAAACCTGGACGTAGTCTCCGTGACGTCCCTGCAGACTATCTAAAACCTGGACGTAGTATCCGTGACGTCCCCACAGACTGTCTAAAACCTGGACATTATCTCTGTGACGTCCCCGCAGACTGTCTAAAACCTGGACGTAGTCTCTGTGACGTCCCCGCAGACTGTCTAAAACCTGGACGTAGTCTCCGTGACATCCCCGCAGACTGTCTAAAACCTGGACGTAGTCTCCGTGACGCCCCGCAGACTGTCTAAAACCTGGACGTAGTCTCTGTTACGTCCCTGCAGACTGTCTAAAACCTGGACGTAGTCTCTGTGACGTCCCCGCAGACTGTCTAAAACCTGGACGTAGTCTCTGTGATGTCCCTGCAGACTGTCTAAAACCTGGACGTAGTCTCCTTGACTCACAGACTGTCTAAAACCTGGACGTAGTCTCGATGACGTCCCCGCAGACTGTCTAAATCCTGGACGTAGTCTCCCTGACGTCCTCGCAGACTGTCTAAAACCTGGACGTAGTCTCCATGACGTCCCTGCAGACTATCTAAAACCTGGACGTAGTCTCCATGACGTCCCTGCAGACTATCTAAAACCTGGACGTAGTCTCCCTGACGTCCTCGCAGACTGTCTAAAACCTGGACGTAGTCTCCGTGACGTCCCCACAGACTGTCTAAAACCTGGATGTAGTCTCCCTGACGTCCCCGCAGACTGTCTAAAACCTGGACGTAGTCTCCGTGACGTCCCCACAGACTGTTTAAAACCTGGATGTAGTCTCTGTGACGTCCCCACAGACCTTCTGCCTCCAAACAAGTAGTCCTAAAGAAGTGGTTAGTAACTGATGTGACAATAACAAGAAATGACACCGCACATAGACAGACACCATGCACAGTCGAGATTTGTTCTCTGTTGTCTTCTTTGGTAATCAATCTCACCTTGGCCACAAACCTTGACATACAATCTTTCCATTACTCCGTCTCTCCGACGGTAAAAGTTCTGTTGGGAAAGAATAATGAGAAAAGATTTGAAGCATTCAATACCTCTGTTTTTCTCTGGACCCTGTGTGAGCGCAGTAAACCTGTGGATTTACAGCAATAAGGCAGTGCTGATGGAGGCTGCACACATATACATACCTCCGTCTAGTTCTCGGCATTAGTTTGTTCTTCCAAGACTTTCGGCTCGACCCATGAATCAAACATTTTTTTCTCCCGTCTTTGTCGGAGACACCTTTATTTTCCAACGCAGCTTAAAAGACCCGAAGGAAGGTCAATTTTACACTCTGTCTTTTTTTCTGAACACACAACGTTATCTATCACGGCCTGTTTGCAACATGCGGCGGTAAACAATTTCATTTTTCACAGGAAGACCCAGGGGAGTTCACACACATCTGCAACATGCTGTATTTTTTATTCTTTATCATTTTATAAAAGATTAAAGACTCGCCTGTTCGAGTTCAACACACACACACACACACACACACACACACACACACACACACACACACACACACACACACACACACACGCCGTACAGCTGAAATCCGCTGTCATAATCCAATAATCCACACTAGATTAATTCAGAATCAGGCTTGTTTCATTTCTTTCCTGTTATAGGTAGACTGATTCTCGTATCACTCAATGGCACTGACGTGTAATTCTCATGTTACTGACAGCTGCTCAACAATGATAGTAACGTCTTGGTTTGAACCCCGAACACGTCTCCGTCTTCTCAGTCGACGTCTCGTGGACTTAAGGGACCCTCGTGAGTTTAATTATGTTGCAGTAAATCCACGAGTCGCTGAGAGAATCGATTTGTCGTCAGTGTTTGACGTACGCGAAGTAAACATCATGTCAAGTGCTTGAGATGTGCATGAAAAATTAATTAATGTTGAAGTCCCCATGAAACAGGTAGAACAGTCTGTTTACTTCTAAGATGAAGCTGACGTGTCCATCAGGAACGCTGAGACGTCAAGTTTGACTTCATGAAGAATTTAAAGGTTCACACAGAGCTCTAATCACCAGAGCTAACACAACAGCTAACAGCTAACGGAACGAGCAGCTAACGAAGGTTCACCTTAAGTCACCAGAGCTAGCAGAACACCTAAAACTAACGTAACTAACAGATAACGGAACGTGAAGAGCCAACATAGCTAACGGAACTAAGAGAACTAGCAGCTAACAGAACTAGCAGAGCTAACAGCTAACGAAGGTTCACCTTAAGTCACCAGAGCTAGCAGAACACCTAAAACTAACGTAACTAACAGATAACGGAACTTGAAGAGCCAACATAGCTAACGGACCTAACAGAGCTAACAGAACTAGCAGCTAACGGAACTAGCAGCTAACAGAAATAGCAGCGCTAACAGCTAACGGAACTAGCAGAGCTAATGGGACTAGCAGCTAACGGAACTAGCAGAGCTAACAGCTAACGGAACTAGCAGAGCTAACGGAACTAACAGCTAACAGAACTAGCAGAGCTAACAGCTAACGGAACTAGCAGAGCTAACGGAACTAGCAGCTAACGGACCTAACAGAGCTAACAGCTAACGGAACTAGCAGAGCTAACAGAACTAGCAGAGCTAACGGGACTAGCAGCTAACGGAACTAGCAGAGCTAACAGCTAATGGAACTATCAGAGCTAACGGAACTAGCAGCTAACGGAACTAACAGGGATAATGGAACTAACAGGGCTAATGGAGCTAACAGCTAACGGAACTAGCAGAGCTAACAGCTAACGGAACTAGCAGAGCTAACGGAACTAGCAGCTAACGGAACTAACAGCTAACAGAACTAGCAGAGCTAACAGCTAACGGAACTAGCAGCTAACGGAACTAGCAGCTAACGGACCTAACAAGATTCAAGATTCAAGATTCAAGTTTCAAGTTTTTATTTGTCACATGCCTAAAAGTACAGGTACAGTGGCAGTGAAATGAAGGTGACTGTCGCGACTGTGCAAAAAAACACTCAAAAGGATAAAAAGAAAATAAGATAGAAAAGAAGAATAAATAAAATGTAAGATAGAAATAGCAAAACTAGAAAAATAAATAAACTAGAAAATAGATATACACCACTATGTTACTATATTTACAACTATGTACATGACCCGTATAATACAAATTAGCATTATATAAATATATAAACAGAAAAATCTCACTATGTGCAATAGGAACAGTAGAGAGCAGTGATGTGCAGATGAATTGGTGTGTGTGTAACAGAGCTAACAGCTAATGGAACTAGCAGAGCTAACGGAACTAGCAGAGCTAACGGAACTAGCAGAGTTAACGGGACTAGCAGCTAACGGAACTAGCAGAGCTAACAGTTAACGGAACTAGCAGAGCTAACGGAACTAGCAGCTAACGGAACTAGCAGAGCTAACAGCTAATGGAACTATCAGAGCTAACGGAACTAACAGGGATAACAGAACTAACAGGGCTAATGGAGCTAACAGCTAACGGAACTAGCAGAGCTAACGATACTAGCAGCTAACAGGGCTAACAGGGCTAACATTAATTTAATTCAGGAGGACTTTGAGTACAGGTAGTTAAGCTCCTTTCATTTTCTATATTTTCTGTCTTCCTGTTAATCTTTCTTCAGGCCTTGTGACTTTAAATCATTCTCACCACATGAAACATGAACTGCACTTTCAACAACACCAACAACAACAAGTTATATTTTCCATTCCTCACACACACACACACAGTGAACACAGCTGGAAATCTGGGTTTACATTTGAGTACTTCTGCTTCAAGTGGCTCTCCAGTTTAGCCAAACACCATTCTTCCATCCTTTATCTCTAAATTGCACACATCTAAGCTGTCAGCAGCCTCTACGTCAACAAACTGGAAGAAAATCTCCACACACCGTTGTAATCGCTCTGTGTGCCAGGCACCTATGCAATTTGGCGGGCTTGAAATCGATGTTTAATGGGTGAGACCTCGAGGCAAATGGGGGGAAAAGGCGAGGTGAAAATTTCAGCTAAAGAAATGTGTTTATTTTGATTGGACTGAGACGGGCGTCTCCCACCAAGAAGCCGGGAGATGTAATGATGAGATTCTTTTGTTCTGTTCATCCTCCCATTAGTGCCTGCCCTGCTGTGCAGACATACTGTTGTGAAGTGCAAGATGAGGTTAGATTGTCACATTACAGCACTCCCCACAGAGCTGAACCAGCCCTGTTTGAGAGAAGGAGACACAGACATGTACATATATAGATTGCCCCCCACTGGAAACCCCATTGGGACTGTTTGCTACTTCCATGCTCGTCACGATCTCCTGTGCTCTGTTTGTGTGCAAAGCCAGGGCCGTGTCTCGCTTTTCGGAGGCCTGTGCTTAATGTTGTCTGAACGGGGAACCAGTTTGTAGAATTACGGTGGCGTGAATTTAACAGTGAAGTGCATCAATCTGGGTGAGAGAGAAAGAGCCGCAAATAACTGTGGACATCCTCTCTCAAATTTTAAGTCAAATATCTGGTCAGCCAAACATCATCCAGATCCCCAGCAGCGGCTGATATCAGAGACTAGTCCAGCAGCGGCTGATATCAGAGACTAGTCCAGCAGCGGCTGATATCAGCGACTAGTCCAGCAGCAGCTGATATCAGAGACTAGTCCAGCAGCTGATATCAGAGACTAGTCCAGCAGCGGCTGATATCAGAGACTAGTCCAGCAGCGGCTGATATCAGAGACTAGTCCAGCAGCGGCTGATATCAGAGACTAGTCCAGCAGCGGCTGATATCAGCCGCAGCAGCGGCTGATATCAGAGACTAGTCCAGCAGCAGCTGATATCAGAGACTAGTCCAGCAGCAGCTGATATCAGAGACTAGTCCAGCAGCGGCTGATATCAGAGACTAGTCCAGCAGCGGCTAATATCAGCGACTAGTCCAGCAGCGGCTGATATCAGCGACTAGTCCAGCAGCAGCTGATATCAGAGACTAGTCCAGCAGCTGATATCAGAGACTAGTCCAGCAGCGGCTGATATCAGAGACTAGTCCAGCAGCGGCTGATATCAGAGACTAGTCCAGCAGCGGCTGATATCAGAGACTAGTCCAGCAGCGGCTGATATCAGCCGCAGCAGCGGCTGATATCAGCGACTAGTCCAGCAGCGGCTGATATCAGAGACTAGTCCAGCAGCGGCTGATATCAGAGACTAGTCCAGCAGCGGCTGATATCAGAGACTAGTCCAGCAGCGGCTGATATCAGCGACTAGTCCAGCAGCAGCTGATATCAGAGACTAGTCCAGCAGCTGATATCAGAGACTAGTCCAGCAGCGGCTGATATCAGAGACTAGTCCAGCAGCGGCTGATATCAGAGACTAGTCCAGCAGCGGCTGATATCAGAGACTAGTCCAGCAGCGGCTGATATCAGCCGCAGCAGCGGCTGATATCAGAGACTAGTCCAGCAGCAGCTGATATCAGAGACTAGTCCAGCAGCAGCTGATATCAGAGACTAGTCCAGCAGCGGCTGATATCAGAGACTAGTCCAGCAGCGGCTAATATCAGCGACTAGTCCAGCAGCGGCTGATATCAGCGACTAGTCCAGCAGCAGCTGATATCAGAGACTAGTCCAGCAGCTGATATCAGAGACTAGTCCAGCAGCGGCTGATATCAGAGACTAGTCCAGCAGCGGCTGATATCAGAGACTAGTCCAGCAGCGGCTGATATCAGAGACTAGTCCAGCAGCGGCTGATATCAGCCGCAGCAGCGGCTGATATCAGCGACTAGTCCAGCAGCGGCTGATATCAGAGACTAGTCCAGCAGCGGCTGATATCAGAGACTAGTCCAGCAGCGGCTGATATCAGCGACTAGTCCAGCAGCGGCTGATATCAGCGACTAGTCCAGCAGCGGCTGATATCAGAGACTAGTCCAGCAGCGGCTGATATCAGCGACTAGTCCAGCAGCGGCTGATATCAGAGACTAGTCCAGCAGCGGCTGATATCAGCGACTAGTCCAGCAGCAGCTGATATCAGAGACTAGTCCAGCAGCGGCTGATATCAGCGACTAGTCCAGCAGCTGATATCAGTGACTAGTCCAGCAGCAGCTGATATCAGAGACTAGTCCAGCAGCGGCTGATATCAGAGACTAGTCCAGCAGCTGATATCAGAGACTAGTCCAGCAGCGGCTGATATCAGAGACTAGTCCAGCAGCTGATATCAGTGACTAGTCCAGCAGCTGATATCAGTGACTAGTCCAGCAGCTGATATCAGTGACTAGTCCAGCAGCAGCTGATATCAGCGACTGTTATTTCCGTTAGCTCTTTCAGTTCCGTTAGCTCTGTTAGCTCTTTTAGCTCTGTTCGTTCCGTTAGCGCTGTTAGCTCTTTTAGCTCCGTTAGCTCTGTTCGTTCCGTTAGCTCTTTTAGCTCTTTCAGTTCCCTTAGCTCTTTTAGCTCTGTTAGCTCTTTTAGTTTCATTAGTTAAGTTAGCTCCGTTAGCTCTTTTAGCTCTGTTCGTTTCGTTAGCTTTGTTAGCTCTTTTAGTTCCGTTAGCTCTGTTAGCTCTGTTAGTTACGTTAGTTCAGTTAGTTTAGTTAGTCTACTTCACTGTCCATCAGGAAACTCTGTAAATCACAGAGTAAGATAGCGGCTGCACACCGTTCACCTGATTACACGTCAGTGTAGCGTCAACAGGATTTAACAGACAGAGAAAAGTTACAACATGTTGCTTTAAACTTTCAGAAAAAGGAGCTGAGCTATCTGAAGAAGCTGGTGAAAGAAACATCACAGTCAGATTAACCTCCAGACATCGGCACATGCTACAGCTGTGTAACTCAAAGGATCCACTTGTACTGACGATGAGCTCTGAAGCTTCACAGACTCGAGACTCTTTATTGGTTTATTAATGATATTCAACAATACTGTTTAATTCCTTCATAGCAGTTTGGATGAAGTGATGGTAATAAAAATGTGTGAGTTGATTTGTAGGAATAAACTTTATATAAGCTTCTTTATTTAAAAATTCATGATGTCCGTTAAATTAAAACCTATAAATAAACCAGACGGAGGCACAAAGGAAACACAAATGACGTCTCACAGTTTGAGGTTTTTAGAAACGTTTGGTTGGCAACAACCTTGAATAAACCTTTAGAAAAACCTTCGTTTTAAAAATCAGTGGGTGTAGAGAGAATAGTTTTTATTATTTAAGGCTTTTTTATTAACCGAAAACGAGCTGCAGTTTTATAAACACGTACTAAAAATGTGTCGCCGGTTTTTGACGCAGAAATACATTTTTTGAGATTTGATTAATTGGATTTAATCCCACTGAATTCATCAAGCAGCAAGTGAAACCAAAAAACTGCAGTTACGCTTGTTGTCCACTTGAGGCTGGCTCCAGAAGTGAGTCAGTCAGAAATCACATGATTTCACGTGATTTCAGACGGTATCAATCGTCTTTAATCACCTGTAAATTGTCTGATTTCTCCTCACCTGAGGCTGCTGTAACATTATTTAGATTTTTTTTTATTTACTGCTTTTAGCTGATTGTTTTGTGTTTCCTGTTTTATTTTGTAGTTCCTGCAGTGTTTCCACCTCTTGCCTGTTCTTGATGATGCACCTGTCTTCTTATTAGTTTCACCTGGTGTCCGGCCTGGTCATTTGTTTCTTTGTTGTCCCGTCAGCGTTTGTGTCACGTCTCCCAGAATCCTCTCTGTAAACAAACTCGGGTAATTTCTTCTTTTTCCCCGAGAAAACAGAGAATATTACTGTCAGATTGCATCAGACGTGTTTTAATGTGAAAGACTGACCGCGTTTAGCTTTGTCTGTTTGCATCTGAACTCGAGGGACGCTGCTGAAATCTGGTTCACGACACCCAAAGGATGGAGACATATGTACGAGGACGACGTGAATATGAAAGGAGAAAACAGTGAAAATATTTAGATTGGAGTCATTATTTATTTATATTATTGCCATTTCACGGCCTCAGGCAGCTTTGCGAGCCAACATATGACCAGGCGAGTCTGAAACGAGGTTATGAGCTGCTAATAACTCTCCAACAACCTTTGAGAGACATTTGCTTTCACAACAAGTCTGACATTTGACTACTGGCTGCGAGGGAGTGTGAGGATATGAAGAACATGTTTGTTCTGACTTTCATGACGCGTGTGAGGTTGATTTGAAGTTTGTGCTCGTCGAGCTGATGATTTTTATTTCTGTCTTTTCAGGGAGCTCCGCCGTGTTCACCCAGCAGCCCACAGACCTGGTCGTGGTGGCAGGCCAGCCAGTCACGCTGCCCTGCTCCATCCCCGGGTACCACGGCATGGTGCTGTGGCTGCGTGACGGCATGGCGCTCGGCGTTAACAGAGATCTGTCAGGTAACGTGACGTGTACTGGACGTTCTTATTCTGATATTTTATTTGACAGTTTTGTGATGTTTTATAGACAATTCTTTCATAAAATAATCTTTAGTTGCATGCTATTATCACTGACAGTATAAAAATAAGAACTGAAGTTCAGTGTAGTGTGGGTCATGTTGGCAGTCCTGACAAGTCACCCACCTGTCAGTCAAAGCGTCCACGCTCTTAATCCTGCATAACTTTAATCCTTAATATAATGTGAACAGGTGAGTTGTATATAAATTCACCCTCAGTACAGTTGTCATGAACGGGGAAATTAGCTACAGAGACCAAAACTGTTTTTTGTACCAGGCTGTAAACATGTTTATTTCTGCTGTAAAACATGGGGACTTATGGAGACTGCCTCACTTCTGGAGCCAGCCTCAAGTGGACGTTAGAGGAACTGCAGTTTTTTGGCGCTTCCACGTCGGCTTAATTTCCCAGCCACAGAGGTTGCTGCTTAGTTGTTAGCTTGTTTTAGCTGGTTGTTAGCCTCTTTTAGCTTGTTAGCTTCTTTTAGCTTGTTGTTAGCTTGTGTTAGCTGGTTGTTAGCCTCTTTTAGCTGGTTGTTAGCCTCTTTTAGCTTGTTAGCTTCTTTTAGCTTGTCAGCTTCTTTTAGCTTGTTGTTAGCTTGTTGTTAGCCCCTTGAGCTGGTTGTTAGCTTGTTGTTAGCTTGTGTTAGCTGGTTGTTAGCTTGTTTTAGCTTGTTGTTAGCTTGTTATAGCTTGTTGTTAGCTTGTTGTTAGCTTGTGTTAACTGGTTGTTCGCTTGTGTTAGCTGGTTGTTAGCTTGTGTTAACTGGTTGTTAGCTTGTTGTTAGCTTGTGTTAGCTGGTTGTTAGCTTGTTTTAGCTTGTTGTTAGCCCCTTGAGCTGGTTGTTAGCTTGGTTTAGCTTGTTGTTAGCTTGTTTTAGCTTGTGTTAGCTTGTTGTTAGCCCCTTGAGCTGGTTGTTAGCTTGTTGTTAGCTTGTGTTAGCTTGTTGTTAGCTTGTTTTAGCTTGTGTTAGCTTGTTTTAGCTGGTGAAGTTGGACATTTGGAGGCTGAGCTTTGGATTTGGGAATCCCTCTACAGCTTTCTCATGTTTTATTGACCAAAATATTAAAAGATTAATTAAGAAAGTTGCAGGCCCAATTTAATGCTATTACCTAACCACCAAATAAAGGTTTAAAAAGAACCTTAAGTACTTTAAAGAATCACATAAATTTCAAGACAAAGACGCCGAGCAGTTAGATGATCGACCCCTTTAATAAAAAGTTAATCTGTCCAGGTATGTCTGTGAACAACTGTGGTTTATATCGACTCCTCCATATGAAGCGGGTTAAATTGAATATATCAGGAGAGAGATGCAGTGTGTGTGTGTGTGGTTTGAACATTTTGAATGACACCGTGTCAAATTGTATGTTGAGTTTTCGTCCTTCAAATTGAGTTTTTCAGTCTTTTTTTATTGACATATAAAAACGTGGCAGCCAGCAGTGGCTTGGTCCAGCTGGGTTACAAAAAGTCAACATGTGAGGACTGAAGCTCATCACAACATCTGCTGCTCTGGCAGATGGTTAATCGTGTTTTGCTCTTTTTCCCGAGCCACATGTGACTTCCTCGACTCGAGCTGCCTGAGGAAATGATTCCCTCTGATCCGGAGCATCGGATGTTTGTTTAGGAGCAAAGCGAGGTCAAGAGCAGCAAACTTCATCTGCATGAGACGAAGATCCAGTGAAGACGTTTAGGACGATGTGAAGGATATAAAATATCTCTGAAACTCTGAACCATCAGTCTGCGTGTGCTGTTTGATGGATTGATGTTATTATTGAAGCTGTCATGGAGATAAAATATAAACACACGATGATTGATCATTTCAAGGTCCAGAAGCTTTTTACCACCTGGCTGCAGTTCCTCTAACGTCCACCTGAGGCTGGCTCCAGAAGTGAGTCAGTCTCCATAAGTCCCCATGTTTCACAGCAGAAATAAACATGTTTACAGCCTGGTACAAAAAACAGTTTTGGTCTCTGTAGCTAATTTCCCCGTTCATGACAACTGTACTGAGGGTGAATCTATATACAACTCACCTGTTCAGTCTTTATACTGCCGTTGGCTTTCAAATAGGTATTCATGCTCTTTAAATTTAAAATGTGTTTAGGAAATTAGCAATTATTTTGATTTTTAGATCATTAATTTGTATTTTAAGCTGTAAAGCATCTAGCTAAACTAAACAGAGCAGCACATGAGTACAATAAATATACGACTCACATCCAAAACAATATGTTGTGGATTCATTTTTAAAGTGTTTAAGATGAGGAATAAGGAGATACTGATGTTTTGTTATTTTAAATGTATTATTTAAATTAAATTTACTTGATTTATAAACCTTTCTAAATATTTACTGGGTAATATTTAATTTTATCCGTTAGAAAATGATAAATGTCAAGCTAAACTAATTTACAAACCTTTTATTTAAGTAGGAATAGATAATACAAAAATAATTTATATATAATTTGTATTGTAAAGCTCACCTGGACCCGTAAATCCTTTAAAATAAAAATATCACATTCTTGCCGGAGAGGAAGCTTGCTGGATGTCCGAGCATGTTTATTGACGCCTCCCGTCCTCGGGGTGTAACGGCGTCGTGCAGACATATTTTAGCATGTTAACACGAAGCTTTCCCCAAAGGTTTCGTCTGCTTTGGCCTCTTTTCTCTGCTCCCATTTTGTCACAGGCACTGTTCCCCTAATTGGGCCACAGAGGACAATTCTCCACCATTACATCTTTCCTATCTCACTCCAGGGCCTCTCCCCGGTGTCACTAAAAGTCATAATGACCGGGCCCCCAGGGGCCAACCGGTGCCTAACCAAACATCACTATCAACTCGAGCTGGGCTGAGCGTGTGTGTGGGTGTGTAGGAGCTTTAATGTGTGTTTATGTACAGTTAGCTCTGTTGGCTCCGTTACATCATTTAGCTCTTTTGGTTCCATCAGCCATTATTTCAGTTCGCTGTTTAAGTTCCGTTAGCTGTTTTAGTTTCGTTAGCTGTTTTAGTTCCGTTAGCTGTTTTAGTTCTGTTAGCTGTTTTAGTTCCGTTAGCTGTTTTAGTTCTGTTAGCTGTTTAAGTTCCGTTAGCTGTTTTAGTTCCGTTAGCTGTTTTAGTTCCGTTAGCTGTTTTAGTTCCGTTAGCTGTTTTAGTTCCGTTAGCTGTTTTAGTTCCGTTAGCTGTTTAAGTTCCGTTAGCTGTTTTAGTTCCGTTAGCTGTTTAAGTTCCGTTAGCTGTTTTAGTTCTGTTAGCTGTTTAAGTTCCGTTAGCTGTTTTAGTTCCGTTAGCTGTTTTAGTTCCGTTAGCTGTTTTAGTTCCGTTAGCTGTTTTAGTTCTGTTAGCTGTTTTAGTTCCGTTAGCTGTTTAAGTTCCGTTAGCTGTTTTAGTTCCGTTAGCTGTTTAAGTTCCGTTAGCTGTTTTAGTTTCGTTAGCTGTTTTAGTTCCGTTAGCTGTTTTAGTTCCGTTCGCTGTTTTAGTTCCGTTAGCTGTTTTAGTTCCGTTAGCTGTTTAAGTTCCGTTAGCTGTTTTAGTTCTGTTAGCTGTTTTAGTTCCGTTAGCTGTTTTAGTTCTGTTAGCTGTTTAAGTTCCGTTAGCTGTTTTAGTTCCGTTAGCTGTTTTAGTTCCGTTAGCTGTTTTAGTTCCGTTAGCTGTTTTAGTTCTGTTAGCTGTTTTAGTTCTGTTAGCTGTTTTAGTTCCGTTAGCTGTTTTAGTTCTGTTAGCTGTTTAAGTTCCGTTAGCTGTTTTAGTTCCGTTAGCTGTTTTAGTTCCGTTAGCTGTTTTAGTTCCGTTAGCTGTTTTAGTTCTGTTAGCTGTTTTAGTTCCGTTAGCTGTTTAAGTTCCGTTAGCTGTTTTAGTTCCGTTAGCTGTTTAAGTTCCGTTAGCTGTTTTAGTTTCGTTAGCTGTTTTAGTTCCGTTAGCTGTTTTAGTTCCGTTCGCTGTTTTAGTTCCGTTAGCTGTTTTAGTTCCGTTAGCTGTTTAAGTTCCGTTAGCTGTTTTAGTTCCGTTAGCTGTTTTAGCTCCGTTAGCTGTTTTAGCTCCGTTAGCTGTTTAAGTTCCGTTAGCTGTTTTAGTTCCGTTAGCTGTTTTAGTTCCGTTAGCTGTTTTAGTTTCGTTAGCTTGCTTAAGTTTCGTTAGCTCTGTAAGTTCTGTTAACTGTTATTTCCATTAGGTCTTTTGGCTTTTTTTGATCTGTTAGCCGTACTATTTTTCGTTAGCTGTTTTAGTTCAGTCAGCCATTATTTCCATTAGCTCATGTACAGAGTCTATGGAGTTACCATTAGCTCTTTTCGTTCCGTTATATATATATATCGTTATATATATCCGTTAGCTTTGTTACTCTATTAGTTCCGTTAGCTTTATTAGTTCCGTTAGCTGCTATATCCATCAGCTTTGTTAGCTTTATTAGTTCCGTTAGCTCTTTTAGTTCCGTTAGCTCTATTAGTTCCGTTAGCTCTATTAGTTCCGTTAGCTCTTTTATTTCCGTTAGCTCTTTTAGTTCCGTTAGCTCTTTTCGTTCCGTTAGCTCTTTTAGTTCCGTTAATCTTTTTTAGTTCCGTTAGCTCTTTTAGTTCCGTTAGCTCTTTTATTTCCGTTAGCTCTTTTAGTTCTGTTAATCTTTTTTAGTTCCGTTAGCTCTTTTAGTTCCGTTAGCTCTTTTAGTTCCGTTAGCTCTTTTAGTTCCGTTAGCTCTTTTCGTTCTGTTAGCTCTTTCAGTTCCGTTAGCTCATTTAGTTCCGTTAGCTCTTTTAGTTCCATTAGCTCTGTAAGTTGGCTCAGATTAGTGTTTATGCACAGTACCTTTGTGTCGGTCTCGGTGTAAACAGCACGTTGTTGTCGGTGGCACGTCGCTGACCCGGTTCTTGACATCGAGGACTGAAAGCCTCTCCTCTCTCTGCCTTCCTCTTGAACTGTGAGTGCTTGTTTGGAGGTGACAGTGTAATTGGGCCTTTCTGCCTTGACAATAGATGAAAAAGCTCTCCGCGCTGACACCACACTGATATTTAAACAGGTTATTATAACAGCTGAAAGAGCAGAAAGAATTCAGTACATGAGCCTGTCGGATCAGAAAATATGTTAGCACTTCAGATTAAAGACTGCACCGGACGAGGGATAACCTGCTGCAGCCAGCCAGTTTCCTGCTAATGATAATTAATCATGCTGTACGTGTGTGAATTTATTCATTAGCAAACCTGCATGTGCTCCCAACAGAACAATTATGAATGAAAACATCGAGCCAGAAGCTTCTGTGTTTACATCCTCATACATCTGTTTAACGGTTGTTATACCGCGTGTACTGATTTTATGTCCAGTGAAATACTTGTGACGGAACACAATACACAAATATATTTCACAATATAACAACTCTCTGTGATTTACAGATTCTACAGGTTTACCGTAACCACTTGCTAAAGTAGCTAACCGCTAATTAACTGAATCTGCCGTTAGCAGGCGACAGAATGGACATTAGCTGATGTTAGCTAACTTTAGCTGACGTTAGCTGACATTAGCTGATGTTAGCTGACGTTAGCTGACATTAGCTGATGTTAGCTGACGTTAGCTAACATTAGCTGATGTTAGCTGACATTTGCTGATGTTAGTTGACGTTAGCTGATGTTAGCTAAGTTTAGCTGACGTTAGCTGACTTTAGCTGACGTTAGCTGACATTAGCTGACGTTAGCTGACATTAGCTGACGTTAGCTGATGTTAGCTGACATTAGCTGACGTTAGCTGATGTTAGCTGATGTTAGCTGACATTAGCTGATGTTAGCTGACGTTAGCTGATGTTAGCTAACTTTAGCTGACGTTAGCTGACTTTAGCTGACGTGAGCTGACATTAGCTGACGTTAGCTAACATTAGCTCATGTTAGCTGATGTTAGCTGGCTTTAGCTGACATTAGCTGCTATCATAAGCTAAAGTCAGCTTACGTCAGCCCATGTCAGTTGGTAGCAGCAGTGGTGGTTGGTACAATGGATATAATATTAAAACTTTCTTGATGGAAAAGTTAAGTTTAGCACAACAGACTAAAGTAGCTAACTGCTTATTAACTGAATCTGCTGTTAGCAGACCGGGCTAAGCTGGTCCGGGTTCGAGCACGGCCTCTGAGACCGCAGGGGAATAACCCAGCAGAAAACCACGTCCTGTCACAAAATATTTTATATTAGTTACCTAACAACACAGAATGAATCCTGTTCACGTATACAGATGGTAACATGTTTCCAAGCTGTCATTTGAGTATACAACACTTTGCAAACAGGAGACGTGTTAAATTCCTCACTTCTGTCTTCCTCTGGTGTGCCGCTGACAGCTCAGCTCACCTTGCCCACGTTTTCCCATGCACTCATATTGCATTTTAATTCTCAGCCCTTCAGCTTGATAAGCCAGACATGGTTCAACAGCCCCCACAAGCTATTTTTAGTCAGCGGTGTGTGAATTCCCCCTAATGTGTGGGAAACACTTCCACTAAAACTCAGTGTGGCGAGACGTGGTAAAAGAGGGGGGGATTTGTCCAACAACGCCACCTGGGGAATTGCACCCCAGGAAATTCACTCAACCCTGTAAGGGGAATACCATGAGGTCACACAGACTCGTTACACCTATGTAGAGAGGACAAGAGACGGACTTCCAAAAATATAAATTATTTTATTTTAACAATGATTTACTATGGGTAAAATGAACATATTCGTCACAACCTGCGTGTCTGCTATACCACCATTCGTTGGGGGGGGAAATAAACAAAAATAGGAGCAGGGACAGCTCAGTGAGGCGGACAGACTAAAGAAACTTAAAAACACACAAAAACAATATTACAAACCAAACCACCACGTGCCACAGCAAACTTAAGGGAGGTGAGATGGGACCACCACCAGGGAGTCTGCCACGCACTACACCAGCTCCTGTCCAGAAAGAAAACACAAAATTAGGTGGAGCGACACTCAAAGGTTGAACGATACGAATTATTAAAATGTCCTATTCTAAAAACACTCACACACAACATTCACACCCACATGCACACCAACAGAAAGAATACACATTAATTGTTTTGACCTATATAAAAATACTTAAAGAAAATTTACTTATATAAGAATAAACAAAATCAGAGATGTAACTAAATTAGAACTAAACAAAATAACCATCTGTAATTCAAAATAAAGAAACCAAAGAACTTGCAAATTAACTGATTACCCAAAACAACTACATAAACAAGAAATAAATAAACCAAACAAACAAAGAAACACTAATACGTCAGTTGCAGTGGGGCTTGAGTCTGGTGCTGCGTGAGAGCCACAACAGAAACTCAGGACATTAAGAAAACGAAACTACGGTGTGGAAGACAGCGTGAAAACGGAGCGGCTGCACCAAGGCTGGAGGCAGCGGATGTTATGCGTAGGTGGCTGCGGTGGTCATCAATAGGCTGTGCCGTGGATCCACAGAGCGCAGGAGGAGAGACAGAACCGCTGCAAATTCAGCAGCTACAGCAGGACAGAGCAGAGGGCAACAGCTGTTAGCAAAGGGCTACTATAGTTCACCATGATTAACAACGAGCATGCTTACCGATGGAGAGAGCTTTACGCACTAAAAAAAACCCAGTCCTCAACAACAGCAGAACGCGGACACCACTTCCTCCAGCTGCAACCCAACCAGTACGGCCAAAACTGAAAACAAAATCACGGCGGTTGTCGCACCATACTGTGCAATAAAGATGCAGTTAAAGCACACACGCTTACCTGGCGAAATCACACCGAACACCAACCAAACTGGAGCACGCCGACCCAGAGCCTTTCCAGGTGAATGCCAGGGAGAGAATGCGCCCCGGAGGAGCGCAGTAGTTAACCAGGTGCTGCCAATGCGCAATCAAGCACCGGTGATACTGATTAAGTGGGAGGGGGTGGAGCAGAGCAACACCCGACCTGCCACATTCCACCCCCGCTTTCTGCGTCGTCGCCCCGACGGCGAATTACACTTTGAAATATGCCAAACTAGGACCAAGGCCTAAACAGAACTGACTGCGAATTTACCACTGGCTGTGAAGGTTCAGGCACTACATTACCCCTAGTGCCAACAGACTGGGGAAGACGATGGACATTAGAGTGTTGACCGGCGGTGGAACGGCCGGTTCGACGCAAAACTGACTGAGGAGGAATGGACTGATCGCTAGAAGGAGGGGACACAGAGTGAAGATGTTCCGGTTCTGCAGTTGAGCCTGGACTAGGCTCAATACTGGCTGGTGTCCTCGCAGCCAGCCCTGTATAACCGGGTTGAGCTGGTGCCTCAGTAGCAGAGGGTGGAACAGTGTCAGGGACCAACAACCATAGCTCACCACCTTCAGGTGAACCTGGGGGAGCTGCAGGCGCTGCCAAAGCTGATGGAAGCGGCGCCCTAGGGGGATGGGTACCAGACACGACCTGGGGCTTCAGCATGTCTCGGTGCACCTGCCGAGCCCTATGCAACTCTTCCACAGGAGCAATGGTGTAAACTGCACCATTTCCGGGTGGGGCTTTCAGCACCTGGTAGAGAATGGAGCTCCATTTGTCGTGAAGCTTGTGTCGACCCCTAACACCAAGATCTCTGAGGTAGACGTGCTGGCCCACCTGCAAAGGAGCCTCTCGAACATGCTCGTCGTGTCGCTTTTTTCGTCGACCTGCAGCAGCCAAAAGCCTACCACGAGCATTCTCAAACGCCACCTTAAGCCTTGCCTGATGTTCAGTCATCCAGTCCTGTACTTCCCCTGGCTCAGCGTCCCGGACTCGGCCCAAAAGGAAGTCCACAGGGAGCCTTGGTTCCCGACCGAACATCAAAAAGAAGGGAGACTCTCCTGTACTTTGATGTGGCGTAGTGTTATAACAAAACAACACTTGTGGGAGACAAGAAACCCAATCCCGCTTCCGGGAGACTGGCAGAGTCCGCAAGAGGTCATGGAGAGTTCTATTAAAACGTTCACACTGCCCGTTGCCGGCCGGATGGTAAGGAGTGGTTCGTGATTTAGCTACCTCATACAAGCGGCACAGTTGTTGGATCAGAGAACTCTCGAAGCTCCGACCCTGGTCAGAATGAATGCGATTTGGAACACCAAACCGAAAAAACCATTCGGTCAGCAAGACACGAGCCACAGTTGCTGCCTGCTGATCTCGTGTTGGGACTGCCACCGTGTATTTACTGAACACATCGGTCATTACCAAGACATTCTCCAACCCGTTCCGTGAAGGTTCCAACAATGTGAAGTCAATGGCGACAATCTCGTTTGGCTGAGACGCCAGAACGTGGCCCATAAAACTATGGGGCACCGGCCCTGAATCTTTGGCCACTTGGCAACGCTCGCATGTCTGAACCCACTGCTTGATGTCAGCGGACATCCCTGGCCAGTAACAGCGTTGCCGCACCAATTCCATGGTGCGCTCAATACCCTGATGACCATGGTCTTGGTGCAACTGGGTCAGGATCTCCTCTTTAAGAACAGCAGGTAAGACAAGCTGGAAACACTCTTCTCCTCCATCCGACCGAAAAGTCCGGCGGTACAGTACGCCCTCCTGTTCGATCAGGCGGTCCCACTGTTTCAAGAGTGTCAAAGCAGCAGCAGGAAGTTGCTTCTTTTCTTCGAAAGTAGGCTTAGCCCACCTCTTCCAAAAGGGCAGAAAATCACACAAAAGAGGGTCCACCTCTTGCAAGGAACGAAGGTCCGCTGGAGAATGACTCCGGAAGACAGACACCATCGCCTGGGCAGCAGGTACCACTGTGGCGGAGACTGCAGCTGGCTGAGCAAATGATGGAACTGAAGTGCCAGGTAAGACATGTTCAGCTAAGCTAGACCCCGATAGATACTGGCGGGAGAGCGCATCAGCATTCCTGTTGATGCGTCCGGAGCGATACCTGATCTCAAAATCAAAGACAGCTAGTTGGGAGGCCCACCTCTGCTCTATGGCTCCCAACTTAGCTGAATTGAGGTAGCTCAACGGATTGTTGTCTGTAAAAACCACGCATTTGTGCCCCAACAAATACTCCCGGAACTTTTCTCCCATTGCCCACTTAAGCGCAAGGAACTCCAGCTTCATCGAACTGTAATTTTCCATGTTGCGTTCTGTGGGTCGAAGCCCTCTGCTCGCATATGCGACGGGTCGAATACCATTCTCAGTCTCCTGTGAAAGGACGGCCCCCAGGCCACTGTAAGAGGCATCAGTTTCCAAAATGAATGGACGTGAAAAATCGGCATAGGCCAACACTGGGGCTGAAACCAACTTCGCCTTTAAGGCTTCAAAACTTTGCTCGCACTGGGGTGTCCATGCAGAGCTCAGATCCTGCCCAGATCCTCGCTTGGACTTGGTACCTGCGAGTTTTGCCACCAACTGATGCAAAGGGGTCGCCAGCTTAGCGAACCCCTCCACAAACCGCCTGTAATAGCTGGCAAACCCCAAGAATGAGCGCAGCTCTGACACATGACGGGGCCGCTGCCATTTCGCCACTGCCTCAATCTTGGCAGGGTCTGTGGAAACTCCCTGATTGGAGATAATGTGCCCCAAATAACGAACCTCTTTTTGGAAAAAGGCACACTTTTCAAGTTTCACCTTCAAACCTTCTCTCTGCAGCCGACTGAGAACCACTTCGAGTCGCTGCAAGTGTTGTGAAATGGAAGAAGAAAAGACAACGATGTCGTCCAAGTACAAGAGCAAGGACTGGCACTGTTGATCCCCGAACATCCTTTGCATGAGTCTTTGAAAGGTGCTTGGCGCATTGCACAAGCCAAATGGCATCCGGTTCCATTCAAAGAGCCCGAAAGGTGTACAAAAGGCCGTCTTCGGCTTGTCCTGCTCTGCAACAGGGACCTGATTATAGCCACTTGCCAAGTCGAGAGTAGTAAACCAGCAAGCTCCGGCAAGTGAATCCAGACTCTCCTCAATACGAGGTAGAGGGAATGCGTCCTTCCGTGTTTTACTATTGAGTAGGCGGTAGTCGACACACATGCGGAGACTGCGATCCTTTTTACGGACAAGGACGATAGGGGAAGCAAAAGGGCTATTGCTTTCCCGGATCACCTTGGCTTCAAGCAACTGATCAATGTGAGCTTTCACCTCCTCATACTCGGAGGGGGGGATTCTTCGGTACCGCTGTCTCACTGGAGCCTCATCAAGCAAGGGGATTTCGTGCGAAAGGAGGTTGGTACAACCCAAGTCACCTTCATGGTTTGAGAAAACTGACTGATACCTCTGCAGCAAAGCATGTACATCCATCTGTTCTTGTTCTTTCAAAGCAGACAGGTCTATGGTTTGGACCCCATCAGGTGCCACACCAGAGGCTGTCTGAGATGAGATCGAGGCTGTCGGGAGCTTCACTTCAGTCACACCAGTGGGTAAGCTGACAACCTGGGCCCCACTTAAAGTACCAAGACCAGTGCGCGGGTAAAGGAGAACATCAGTCGTCCCCACATTGACCACGGGGACATGAGCTGTACCACGGCTGACCTGGACAAGGCAAGGAGACACCAATAACCCTGCAGGTAGGCTGAACTCTGTTGGTTCGAACAGCACAGCCTGACCAGCCAGCTGTTCTGGACAAGTGGCGGCCACAAGCCTCATTACCCCACCAGGTATGCGTACCGCCCATCTACCGCGGACCCTGGCGAAACCCGTAAGGTTCCTCGGGGGTTCTGTGGTGGCCTGATGGCACCGTTGTAAAGCTTCAAGGACAGCTACTGGAGCTTGAACCACTGAGGGAGCATCAAAAAGAGCAGGACCATACACCTCAAAGAGTTCCCGATAACATCGACGGATGACGTTGCTCCCCAAAATCCCAGGGGCAACAGATGCAGCACCGGGAGGGTCTTTTACCACTAGGACCCCACAACCAGGGACCACCTTCCCACACAAGGTGACATCCAGCTCCAAATAGCCGATGTAAGGAATACAAAGACCGTTTGCGGCCCGCAGTTGCAGCCAATTACAAGACCGAAGGCGCTCTTGGCCCCATGGTGCGAAATGTTCGGCAAAGAAACTTTCAGGGATCGTGGACACCATGGACCCGCTGTCCAACAAGCACGGAACAGTGATCCCACCCATCAGGACATTAATATGTGGACAGGGCGCCATTATCCGACTGATGAGGTCTTGTGAGCCTCCAGCCTCCCCATCTGAGCTTTGGCTCCTCAGCTCAGTGGGCGTCAGTTTTCCGGCTGGGGTGCAAAGCGGGAAGACCCAGCCACATTAGAAGACCGACCAGTGGCAGAACCAGTACGGGGATGAGGGGTAACCCGCTCCCCATCACAATCGCTGGCATAGTGACCTGGCTGTTGACACCTTCGGCAGATCACAGGGCCGTTGCGAGGAGGCCGTGATGGAAAGGGACGAGCCTGAAAAGAAGCCATGGCCCGAGTCAACTGGTCAAGCTGTTCCTGCTGACGCTTCAAGAGTGCCTTCACTTCACTCAACTCTGAATCATGGGGTGAGACAAGTGGGGTGGGGCGAGAGCCACCCTGGACCCCATACTGGAGGCCATAGGCTGAGGGAAGAGAGTGGCTACGTTCCCTAGCACCCCTTGGAGACCCCTCCCTCTCCCATCTAATGGCCTCTCCACGTGTCTCGAGCAAAGAAGCAGTGGGATGGCGGCGAACATACTGCTTCAATTCCCTGCGAAGGGCACCATCGAGCACATGCTCTATGAACTGGTCACGAAGAAGAACATCAGCATTCGGCAAGGCACCTGGTGCAGACTGTTTAACACGTTCCATCAGGGCCATCAGGGCCAAAGAGAACTCTAACAGCGTCTCCCCTTCCTGCTGCTTTCGAGAGAAGAAAGATTGTTGCAGTGTTACATATGACTGAACACAGCCATAAAGCTCAGTCATGATAGCCAAAACCTTGTCTGGGTCTTCCCTCTCCACACAGGGGCGATATTTAATCTCCTCTCTGGCTTCACCTTCTAGATGGTCAAAAATGAAAAAGGCCTGATCACGAACAGACAAGTGGCGTGCCCGCATACAGGCCTGCACTTCCTCTTTCCACTCCACTATGCCTATACCTGTTCTGCCATTAAACATGGTGCATCTGCGATCTCTAGGCATAACAACCAACCGTTCAGTGACTGTGGCGCTAGTACTTACAGCCGGAGGATTAGCACCTGAAGTGACAGAAGCGGGGTCCGCTCTGCTGGAACCGGCCTGAGAAGCATCCCTCACTCGAGACAGCTGCTCATTATCTGCTTTAAGCTGTGCCACCAGCTCTCTGAGCTGCTGCAGTTCCTCCTCCATGGCAAACCGCAGAGGCCACACCCACCGCTTTCAAAATGGAAACCTGCACCACTGGCAAGAACAAAAAGAGGAAGAAGAAAAAAAAAAAGAAGATGCTGCCGCTCCGTCTTCACTGCTGCCCTAACACACCAACGTAACAACAAATTCACACTAACAAAAAAAAAAAGGGAAGTCACGCCTCTGTCCTCTAACAGTGCATCCTGCCGACAACGCCAATTTGTGGCGAGACGTGGTAAAAGAGGGGGGGATTTGTCCAACAACGCCACCTGGGGAATTGCACCCCAGGAAATTCACTCAACCCTGTAAGGGGAATACCATGAGGTCACACAGACTCGTTACACCTATGTAGAGAGGACAAGAGACGGACTTCCAAAAATATAAATTATTTTATTTTAACAATGATTTACTATGGGTAAAATGAACATATTCGTCACAACCTGCGTGTCTGCTATACCACCATTCGTTGGGGGGGGAAATAAACAAAAATAGGAGCAGGGACAGCTCAGTGAGGCGGACAGACTAAAGAAACTTAAAAACACACAAAAACAATATTACAAACCAAACCACCACGTGCCACAGCAAACTTAAGGGAGGTGAGATGGGACCACCACCAGGGAGTCTGCCACGCACTACACCAGCTCCTGTCCAGAAAGAAAACACAAAATTAGGTGGAGCGACACTCAAAGGTTGAACGATACGAATTATTAAAATGTCCTATTCTAAAAACACTCACACACAACATTCACACCCACATGCACACCAACAGAAAGAATACACATTAATTGTTTTGACCTATATAAAAATACTTAAAGAAAATTTACTTATATAAGAATAAACAAAATCAGAGATGTAACTAAATTAGAACTAAACAAAATAACCATCTGTAATTCAAAATAAAGAAACCAAAGAACTTGCAAATTAACTGATTACCCAAAACAACTACATAAACAAGAAATAAATAAACCAAACAAACAAAGAAACACTAATACGTCAGTTGCAGTGGGGCTTGAGTCTGGTGCTGCGTGAGAGCCACAACAGAAACTCAGGACATTAAGAAAACGAAACTACGGTGTGGAAGACAGCGTGAAAACGGAGCGGCTGCACCAAGGCTGGAGGCAGCGGATGTTATGCGTAGGTGGCTGCGGTGGTCATCAATAGGCTGTGCCGTGGATCCACAGAGCGCAGGAGGAGAGACAGAACCGCTGCAAATTCAGCAGCTACAGCAGGACAGAGCAGAGGGCAACAGCTGTTAGCAAAGGGCTACTATAGTTCACCATGATTAACAACGAGCATGCTTACCGATGGAGAGAGCTTTACGCACTAAAAAAAACCCAGTCCTCAACAACAGCAGAACGCGGACACCACTTCCTCCAGCTGCAACCCAACCAGTACGGCCAAAACTGAAAACAAAATCACGGCGGTTGTCGCACCATACTGTGCAATAAAGATGCAGTTAAAGCACACACGCTTACCTGGCGAAATCACACCGAACACCAACCAAACTGGAGCACGCCGACCCAGAGCCTTTCCAGGTGAATGCCAGGGAGAGAATGCGCCCCGGAGGAGCGCAGTAGTTAACCAGGTGCTGCCAATGCGCAATCAAGCACCGGTGATACTGATTAAGTGGGAGGGGGTGGAGCAGAGCAACACCCGACCTGCCACATCAGCACAGCTGGAAGAAATTCGTTCCTCTACGTCTGGATTTAAAGGTTTGAATGAATCACCAAAGACCAAATGTAATAATTCAAAGTAATGTCAAATCTTCGTATTTTCTTGGGTGTTTGTTGCCCCCAGTTAGAGTCAGGGCTTCCGTCAACGTCCTCTTCACTCTCTACTCCTCTGCCATTATGTCCATAGAGGCTGCTGAGCCCGGTGGTTACATTACCCACTCGGCCAGCTCCGGTTCTGGCACGAGACCCCCCCTCCATGCATCCCGGGCCATGAAAACCTCCTCTTCTTCCCAGTGGTCCAAAATGCCTGACACTATAACTAACACTACCACTCCAAACTCACAGTTTGAGCTAACGGCAGCTACAGTTTACTTCACTGTCCATCAGGAAACTCTGTAAATCACAGAGTTTCTCCATAAAATATTTTCACTAAAATCAGTGAAATAGTTGTCGGCGTTGATGTTCAGCGGCTCTCTGTGTGCGGCAGATGATTTTAGAGCTGAAAACAGCTGTTTACATTTTAATCGTCTGACCTCACAGCTGCATATCTACATTATACAGTGCTATAACCCTCTCAGTGGATGTTCTGTACATTGCTTATGCATGTGAAAGTACATTAGGACCAGTTTCAGCAGCTGAACAGTTCATTATTAATCGAATTATAAGACACGCGCGCACAATACCAAAATAAATGTGCTTCCTCACTCAAGTCATTTCCCTGTGTTCTACCTCCACCGGCTGCACATCATGCATCACTGATGAATTTAAAATATGCCACCCATCTGGTTCAAATGATAGCAGATTTGGGGAGTAATCTGATTACTGTAAAGCTGCATGTATAAATGGTTGTTATACAAGCAGACTGTGCAGTTCATATTAAATTCTTCTTCGGTTTTCCACCTTAACCTGATTTCTTTTCTCCCGTAGACAAAGTCTCATCAGGTATTTGGTGTTTTTACGTTTGCGTGGGATTGTTTTAATAAAAACACACGGAAGCAGTGAATGTTTTTGTGGCGTAAACGCCGCCAGTGTTTGGCTTTAAAGTTTACTCCCTTCAGTTTCTACTGCGAAGTAGAAGCTACCTTCATGTGCCAGAGTAGATCACTCCATATAATATAAGGTGGTTGTATATCACTGTGTACATAGCTGTGCATGTTATATTAAATTTCTGCTGACGGATCACTCTAAGAGTCACACACTGGACCTTTAAGTAAAGAATCAGACGTACAAATCACTGGTGTCCACTTATAATGGACCAGATTTAGATTTACCACAAATTCACCACCATGCGGAGTGTGTGTATTTTTAAAATGAGCCACAGACATACATTAGTCCAGTGTAATGAGATGGCATTTTTCATAAGTCCGGCGTTATCGCTGTGGACTGATGCTGGTGAGGGACTTCCAAAGTGCCTCGGCGATTGATTGTTGGTCAGTAGAATAAATAGCTGTATTTTAGATGGAATCAATAAGCATTAATGTTATTTACTTTCCCCATTTGGCTTTAATGGATGCCCTCCTCCTCTCCCCTCCCCTCCCATCACGCCGTCTTGGCTTGCACCCTCTGAAAACAGGCTGACCTGCATGCATACTCATTCCCTCGCCTCCTCCCTCCTTCATTCCTTCCCCTCCTTTTTTACAACCGATCGCACACAAACACACCGTGAGCTCGACTCTGGGGAACCGATGAGGGATTATCCGACGTTCAAAGACAGTCTTTGTCCGAGCCTGTTAGGATCTTCCTCAAAGGGAGTAGTCTAAATGTGAGAAGCAAACACGCCGAGAAGACAGACCTATAATCTTTATATTCCTATCATCCTCCATCGGAAATGGCCTTTATTTATGTAGTATAAATAAATAAAATAAATATATGCTATTTCTGTGTTACATGTATATATGTATGGCACTGGGAAGATGCTTCTGTCTGATTTGGGATCTCAGATAAATGAATTAATAAATGCAGAAGCACAGAAATAATAAACAATAATGTTTTTGTTAATTTTTATGTATTAATTTAGGATTTTTTGCTTTTGTTTTTAAAACCTTTGTCTTTTTCTGTCCTTCACACTGTGCAGCTTCGAATATTTTTCAGGGTTATTTGTGGGTTAGAGTTTATTTTTCATGTATTTTAAGCAGAATACAATTAATCACATTTCTACATTACTACTGCCATTTGGGCCTCTGGGTGGTTTTGGCATGATTTCATCAGGGTACCAATTACAGCAGAGGAAGTCAGACCCAATGAAAAATGTCTTGAAGGGTGTTTTAGCTTTTCATATACAACACCAACACACGTCAACCCGAAGCAGGTTTTGAAAGAGGTGGACAGCACATACATACAAATACCAGGAAGGAAATAAGCCCTCCGGTTAGTTTGAGTCGCAGCCAAAATATCATGGCTGTCAGTGGTTTCCAGGATTTTTCAGCATAGTTTGGACACAGCTGACCGCTCACATTTGGATGTTTGGATGGAGCTGTTATAAAGTAGAAATGAAGACCTGCATTGCATTGGTAGGATGTAATAGTTTCCTTTCCATCACTTACTGAGGCTGTTTTAATTTAAAAATTTACATTTTTAAGATTAATTTTTCTTTATTTTCTACCAACCAGCTGCATGCCACCAATGCAAATACTGCGCATGTACTTTCACTGTACATGTAACCGTTATTTCCACTGACCATCTCAGATCATCACAAACCCCTGAAAGTTTTAAAAAAGGATTTAAAACTTTCCTTTTTTCCTCATCTTATCGTTTTTAACGTGATGTCTTTCGTTGTGATTTATTTGTTTTCGTTGCTTTGTGTGCATATACTTTGTGTGTGTATTGTAGCACTTTGCAGCAGATTTGATTCAAATGTAAAGTGCATTATAAATTAAATTTATTATTATTAGAATTACTATTTCCCGTTTCCAGCCAAGTAAGCCTGGTTACACTGGCTCCGCTCCTCGGTGGTATTCCCCGTGCCCCGGTCCCAGGGCTGGATTAACATGGTCAGGGGCCCCTAGGCTACAAGCTTGGCCTCGTTGGGCTTTTTGCCGCTGCGCTTTGCGCTTTTGGGCACCGCTTTCGTATTTTCTATCGCTCATAAGTACTGTCGCTGTTCAACTACAGAGTCAGACTGACACAGTGCGTGACGCCTAACGTTTATATATGGAAGGCGGATTCCCCACAACCAATCAGTGTCCGGTTATTTAAATATTCATTTTGCGTTAATGAATATGAAAGTTTTTGTTTCTTTTAAACAATTGGGGGCCCCCTGGGCGGCGAGGGCGTGATTTTGAGCTAATGAATATGATATATATTTTTTTCTTTTGACCAATCGGGGGCCCCCTGGGCGGCGAGGGGGTGTGGGGGCCCCTAGGCTTAAGCCTATGAAGCCTGTGCGATGATCCGGCCGTGCCCGGTCCTAAAAACCTCTTCTTCCCGGTGGTCCGAACACTTTCAAACATTTTCGCCTTAAAATACAATCTAGTTTCACCGAAGTCAGTGAAATAGTTGTGTGTTTTTTTACTTCCCGTGGTTCATTGAACCCAGTGAAAACTGACAGTGAGCTGCAGACGGTGAACCAGACTCAAAGAAAGAGTGAAAGCTTAGAAAGATTAAGACTTATCTGACATCGGACCCTTTAATGCACAAGACGGGCAAGTCTGATAGCAGGTCAGTGTCCTGGCAGGTCTGTACAGGAGTACACCTCTATGTTTAGAGTCTGCAGTATGATTCAGATTGTTCATGTTGTTGCTACATTCTGCACGTGGATAATTGGCAATTAAGACATGCAACAGAACGAACTGTAGCATGCAATCATTCAACCGTTTTCCATAACAGCAACACCCCACCAAACTTATCTCAGGTCTTTAAAACAGGGTCAGAAGCATTCAAAGAAATCAGAGCCGACATGTTACACACAACTTTTGGATTAGTACATCTTGAAAAACATAATTTTCAGTCCAGATGGAATATGTAGTCCCTCCAGCAGGTTCTGGGTTTCTTGCCAGGTGGATGTGCCCAGGAGGATTCATTCTTTCGGGTCACTACCCAAAGCTCATGGCCATAGGTGAAGGGTTGGAATGTAGATGGAAATGGAGAATCGAAACCTTTGTCTTCCGGTTCAGCTCCCGCTAAACTACAATGTTCTGGTACAACTTCTGCAATGCTGCTGACCCCGCACCAACACACACCTCCATTTTACTTGTGAACAAGACCCACGAGATACTTGAACTCCTTCGCTTGGGGCGGCAGCTCGCTCCCGACTCGGAGCATAGTCTGAACTAGCACTGGGCTTATATTCATAATTGCTTTTGTACCAACACACCAAGACAAACCCTGAGTTCTTGTATGTGGAAACTTACTCGGCAATAAACCTGATTCTGATTCATTGAAAGCTTCATTCGCTGTTATATATACGCTCATAAAACTTTGTGCATTAGCTGTGCCGTATAAACAGACCCAATAACTTGTCTCTGAATTCCTGTGCATGCGTTAACGTGACGGATTAAGAGATTTTCTGGTTGTGTTGCAGGTTACCCTCGATACGATATTGTTGGAGACCACAGCAAAGGAGAGTATCACCTCCTGATCCAGAGAACGGAGATTCAAGATGACGCTTTCTTTGAGTGCCAAGCCATCCAGGCGGCTATCAGATCCCGACCCGCCCGCCTCACCGTGCTCGGTATGTTTACATGAAATCATGGACATTAAATTAGGGGCTGATCACATGACCGGCTGGTCTCCTGATCCACAGAAAGCTCGTTGGCAGCACAAACACCAACTACCAATATCGATTCAGGACGTCTTATTTATCGCATAGGTATCAGTTCATTATCCAACCACCCTGCCTCAAAACTCACTCATCAGTTACAGTTTTACTCACGGATCTTACGATGGTTACTTAATGGGAGTGTAGTCAAAGCCAAGGGGGAGGAGCTGGGATCCATTAAAATGATTAATTATAGATAAGAAGGGTATCATTTGTTGAGACAAATAATTCAGTCATTAGTCTGACATTTAATCCCAGTCAAATTGGCCTGCTGTGGGAAGTAAAACTGCACATGAAGCTGCTGGCGTCGCTCCAAGAGTGAGGCAACAGAGTTAATACATTTAGTGAAATGTGTTGTATTATACCCGAGAAGATGGAGAATCAATCTGACTGTGCCTTTGAATTTGTTAATGGATAAAATCCATTATTTTAATCAAAATATGAACGTTAGACACAACAAAACTCTGACGAAGAGCTTCGCAAATGCTGCACATTTCTGAATAATCGGTAAATGGACTGTACTCATGAAGTGTGTTTGAAGAAACACGGGAAACGAACACGACACAAGAGGTGGCGTTTAGTTACGTCGTTCACCCTGAGACACACGGGATGGGCTAAATGGGATGGGCTGGGTTTCATGTTGCTCGGCTGAGGGTATTTTCAAACGCTGTGTCTCAAATCTCGTACTTCCAGAATTACACTCGTTAGCTTGAGTCCATAAGAGTGTAACACTGTCGCTTTCAGACAGGAGCCGGTGCTGCAGTGAAGACGTTTGGTTTTTCCATTCATTCGAACAGGCTAGTCAGTTTTTGCTGCCTCGTGGGTGCACACAAAAAAAAAACGCAGCGACCGTGACAGCGAATACCTCAACATACAAATATAGGTTGTACATATGTTTTATATTTATATTGAGGCTGTCAGATGTTGGTGCTAATACTCTGCCTGGTTGCAGTTCAGGAAAGACAACACAAACCTTAAATTAGTACGCTCTGCAGGAAAGTACACAGAGTACTACAAAGAAGTACTGAGGAAAGTATTGAGGTGTCTGCACATAGATGCATAGTTATGTACTAATGCTAATGCTGTTCTAGACATGTGGTTTGTCTGAAGATACTTGTTCAGTCATGGGCTGTTATCTTGACCACTCCTAGGTCAGAAGCTATTTAAGTGAAGGTGCTAAAGAGCCCGGCCAGGTCGGAGCCACTGCTCAATGTTCAGATGAAACAAAGACTTCTTTAGGTGCATTGATAAGGAGGCAGGTCAAAGGTTAAGCCTTCAGGTAGTCTTACCTGGGAAAGGAATTTTTTTTTTTCATCTGTTTCTCTGACTCAACTTTCTTTATTGTATGGTGTGGGGGCTCAAACGACCTATATAAGCGTTTGTCCTGCATAGGTCGGGAGAGTCTCTCATCATTCGGCCAGGAGCTCTCCAAGTGACGTTTTACTTGTTGCGATACTGAACTTGTTGTATAAACTTGTTATACGACTGAGACAGTGTCGGCGGAGTTTCTCTTCAAACATCTTCAACTGCATCACCAGAGAATACTACAAAACTTGGCGTCACGAACAGGATGGTAGAATATACTACAGTATCCAAACTGAGACTTCTGAAGGTCTCGGTTTTGGAATGGACCACGTTTTACTCGGTCTCAGACATTTACAGACAACACGAGTATCTGAGTTAAGACACAGCACCGGTTTTGTATTTGCCAGTTGGTTTCACTGTTGTTTGTGCTAATGACAAAAATAGGAGCCACCACCAGCCTCCACAGTTTAATATTCATAGACCTCAGCCCTGTCCGGCTCTCTGTCTGCAGTCACTGAGTAATATCCACCAGCTCCACATAAACCCAGGGAGCAATATCACGAGCTCTGGGCCACGGTGACTGGCTGCTGGGATGAGAATGACCCACGAGCATGGACCTGTGGCCTCTGACCCTGGTTTTTGTGTGGTAGGGTAATCTATGTGGCCTCCGAGAGAATCAGGGCCTGTTGAATAAAGCATGAGACAGAGCAGGTAGCCGACCCACAGGGGACAACCTTAAAACTAATTAGATCCTAGGAGAGGCTTCCTGTCTCATACATATATGACTGTATATGAAAACACACACAAACAGAGATACAGTAGATATTGGATATACATAATGTACACACACACACACACACACACAACAAATGTTTTCACCACCAACAAGACAGAAAACCTATTGACTGATTTTAAATGTGCTCTCAGAGGCTAAGGTGACCCCAGTGTTATTTATTTTTTTACTTTATTACAACCATTTATATTATTAGTTATCCATTCAGCTTCCTCCTCTGTTTATGAAGCCAGTGTGGACGGGAAGTAAACATGTTTATTTCTGCTGTGAAGTTGGACATTTGAACTTGGGGACATATGGAGACTGACTCAAGTGGACGACGAGGACACGGAGGTTGCTGCTTGATGCCGCTTGCAGTCTCAGCAGTTGGGCGTCTGTTGTTGTGTTGACTTAAGATTCGCAGGGTTCACGTGGCCTCCTCCTCTCGTACCTCCACATGTAATTATCTCATCTGTATTCACCGGATGAGAATGACAAACACGCACACTCACATCTGTGTGAAACTTTTTATAGTTTAATACCAGTTGACCCTAGCTCACCCGAGAGTGGAGGATGAAGTAGGCCGAGATGAATAATTAGACGTTACACAAACTCACAGCCACAAAGAAGCGTCAGTTCCTCCTCGTTTCCTCGGTAAGGTCATCCATATACATTCTCCCATTCAGCTGCCAACACCGCTGGAGCGTGCAGCACATGCTTCAGGCCACCGTTTACACACGATGTTCAAGATGCCAAACCTGCCCACGCAATCACCGATAACAACCCCCCAAGAAAGAAATGAAGGGCAGGGGCAACAAACACTCTGCGTGTTCTCACTCCCACAGAGAACAACAGACTGTAAACTAATGAAAGGAGTAAGAAAGCGACAGTGTCAGCAGGGCGGTGTGAAGTGTGTTTGGTTCTCTTTCTGTGGGTGCTTTGAATAAATCATGAAGCTTTCTCCTCTACGGCCGGACTGAGTGACAATTCAGCCTCTTTGATGCTGAATCAATGCAAACTTTCCTTAAAGGAACATTGTGCAAGTGCTGCCAGCTGTAGCTGCTGTTAGATAATGTCTGTACCTCTGATGGAGAGCGGAGCCGGTGTTGTGCCAGAACCGGAGCTGGGTAATACATAAGTAAATGTTAACATAACAAAGCCACTCAGATGTGTATTTTGTTAGAGATAACGTTAGAGAGCATCAGGCTCAATTTGTTAGCTGCTGTTAGCTCATGTTAGCTCCGTTTGTTAGCTGCTGTTAGCTCCTGTTAGCTCAGTTTGTTAGCTGCTGTTAGTTCGTGTTAGTTCAGTCTGTTAGCTGCTGTTAGCTCATGTTAGCTCAGTTTAGCTTAGCCGAGCTGGACTGACTGCTGCTGGACTAGTCGCTGATATCAGCCGCTGCTGGACTAGTCACTGATATCAGCCGCTGCTGGACTAGTTTCTGATATCAGCCGCTGCTGGACTAGTCGCTGACATCAGCTGCTGCTGGACTAGTCTCTGATATCAGCCGCTGCTGGACTAGTTTCTGATATCAGCTGCTGCTGGACTAGTCTCTGATATCAGCTGCTGCTGGACTAGTCGCTGACATCAGCTGCTGCTGGACTAGTCTCTGATATCAGCCGCTGCTGGACTAGTCTCTGATATCAGCCGCTGCTGGACTAGTCTCTGATATCAGCCGCTGCTGGACCTTGTTTGTTGTACAACAACAAAAATGTAGGTTGTACTGATGGATCACTGTCAGTCTCCATATGCAGAAGGCCCATGGCAGTCGACACCATCCACAGGATACAAGAGCAGTTGGCAGTAACAGATATGATTGTACACAAAATATCAATAAATAAGAAATCATTTCATAAATAATCAATTATACTGACCCAAATTTCTGTTTTTTCCCCCCTTCATTGTTACAACGACGTCCCCGAGGACAGAATTGAGGTTATTTTTCACTTACTGTAGTAAAAGGAAGGAGGAGGAAATGATACATGAATCACTTCACAGGACTATTTTCTTTAAATTTACTATTTTCTTTGACTTCTGTGACGGAGAGAACAATTTTTCAACAGGACTGAATTGTAGATGTCTCACTTTATTGTGCGGAAATAGTGGGTCAACCTACAGCGTGCTCATAGAAACTGAAATATATTTCACTGTCTGTTCTTCTGTGGTAAAGACGACACAGCAGGTGGTATAATAACAGGTTTATTTTGAATGGTAAGTAAGGTTTAGAGACAGCTTATATGTTATTGTTGGTGGTGTTTTATTCTGGAGAGACGTTGCTGTGATTTTATTTGTTTGCATGCCACTGGACAAATTTCATCATCGAGAATGTTTGAGTAAATCCATGCACGTCCAACTCAGAGGCTCAAGCTGAGCAATACCTCCATCTGACTTTGACATCTTTGGGATTTGTCCCTACAGTTTCTTTAAAGTCGAGTTACTTCCTATGGAGATGGTAGTGATGGAACTGCCACCATTTGACATTGAAGCTATAAACTAATGTCAGCGTGTACCTTCCGCCCTGGACCGAACACAACCTTCAGACCAGCAGTGTCCAGTCTAACAGTGAACACAGCAACAGTGTCCAGTCTAACAGTGAACACAGTGACAGAACCTCTGAACCGGCAGTGTCCAGTCTAACAGTGAACACAGCGGCAGAACTTCTGAACCGGCAGAGTCCAGTCTAACAGTGAACACAGCGACAGAACCTCTGAACCGGCAGTGTCCAGTCTAACAGTGAACACAGCGACAGAACCTCTGAACCGGCAGTGTCCAGTCTAACAGTGAACACAGCAACAGTGTCCGGTCTAACAGTGAACACAGAGACAGAACCTCTGAACCGGCAGTGTCCAGTCTAACAGTGAACACAGAGACAGAACTTCTGAACCGGCAGTGTCCAGTCTAACAGTGAACACAGCAACAGAACCTCTGAACCGGCAGTGTCCAGTCTAACAGTGAACACAGCGACAGAACCTCTGAACCGGCAGTGTCCAGTCTAACAGTGAACACAGCGACAGAACCTCTGAACCGGCAGTGTCCAGTCTAACAGTGAACACAGCAACAGAACCTCTGAACTGGCAGTGTCCAGTCTAACAGTGAACACAGCAGCCTACTGAGGTGGTTTTCTTGCTAAACTCACTGAATAAAGTTCTAAGTTGTGCTTTTGTACAATAATCAATAAGACCCTCACAGTCACTCTTGGACTGGATTAAACAGGAAGCACTCAGTCCAGCGGCGTCGGAGGAGAGAGAGCGTTGATACACCGACTGTATGCACATTGTACCGTAGATATAAATAAATCTGCTGCTGAAGTTTTGCAGAGAAACAAGGTGAAGAAGGTTAAATTACTTTTCGAGAACTTAATCGTTCGCGTCAGAGACAACACACAGGAATGTGCTCATTGTTAGTCCGTCCATACCGGCATGAAAACTTTGTGTCTCTCAGCGACAGAGATGAGGCTGTCGAATGCATCGCCTACGATGACAAGAGCCTCGTCTTCAATGCTGCAGCAGAACAAAAATGCTTCAGAGGCTCGCTGACTCTTCATGCCAAGCAGAAACTCAACACAACAAACAACAGTGTTTACGTGCAAAAAGCATAAATGCAAAATATCATACACAAAGTCGAAGCCTTCAGTACTTCAGCAGTTGTGTGTCTGCAACTCAAACCTCATTTAGCCTTTGAGCAGATCTGAAGACTGTTTTTAATCTGATCTGAGTGTTTTATTTTGAAAAACTGTTGTTTCTGCATCCAACTTCCTGTCAGCTCAATCTGTGAGAAAAAACGTAAAAAAAACAAGTACCTACAACACCTGATTGCAAATAAACAGGTCGGCATTATGAGATGATATGTGACAAACTGACTCTGCCATCAGCAGGCAACAGAACCGGGCTAAGCAGCCAGTCTGGACCGGGCTCGAGCTCGAGGTGATTTATGGAAATCTTGCTGTATTCGCTGTCAGACTGCTCGCTGCTGGTCTGGAGGATGTGTTCGATTAGACAGTGACACTTCATGGAGACTTTGAAGCAGATCTTTGTTGAGCTGGTGCTCTCCCTCTTTTTGTTGTCAGCGTTCGGGATGTGCCATCTGCATGTTCCCTTTGATTCGGGCTTGCCCCAGATCTACTATCTAATGAGCCCGAGAGCTCGATCAATAATTCACTCCAGTTTGAATCAAATCCAGGCTGATCGGATCCAGTTTCATACGAGAACAAAACCAGGGTCTTTGAGGAGCGTTCGTCGTTATCTTCATCCTTCAGCCTGTTGAAGTCCTGTTTGGGTTGGATGTTGGAGTATTCACAGATTTTGTGACAGGAGTGCTCACTCACTTTAAAATGTAATTACACACGAGCTGCTGCTTTTATTTTATAGATTTTTTAAAGTTTTACTTTCCTTTTTTATGTAAAACTTCTGCCACAGTTTCACTAAATACGTGAAAATTAAACTTTCAGTTAAAGCAACATTCAGACCTGACACAGGCTGGACAAATGTCACAGCCTCTGTCCTGTAGATAGATACAGTCACGAACTGAACCTTCTTATTCCACCTACACAAAAATGATGTTTTGGCAGTGACCACGGTGTCTGCAGGAGATAATAACACACAATATATTCACATCTGTTACCATAGTGTAGTATAAAATGAACCACAGCTGTCGAAACCAAATTAAACTTCTTCATGTCACTAATTTGCAGCGTAAACTGTGAGACTGATACAAAGAGAAGTTCATGAAATGAGATGAACAAAGCCAGAACAACAACAGAACATTAGTCCATGAACCTGGAGCTCAGTGTGAGATGTTTGCAGGGTCACTGTGGAGGTTTTATCTCTGGAAGTCGAACCTGGCTCGACTTTTCCGGCACAGGTTGTTTTATTTTCTGTTGACCTGCAGCACCTCGAGTACACTCTCGCTTTGGAAACCCTAAAACCATCAAGTCTTCACACTTCAGCGCAAAAGTCTAACAAGCTGGAAACATTTCGAACTTTTTAATTCAGTTTTAGGTCGATGCAATGAACAGTTGTGTACGTAGATTAGCCTGAACACCCTGTTTTTGTTTTGTTATTTTTATGGTTTTGCTCCTGTAGATTTCGAATTTGAGGGAAAGTTACTCCACAAAATGAAGCTTTTAGTTTCAAAGGCATCGAAGCAAAACTCTGTCTCCTGGATTCATTGGTTCTGGTTCTGGTTGGTCTGACTAAGCGAATTGTTTTTCGGTTTTCAGTCTTCGCTCGACAAATTTATGACGCTACAGAATAAGTTATTATTGCACACCCGCTGCAACCTCGGTTTAAATATACGTCTAGACAGGATTTAGACTTTCTCCAGAAATAATGCTGCAAGATCAAAATCCAGCTGCCAGGACTCTGCGTCCTCGGCAGAGGAGGTGAAGCCTTGTTCTGATTTTTGCATTTCCTGTGTATTTCCTGAAGTAAACCAAACATCTAACTGTCCCTCCACAGTTGCGCCCGATGATCCGGTGATAGTCGGAGCTCCGGTGGTGAGCCTGCGAGCCGGCGACCACCTCAACCTGACGTGCCACGCCGACAACGCCAAACCTGCCGCGTCCGTCATCTGGATCCGCAACGGCATCGTCCTCAGCGGAGCTATGTACTCCAAGGTATGAGAGTTTTTATTCCAGCTCTTTGTCAGCCGCTGTGCCGTGAAGGTCAGCTGGCAGATTTATGATTTTTATTAGTTTTATTTGTTGCTGCTGGGCTGAACTGAAAGTGTCTGTGGATCTACAAAACCAACGTTCACAAAGCTTTTTAATCTTACCAAACACAGTCTGTCCAACATGTGTACAAACTGGAATATTAAGCTGATGCACTGTGAGGTGCTGGAGGACGGGCCTGACCTCTGATCAACTGAGTTTGCTCTTAAATCTGAGGAACAACCAAGAATGAACCATCAAGGACCTGAGGGAGCGAGAAGAGACAATAAAAGTTCAGCTAAGTAAGTTAGTAATCAATAAAACCTTAAAGTCAACAATAACCAGTATAAAGAAGCAAAATAGGTGTGATCATGTTTCTTACTTACTGACGTCAGAGAGCAACACATGGACACGTCATTGCAGTGGAGCAGTTAGTGGTTCAGTACTTTGCTGAAGGGCAGCAACCGGATGGACTCTTGACTTCAACGCCGATTAAGGCTACGTTTACACAGAGCCGGGTATGTTGAGAAACGAATATTTCCCTCCCTCTGTTTTCCAAAATAACATCGTGCACATAGCATAGTTTTCGTTTACATCAACCCGCATAAATACGCCATCGAGCGCCGTCATAACTACGCCAAGCCTCTGGGCGGCAGTGTAGGAAGAAGGAGAATCCTCTGCAAGCCAATCAGAATAATGCTTCCATGATCGTCATCATAGCAACAGGTAAACACTGGTCGCACTTCATCAGCTGCCGAAAACTCTGTTTATCTGAATTTACACGCAAACGTAGTTTTCCAGAATCTCCACTTGAGCCGGAGTTTTTAGAAAGATTCGTTTTCAGAGGCGAGTTCACCGTTTGCGTGTAAAAGATACAAACGAAGGGAAATGTTAAAATACCTGTGAACGTGTAAACAGGGACTAAATCACTCAACTTTCTCAAATTTCTAAACTTGATTTTTGGGTACTTGTGTTTTTGTGACAATCATGTCAAAATTCAAACATTTGAAAAGTCGAGCTGAGTTTTTGCTCCATATTTTGGATTATTGTGGATGCCGGCACATTACAGAAGTGTAGCCGGTTGAATGATAATTTCCTGATTTTTTTTGTTTCTCATCTGATAAAAGCAGAATTCATGTTTATCTAAGCTAAAGTTATGGATTGAAAGGAACATGGGGGCCAAGCAAAAATAAAAAAAATTATCTGCAGCAACATCCGACGTCTCACTGAGCTCCGGACTCTCACACAGTCTGGTTGTGTTCCTGTTTCAAGGACAGCTTCCACTGTGTTGCTCGCACTGCTAAGTGGGTGACATGCTGCCAGCAGCCGTCTTTAAAAACCTGATGGAGGTTAAAAGTTGGCTCCAGCCCTGCTCTGCAGGAGTCGGTAGCGTCCTGCTTATGGGCAGGAGCAGCTGTGAGCCGGCGTCAGTGTTTCCACTGAAGTCGACTTTAAGTGAGCGCTCGGCCACCCTGCTGCTCCATGCTGACACCGGAGTTATAACCAGCCTTGAAAAATGGGTGGTGTACCCCGTGTTGTCGTGTCAGATGAATTAGATGTTGACTTCAGAGTGCTGCACCTGAAATAGTGATGACACCAGCCATGCACAGAAATGATCCTGCCTCTGTACTGAGTCTATTGACTCCTCTGCCGAGCATCTGTCTGTGTGTTTACCTCAAAAGGTCCTGTCAAGACATCTAATCAATGAATACAGCAGTCGATTTAAAGCATTTGTCTCGTCCGCATGAACCTGCACACGGCAGTGTTACATTAAATGTAATGCGTGTTACAGATTTCTTAACGAGGCCGCTCGTTCGTTAAATAACTTCTACGTGCTTTCGGAAAAGGTTCCTCTCGTTGCCTTTTTGCCTGACCCTGTCCTCCAAATCATAACAGCCTCCATCTAATTACGTCCGCCCGCTCTCGCCACACATGCGTCTAATTGGCAATTAAATGATTTAATTTTCAGTTTTAAGTGATTTAATTTGTCACTAATGAGCCGGCGTGCTGGTCGAACTGAGGGAAGTGGATTTTAAGCTTCACTTCCGTCGATGCATTTGGCAACAACAACAACGTGGATGAACTGCTGCTCAACAGCAAAGAGTTATTTCAGATACTTCTGTGTAGTACTCTGTGTACTTCATGGTGTGGTGCGCCAAGTTCAGCAGGACTGCCGTTTCAAATCAAGGACCGGAAAGGACGGTTGCAGCCAAACTGCAACCGGGCGGAGCATCCGCAGGTTGTTTTAAGTTAAGTTTTATAGATAGATGCATGGAGACGCTTCTGGGTCGCATCTGAGACTGACCACGTCGGAGCCAGTGCGGTTTGATACATTGACTAGAATGGCTGCGTATTACTGACTGACTAATGTAGCGACGCTCACGCAACCTGCCGCGGAGGGGCCCGGTGGGGTTTGGGCGTTAGTCCTCGATTTTGATGTGTTGCAGGAAGCAACTTTGACAAGAACCAAACTGTGACCGGTTAGACAACTGGGTCAGAACATCTTCAGCTCTTGTGGGGTGTTCCTGCTCTGCAGTTCAGGTTCAGAGCTTTATTGTCCTTCCAGGGGAAATTTGAAGTCACTCCTTGGTCTGGACTGATGTTGCGATTGACGAGCTCAAAGGAGCCTTCGAATGTTTTTACCTCTTATGATCTTTCCCAATCCCACCCGAACATGTGAAGGTGTTTCCCAATAATAAACCTTGGTTGAAGCAGTAAAGGATGCGCTGCATAGGAAACATGAGGCTCATTCACATGGTGGAGACAGAGAAAAATCAGAAGCTAAAAAAGAAGTTAGATATTAAAAGATTAAGAGGGCAGTGGACAGAACCAAAAGTGGTCCAAGGACCAGCGACAGGGTCATGTGGGGAGCGAAGGCTGGCCCATGTGGTTCGAACCCAGGGCCGGTCTTAGCTATGGGCAATGTGGGCGGCCGCCAAGGGCGTAGCATCCACGAGCGCCCGAAAAAGAAAAAAACCTTGCGATTTTTCTATACTGCTCATCAAGTTAGCGGAGCGGGCGCCACCCTGGCAGACAGACTGATCCCAGGCGGCAACCTAGGACTAGAGTGCACGGGCGGACGTGAGGGCGCACGAGAAAAAATTCGCCTCGGGGTGGGGGGGGTTCGCCCAGGGCGCAAATGTGGCCAGGACTGTTCGAACCGACAGACGAGCTACTGTAGCTCAAACTGCTGAAAAAGTTCCTGCTGGTTCTGGTGGAAAGAAGTTTGCATTATGTGAGTCGGCTTTGTGCGACGTTCTGCTTTCATGGCCTTTTTCAGCGCGATCACACAAAGCAAACATGGTTCAAGAATTGTTTGAGGAACACAACAACCAGTTCAGTAACTTTAATTTCACCTTGAGCCCGCACGCGTCATGTTTGCAGCTTTTCAAGCTTCAGGGTCGACAATTTATTTTCATATACGACGTGATTGCAGCTGTTTTTATGCTTCGGTATGAAACATAAAGGCACTTTGTTGTCGTGTGTATGTTTGTGACATCGATGTTGTTGTCACTATGCCAACGTTTTGTTTTGTGCATGAGGAATCTCTCAGTCCTCCCACTCACATCCAGACCATTCATTTTTTATGTACACAGCTCTGAGTGCACATTGTTCCCCGGCAGCTGTGACCATGCTCCACTCGATTCGACTGTTTTCTGATTTGAACTTGACGTGTTGAGGATGTTTTTAATCGACACTCGATGTAGCTGCGTGTCTTTTTTTACCCTCAGCCGCCGTGTGTGTCCTCCCAGAATAAAAACAGGTTTGTTTTTTAACAATGCACTTTTCACTGTAAGAAACCAACGTATGTCGTCTTTGACCTATATGTTATGTATGTTCATTTATTGACCCAAGGACAGAAAATAAACAGCTAACAACTTTGCAAACATTCCTGAACAAAAACTTTATCACGAGGCGTGATGGCCAACATGATTTAAACCTTTTTAAAAAGAGCTGATAACAACAAACTGGTGAAAAACGACCTCCTGGACGTCGTGGGTAGAGAAGATAACAGTTTTCTTTCAGGGGAGTGGCGATGTCATTTGTCTTTGTTTCTACCCTCTCCTCGCTATCTGTGGTTAAACACCTCAGGAATGTGTGTTTACTAATGCACCATTCTTCTTTTTGCACTTAATAAAACTGCATCGCTCTCCGAGCCGCTCCCTCGCGATGTATTCAATAAAACAGCAGCCGCTAACTGAGGGTTATGATTCATGGTATGAAACTGTTTAGTTACAAGAAGGAAGACGTTGGATTAATCATCGAATAGAAATATTAAACTTATGGGTCGCACTTTGTTTGAATAGTTTAGAGTTACTAACATTTCAGATTCTCACATTTCAACATACCAAGGTGATTTCTGCAGAAACCAAGCAGAGTGTTTGCTTCATTATTTCCTGTAAAAATAGTCAGATACGGAGCGACCAGTCATGAATATTGATTAACAGCAGCGAGTGCACATTACCACCCCAACACTGTGAGCCAGTGTTAGCGTCTACCTTCTACTGAACACGTCCAGTTCCAGACTCTGAAACCATCCATCAGATTAAGAAGGCCGGGATGACGATGGTGGAGATATCTCCTGACCATAGTTGAATACTGAGCAGATGCTCTGCGTCCTCCTGTGCTGTCTTTATCAAAGACTCAAGACTTACCCTCTGACAGTGTAAAGAATGGACACATGAAGTCGCTCACAGGTTTCAGAAAGACGATCCACGCTCTTAATCCTGCATAACTTTAAGCCTTAATATAATGTGAACAGGTGAGTTGTATATAAATTCACCCTCAGTACAGTTGTCATGAACGGGGAAATTAGCTACAGAGACCAAAACTGTTTTTGTACCAGGCTGTAAACATGTTTATTTCTGCTGTGAAACATGGGGACTTATGGAGACTGACTCACTTCTGAAGCCAGCTTCAGGTGGACGTTAGAGGAACTGCAGTTTTTTGGCACTTCCACATTGGTTAAATTTCCCAGCCACAGAGGTTGCTGCTTGGTTGTTAGCCTGTTTTAGCTGGTTGTTAGCTTGTTGTTAGCTTGTTTTAGCTGGTTGTTAGCGTGTTGTTAGCTGGTTGTTAGCTTGTTTTAGCTGGTTGTTAGCTTGTTAGCGTGTTGTTAGCCTGTTTTAGCTGTTGTTAACTTGTTTTAGCTGGTTGTTAGCTTGTTAGCTTGTTGTTAGCTGGTTGTTAGCTTGTTAACTGGTTGTTAGCTGGTTGTTAGCTTGTGTTAGCTGGTTGTTAGCTTGTTTTAGCTGGTTGTTAGCTTGTTAGCTGGTTGTTAGCTGGTTGTTAGCTGGTTGTTAGCGTGTTGTTAGCTTGTTAACTGGTTGTTATCTGGTTGTTAGCTTGTTAGCTGGTTGTTAGCCTGTTGTTAGCTTGTTAGCTGGTTGTTAGCCTGTTAGCACCGTTGTCATGAACGGGGAAATTAGCTACAGAGACCAAAACTGTTTTTTGTACCAGGCTGTAAACATGTTTATTTCTGCTGTGAAACATGGGGACTTATGGAGACTGACTCACTTCTGGAGCCAGCCTCAGGTGGACGTTAGAGGAACTGCATCACGTGTTTCTTTTTATTATATTAATATAGCTCGATCTGATATGTGTGGAAGTGTAAATTTCAGAGTGACTGTGTTCAGACGTCATCAGGGTTGAATATTGCCCATATCATAAAATAATAACCAATAACAATGATAAAGATTTGATGTCTCAGCTGGGAAAATGTGTTTTCTGTTAATTAAAGACGTCCTTAACGTCGTCGGACGTCGCGCTGGTTTCTGTTCCGATGACTTCCCGATGACGGTGGCGTCGTCTGTGAACCTCCACGTCTGGGATTACAGTTAGATTGACACGGCCTCTCTCATTAATATTACATACACGAGTCATTCTGCATACGTCCGTTCGACAGTGTGAGGTTCATCCCGATGATGAAGCTCGTCCTGAGTGCCCCGGAGTGTTTCATGTAACTTAATGCATGCATGCATGTATGCATTTATGAATCTGCTCTGACTGTTCAAATACGCTGTGTGAGATTTACAGAGCGTTAGATATTTGGAAATTACATCTATTCAGGGGAACAGATTAATAATTCAAGCGCTCTCCTCATGTCACTCATTTTCCATATGTAGATGAATCCTCAGCAGGACTGTACGACTTCAGCGGCTGAATAAGATTTGTGAGTAACTTTGCGAGTGTTGTCGCTGTAAACAGGAGGTCTTTCAATTATCGACTGCTTCTGCAGCTCGATGATGACGAACAGCCAGAGCTGCTCTCCTCTTTGATGCTCGGTAAATTATTAATAACACCGACCCGGTGCAGAGAGAGGAGAGCGGTGATTTATTGTACTTCAAACAGTTCAATAGATTTTGATACATTTTTGTGTTTTATATTATTTAATATGTAGAGAAAGGCACGAGGAGGTGGAAGTCCTATCATGAGTGAGTGTGAGACAAGTGGAAGAATTAAACGCTTTAAAGTCAAACCTCCGTCCAACACTGTCTCACACAAAGTCATGTTTTAATTTTTCTTCGTGGTGTTTTACAGTTTGCCATCACTGTGGTTCCTGATGGAAACATTAATAAGTCGTGCTGCTGTGTTCCCTGTTAGCCTGCTCACTGCTGGTCTGTGTTACGGCCGCCGCTAGGTCTCTTGTGTCTATCCCAGTAGGTAAATGCAGGTGTGCAGGGGCTGTTAACGGATTGGCTCCTGGAAACAAGGAGGACTGGGATTGGTGCGACGTCCTCTGCATCCTCTCCCTGCCGGCCAATCCGCTGTGTCCAATTGTCCTGGCCCGGCACATTTAAACTGCAGCTGTTTTATTCAAGTCAACAATATCCTCGACTGAGTGAGGCTATGAAAAAAAAAGGCCTAAACTAGAGGAAACAAAAAAATCACTCCAAAGGAGGAAAAAACTCTGAACTTCTCTTATTAAAGATTAACAAAATCACTCTCAACGAGGAAAAACAAAAGGCGATGAAACATTAACATAAGGCGATCAGACGAGGCTGGAAACACACTAGGCTAAATACAAAGGAAGGAAGGAAAGTACAACAAAAAATCACTCTTACGAGGCTGAAAACAAAAGAACACGAGAGCTATGATGCTGTGAGTGTGGGCTATGAAACAAGGCTTAGGTTAACGCTACAGGAGACGAAACACTTTGGCACGGGACAAAGGGAGACGCAGACAATATATACACAGGGTGATGGGGAACAGGTGGAAACAATCAGGGCGGGGACACATGAGAAAGAGGAAGTGACCTGAAACGAGAGGACAGGTAAATATCAAAATAAAACAGGAAATGACGAGACAGGACAAAAACCCAACTTGACCTCACCGCGGTGCGACCGTGGAGCATCATGGCGGCCGTGTGTGTGTGTGTGTGTGTGTGTGTGTGTGTGTGTGTGTGTTGTTCCGAAAGCTCGCCTCGTATTTTGTGTTTTGAGGAGGTTGGTGTTGGACGTTCTGGGATTCAGGGTTTAGTTTTGATTTAAATACTGAAGCGATGTTTTGTTAGATTCATTAGATTTAGGTTTTAGATTTATACTGAGGTTTTTGTTTCTGGTTTTGTTCTGTGACTCTGTGATTTCTCTTTTTGTTATATTTATTTGTTCTTTAAACACCTTTCTGTTCACCACCTTTTGTTTAAATTAAGAAAATAAACAGACGAACCTAAAGAAAGTGTTATTTTTCTCTTTATTTCTTCCTATCCCATTCTGTGTTAAGGCTCTTCAGGTTTCATGTTGTTTAAACATATTACCGCGTCGTCTTTGTGCATTGAAAGCAGCGCTCGGCTTACGTGGCCTTGAGAGAGCTCAGTAAACCTGTAGGTGAAATGAATGTGTTCATTGGTCGAATGCGTTTGCAAAGAGCTCCTTCAGCGTCAGCTGTAGTAGTGTGTAGTGTGTGTTGTTCCATATGCAGAGATCCTGAGAGTGAACCCACAATACCCACTCCAATAAACACACAAGATTTCAATGAGCTTTAAATAAATAAATAAATGTAGTTACGTGTCTCCGTGAACTGAAGGTCAAACAGACCATTACAGAACTTCTCTGTGTTTATTTCCACGATGCTCGTTCGTGAATAATACTGAAACACTTCTCCTTCTCCCTCTGTCCTCGATTCCTTCAGACCTTGTTGCGGGACGGTAAGAGGGAGAGCACCGTCAGCACGCTGTACCTGCCTCCGTCCAACATCGAGTCCGGTCAGCAGATCACCTGCCGAGCTTCGAACAAAGCGGCGCCCAACGGAAAAGACGTTACCGTGACGATCGACATTCAGCGTGAGTAGAAATCTACGTATTTTCATCCTCCGTACATTCCCAGACTGTGTTTTAAAAAGAAGGAACCTCGTTTGTGTTGGAACAGTTCAGAAAATGTTAATATGAAGCTGAATATTTCACCAGATAAAAACATGTTGTGAATTTTGGAAATGTTTCTCCATTGAAACGGAAATAAAGCCAAAAAATGTTTATGCTCCAAAATATGAAACCTTTTTCATTTCATATTTTATTTAAGTCGGTAATCGTTGCATAATCAACATTACATTCGTCATTATTGGCATCACTGTGCTAATATTGACGTTAAAGCACATGCATTTCAATGAATGATTCATTTCTGAGAATTGAGAAGCTCTGGATCTGGTGTTGCACGCTCCTGCAGCTCCGTCAAAGCTTTTTAAACATGACTAATAAAGCAGAAAATGCCATTCAGAGATCCTTTCCTCTTGACGGATCTCTTCCTCCTCTAACTTTTCTTTTTTACGCTTCGGTTTAGCCATTTCAAACAGAGAGGGATTCACAGGGCGCAGGAGAGCCTGTAAGAAAAGGCCTTTAATCCCTTTGTCCTGCGAGAACACGGCTGCACTATTTTCAAGTCAAGTCAAAGAGATGAAAAACAAATGTTTGATACTCCCCGTCCACTCGAACTCCAGCTGCAGAGCTCTCCGGCATCGACTGACAGCGCTCCAACACCCAGAGTCACTGAATCCTGTATGTGATGCACCTGCATCTTCAGGAAAACAACCACAGGGCGCTCGGCGTGACACCAGCTTCACTTTTTCCTACACCCGTCTAAATCACGTCCGACGCAGCGTTTGAGCCGAGCGTTCATCACGCTCTTTTTTTCCGTTTAACGTGCACACATCGATGTGAGTAAAAAAAAGACAAATTCAGCAAATTTGGAGTTAGCAGCGATGAGCTTATGAGCTCCGAGGTTAGGAGAGGACAGGTGCTGGATGAATAAGTGATGATGGTGCTGTCAAGGTGGAGAGGCTGCAGAGGCTCCTGGGGGTCTCAGAAAGCACAGCATCTCACCGCTGGGTGCAGCCAATGATAACCACCGGCTCTTAATATTGATGCGAGGCAGCTGCTGCTGTCTCAGAGAGGCACTCTGCAGCTTGAAACTCTGGATGAGCACGTTCGGGAAAGGTTGGTGTGGAGTTCTGGGCCCCAGGCAGGAACGACGGCTACTGGTTACCTGCACTATAACTGGGAATCAGCATATTCATCCTTACAGCCAATGTGTTGTTGACATTGATATTTCTGCTCCAGTCCAGACATGCTGAGGAAAACACAATGTAGCAGCTCATGCCAGTTTCTCTGCTGCTGACACCAACACAAAAAAACTCCAGCTCTCAACGATCAGCTTAAACCTTTTTCAACCTTTGGAAAAAAACATAAAGTTACACAAGAAGATTGACACATAGACAAGGATGTAAAGAATACTGGAATATTTTACCCAAGAGAAAGTAAAAGTACCCTTAAAAACAGAAAAATATGACAAAAAACTAGGGCTGTCAATCAATAAAACATTTTTAACTAATTAATCGCAAAAAAATATGTAATTAATCACGATTAATCGTAGTTAATCTAATTAATCGCAAAAAATCTGAAATTAATCGCGATTAATTTTTTTTTTTTGAGATAAATTAGTTAATTTTTTTTATTGATTGACAGCCCTAAAAAGTACCCTTAAAAACAGAAAAATATGACAAAAAACTAGGGCGGTCAATCGATTAAAGAAAATTAACTAATTAATCACAAAAATCGCGATTAATTACAGATTTTTTTGCGATTAATTCGTCCGTTAATTTTTTATAGCTTGACAGCCCTAAAAAGTACCCTTAAAAACTTTCTTTTTATTCTGACACCAAATATGTTTGACAACAAATGTTTCCTTTAAAATAAACAACAGTAGTACAGCTACAAGAGAAATAAACGGCCAATTTATATGTGAGAAAGTCAAATCCGGTCAGTCTTCCTTGCCGACTCTTCGGCAAACACTCCCCGTGGGCAGTGAGAGCCGGTGAAGTCCACATTGTTATAACAAAAAAAAATTAACGAATTAATCGCAAAAAATCTGTAATTAATCGCGATTAATTACAGATTTTCTTGGGATTAATTAGTTCTTTTTTTTTTATTGATTGACAGCCCTAAAAAGTACCCTTAAAAACAGAAAAATATGACAAAAAACTAGGGCTGTCAATCAATACATTTTTTTAAAATAATTAATCGTAAAAAATCGGTAATTAATCGCGATTAATCTAATTAATCGCAAAAAAATCCGTAATTAATCGCGATTAATTACAGGGTTTTTTTGCGATTAATTAGTTTTAAAAAAAATATTGAGTGACAGCCCTAAAAAGTACCCTTAAAAACAGAAAAATACTTTCTCTTTATTCGGACACCAAATATGTTTGACAACAAACAGCACTAAAACTGTTGTAAATAGATGTTTCCTTTAAAATAAACAGTAGTACAGCTACAAGAGAAATAAATGGCCAATTTATATGTGGGGAAGTCAAATCCGGTCAGTCTTCCATGCCGACTCTTCGGCAAACACTCAGTGGTTCACAAGGCCGGTGAAGTCCACATTGTTATAACAACACTAATGTGGTGGTAGGATCCTCCCGGGCACCTGATACTTGCAAACACAGTTTAACAAGCACGATTAGAAACTTTATGCTTAGACCACATGTTTCTTTTTTTACAGCGTGTTAAAGTGTGATTAGATTTCAGAGCTCTGAGCTGCATATATTTGCATAAATGAGAGATTTTCTTGAAAACTACTTTAACGACTTTTCTTAGTGTTGCTGCAGCGCTCCGAAAACTGAAATATGCAATCAACAAACAGCTTTAACTATTTTTTATAAGAACAAACAACAGAACAGCTACATGAGAGAAAATTAACATTTATATGTCAAAGGGTGTATGTCCCTGCCGACTCTTTGGCGAACACTCCCCCAGAAAACAGCTGAACTCACAATGTCTTCGTCTCCTTCCTGCCAAAATAAAATCACAGATATTAACTCATTATCTACGATACAAAGATTTATTCGACATGTTTTGATTCACTGGGACTCCACGAACGCTGTGGAGCGCTCTGGGGTCTAGAGGGTTAAGTCTCCGTCAGAAATACGTTTGTCTCTGAGCTTTCTTTAGCTGGTGTAGATGCTGCGTGATGACCATGACAGGCTCTCTGTGATGCCGATTCCCAGGGACTGAAAATCTGCTCCACCTCAGCTCAACTGATGCAGACAGGGCTTCTGTGTCTCTGCCTCCTCCTTTTTTCTAAAATCAACAATCAGCTGCTTGTTTTTTTTTGACAGTGTGTCATGGTTTAGTATCAGGACAGACAGGTAAGGCGAAAACACATTTTATTAAGAATACAGGCAGGAATAGAGGAAGATGTAGGTGATGCTGAAGCTCGGCAGAGGGAGAGCCGGGCGTGAAAGCTGGAGATGGGCAGGCGGCAGAGAAAACAAGAGGAAGACTCGTTGTTTGAAACCGAAAGCCGATCATTTGCCAACTTCACAACGTGTCGAGGACTAAGGTCATGGGTCATGGCTCCAGTGTCGAGCACTTGAGTTGAGGACGTATGACCGCCCATGATGTGAAGAAGTCCAGCTCAAACACAGAGTTTCAGTTGAACCCTGAGCTGAACTAACAAACGGCGTCCTGATGATGGGATTGTTATTTTCAAGGCGTGTGAAGACAAAGAGGAGAACCACATTTCACCGTACTGCTGACCTCGTGTTAACCTACACCTGAGCAATAAACCTGAGAATGAAATCTCTCATGACGGCGTTCTGTCCTCAAGGGGATTAAATGTGGTTTTGTTGAGTGTTAAATTTATAAATAATGGAAAGTTCCTTATCCTTAACTCACACTACTGTACTCTGTGACAAAAACATTTGTGTAGCGGCGCCTTTACGGTACCATGATGTGTTTGGAGCTATAACATGTTTTATCATGAGTCCTCACAAACCCGTCGACAGACAAACTGCTGCTGGGCAGAGTTACTCTGAGGAGCACCTCAGGAGTCCTCGAGGTGCCTCAATAACCAGTAGACTCCACTTATATATATATATAACGCTTTTCTAGTCTTCTGACCACTCAGGGCTCTTTTACACCACGAAGGAACCAATCACATCGACACGCCGATCGCCTTCGGGAGCAATTTAGGGTTCAGTATGTTGCCGAAGGTCACTTGAAGTACCGTATTCTCCGGAGTATAAGTCGCACCAGCCAAAAAAATGCATAATAAAGAAGGAAAAAAACATATATAAGTCGCACTGGAGTATAAGTCTGCATTTTTGTCCAACACCAAGAACAGACATGTCATCTTAAAAGGCAATTTAAAATAAAAATAGAATAGAGAACAACAGGCTGAATAAGTGTACGGTATGCTAACGTTACATGACGCATAAACAACGTACTGAGAACGTGTCTGGTATGTTAACGTAACATATTAAGAGTTATTCAGATAACTATAGCATAAAGAAGATGCTAACAAGTTTACCAAACCATCAGTGTCACTCCAAATCGAGACAATGCGTCGCTTCCTCTTCTAACTCCAAACTTTCTTTCTGCTGCTCGATTACGTTTTCGGCTGCATATTTCACGACTTGCAGCTTGTAATCTGCAGAATATGATTTTCTTTTCGGTGCCATTTTTGTTCAGCCCTTCTCAGTTGTTTTTATGAGTTACCACCAATGTTGAAATTATCAACACAGACCTAAAGCGCCCTCTTGCGGTTTAGTGTGAAAATAACACGTGAAATGATATAATAATATGCTAATAATTTCACACATAAGTCGCTCCAGAGTATAAGTCGCACCCCCGGCGGCCAAACTATGAAAAAAACTGCGACTTATAATCCGAAAAATACGGTAAGTAGTAAAGTCTCCTTCCAGGACGTAGCCTGGACGTAGTCTCTGTAGACTGTCTAAAACCTGGACGTAGTCTCCGAGACGTCCCCGCAGACTGTCCAAAACCTGGACGTAGTCTCTGAGACGTCCCCGCAGACTGTCTAAAACCTGGACGTAGTCTTCGTGACGTCCCCGCAGACTGTCTAAAACCTGGACGTAGTCTCTGAGATGTCCCCGCAGACTGTCTAAAACCTGGACGTAGTCTCTGAGACATCCCCGCAGACTGTCTAAAACCTGGACGTAGTCTCTGAGACGTCCCCGCAGACTGTCTAAAATCTGGACGTAGTCTCCGTGACGTCCCCGCAGACTGTCTAAAACCTGGACGTAGTCTCTGTGACGTCCCCGCAGACTGTCTAAAACCTGGACGTAGTCTCTGTGACGTCCCCGCAGACTGTCTAAAACCTGGACGTAGTCTTCGTGACGTCCCCGCAGACTGTCTAAAACCTGGACGTAGTCTCTGAGACGTCCCCGCAGAATGTCTAAATTTAACGACATAAATAAACTTAAAAAAACGTCAAAAATGCAAATTTCTTTTGCACCCCCGGCCAAACTATAAAAAAAACTGCGACTTATAATCCCAAAAATACGGTAAGTAGCAAAGTCTCCTTCCAGTATTTGTGCTAAGCTAATAACCTCCTGGACTAATCTACGTCCTAACACGGCTCAACATCTCTATGCAGTCCTATCTACAGAAGGTAGTGAGTACCACGCCTTATACATATGTATGGTCGATCTGTACGTTATGTAAATTAAATCTGAACTGCATCACAATTAATCCTGAACCCACAGTAACATGGTGAGAATCAGGTCTGGCAATTAAAAAAGTTTGTTATTTTGCAGAGGGCCTTTAATTGCCTGGTTCTTCTGCCTACAACGAGCTGTAGGAGTCAGGGCACAGAGGAGCCGAGAGGCGGACTCCGTCCCTGGGTAATTGTAAGAAAAGAAAGAGCCTCTGAAGGTAATTGCACAAAGAGCAGGAGAGTGGGCTAAATAATGCATTTTTCTTTGATAATTAATTGCCAAATGCAGATGCGGTGTGTCCACAAAGGTCCCCACGAGCAGCAAAAGACACACACACACTAAAAATGCTAATGCGCTCACGTGTAACGTCGCCAGGGTAGAGCCACACTCGTGGATAACAAAGTGCGGTTTATCACGCCGTTCTCCCGGGAGTCTGATTCCTGTGACAGAGTCCCACTTTTTTCACTCTTTGTTCTGCCCGTGTCTCTATTAGACTCCGCTCGGCTCCACGGTTTGTGCTGATGAAAGCCGCAGACAAAAGTTAATTACTACAACAGGACGTCTGAACGCAGCACGCCGGCGTCTGAAAGAAGCTGAAGACATAAATATTAAGCACATGTGAGAAATATTGCATCCATCTGATAGTGGTAAATATTGTCTGGTGAGGTTTTATATTTGTGATACATCATGTATTTATTGTTTGGAATAAAGAGCATGAGGTTTAAAGCCACTGAAAACCCGAATCAACAACAGCCTCCAGAACACACGAGTATTCCTGATGCTGGGTTTGAACTGGATCGTGGTTATTTCAGTTAATTCTGCAAACAATCATGAAGAAATCCACAAAACAAACAAACCTCTCTGCCCCAGATCTGCCGTAAAGCTGCACCACGACATTTAACGACATACATAAACTGAAAAAACTGTCAAGAATGCAAATTTCTTTTGCAACTTTGTGTGACGCTGTGATGTCCCCGTAGACTGTCCAAAACCTGGACGTAGTCTCCGTGACGTCCCTGCAGACTGTCTAAAACCTGGACGTAGTCTCTGTGACGTCCCCGCAGACTGTCTAAAACCTGGACGTAGTCTCCGTGACGTCCCCGCAGACTGTCTAAAACCTGGACGTAGTCTCTGTGGCGTCCCCGCAGACTGTCTAAAACCTGGACGTAGTCTCTGAGACGTCCCCGCAGACTGTCTAAAACCTGGACGTAGTCTCTGAGACGTCCCCGCAGACTGTCTAAAACCTGGACGTAGTCTCTGTGGCGTCCCCGCAGACTGTCTAAAACCTGGACGCAGTCTCTGTGACGTCCCCGCAGACTGTCTAAAACCTGGACGTAGTCTCCGTGACGTCCCCGCAGACTGGACATAGTCTCTGAGACCTCCCCGCAGACTGTCTAAAACCTGGACGTAGTCTCTGAGACGTCCCCGCAGACTGTCTAAATTTAACGACATAAATAAACTTGTCATTTGTAACTAATTGTCATTTCTTTTGCAACTTTCTTCATTATTAAACAGAAACATAAATACCACCGCACACCTCTGTCTCTCTTTTATCGAACTTAAATTAGCTTAATTACCTCGTTAACTCATCGTAAAACAGAGACAAAATAAACCTCACATTAAACTTGTTTATCAATTATTTCTCTATATGCAGACGAGTTTTATTGATGTAATATATCGCTGTTCATGGTGTCTGTGAGTACACCAAGTTTTCGGGGTAGAAGAACGAACAAAGACTGTTTCTGTTGTTGTTGAGGATGTAAATATATAAATTCACATGTAGAAATATGTTTTTATTTCCTCATTCAGCAGATCATTGTTTAGATCCATGCATGAGGCAGAGATGTCAAACGAAACATGATCTAAAGCTGGAGCTGTTTTTGAAATCAACTTGGATATCATATATTTTTTTGTATTTTTACTATTTCCAGCCCTGTCTGTGCACACATCAAACTGACAGAGACGCATTTCATCAACGTTTAGCCCTGGGCTAAAAACTTACAACTCTGTTAGAGTTTTCACCTGTTCATGATCCCGGTATTCACCGGGTGTCAGGCCCCAGTTATGCGAATGCATTTCGGCAAAGAAGAAACTCAAACTGAGGCAACGCTACCCTGCTGAAAGTACACGGTGTACTGCATAGAGATGTACAGACAGAGCAGCAGCTCATAAAAACTAAAATGGTTACAGATGAGTCACATGTAGGAACTTCTGTGTGGATTCAAACATCTGGAAGTTTTCGGGTCTCCCGGAGATGACTCTGTGAGGAGCCTTCATTGTACTTCAGAAGCACTTCAGCACTTTGAGAGTCACTGAGTGGGAGTTGTTAGATAATACTGAGTGCTGCACCTTTCATTCTCAGTAGTGTGGCAGCCTTGACTGTGCCCGGGTTGATTACAATGAATAATACAGCCCATTGTGCTAAAGTCCAACCCAGTCTGTATAGGCACTAAAATCTTTCTCTGTCAATCAGTTATTCTGCTTAAAAACGGCGTTTGATTGTTTGTCCCATGATATGATCAGTCCAGTAAATAAAGATTCAATGCTTGAGAGGATCTTAGACTGTGAAACGTGGCTTCTGTTGGTGTCTTTGTTTGGCACAACATGACTGAACAGGCTGGCAGATATCATGATGTGGGGTCAACGTATTCACGTCCTCACTGCTCAAACTGTCCTTGACGGCAGAAAAAGCTCAGAGCTGCTGCAGTCGTCGGCTTTTGTACGAGAGACAAACAAGAAAGTGAAGCACAACGTTTTTTTATTATTTAGAAGGAAGAACAAAAGGAGACTTTCAGAATAAATGTCCTTGGATAATGTCTAATACACACACACAAAAAAAAGGTAAGAACTAGGATGTTTAAAACCTGGACGTAGTCTCTGAGACGTCCCTGCAGACTGTCTAAAACCTGGACGTAGTCTCTGTGACGTCCCCGCAGACTGTCTAAAACCTGGACGTAGTCTCTGTGACGTCCCCGCAGACTGTCTAAAACCTGGACGTAGTCTCTGTGACGTCCCCGCAGACTGTCTAAAACCTGGACGTAGTCTCTGTGACGTCCCCGCAGACTGTCTAAAACCTGGACGTAGTCTCTGTGACGTCCCCGCAGACTGTCTAAAACCTGGACGTAGTCTCTGTGACGTCCCCGCAGACTGTCTAAAACCTGGACGTAGTCTCTGTGACGTCCCCGCAGACTGTCTAAAACCTGGACGTAGTCTCTGTGACGTCCCCGCAGACTGTCTAAAACCTGGACGTAGTCTCCGTGACATCCCCGCAGACTGTCTAAAACCTAGATGTAGTCTCTGTGACGTCCCCGCAGACTGTCTAAAACCTGGATGTAGTCTCCGTGACATCCCCGCAGACTGTCTAAAACCTGGACGCGGTCTCTGTGACGTCCCCGCAGACTGTCTAAAACCTGGACGTAGTCTCTGTGACGTCCCCGCAGGATGTCTAAAACCTGGACGTAGTCTCTGTGACGTCCCCGCAGGATGTCTAAAACCTGGACGTAGTCTCTGTGACATCCCCGCAGACTGTCCAAAACCTAGATGTAGTCTCTGTGACGTCCCCGCAGACTGTCTAAAACCTGGACGTAGTCTCCGTGACATCCCTGCAGACTGTCTAAAACCTAGATGTAGTCTCTGTGACGTCCCCGCAGACTGTCTAAAACCTGGATGTAGTCTCCGTGACATCCCCGCAGACTGTCTAAAACCTGGACGCGGTCTCTGTGACGTCCCCGCAGACTGTCTAAAACCTGGACGTAGTCTCTGTGACGTCCCCGCAGGATGTCTAAAACCTGGACGTAGTCTCTGTGACATCCCCGCAGACTGTCCAAAACCTAGATGTAGTCTCTGTGACGTCCCCGCAGACTGTCTAAAACCTGGACGTAGTCTCCGTGACATCCCCGCAGACTGTCTAAAACCTGGACGCGGTCTCTGTGACGTCCCCGCAGACTGTCTAAAACCTGGACGTAGTCTCCGTGACGTCCCCGCAGACTGTCTAAAACCTGGACGTAGTCTCCGTGACGTCCCCGCAGACTGTCTAAAACCTGGACGTAGTCTCCGTGACGTCCCCGCAGGATGTCTAAAACCTGGACGTAGTCTCTGTGACGTCCCCGCAGACCGTCTAAAACCTGGACGTAGTCTCCGTGACGTCCCCGCAGACTGCCTAAAACCTGGATGTAGTCTCCGTGACGTCCCCGCAGGATGTCTAAAACCTGGACGTAGTCTCTGTGACGTCCCCGCAGACTGTCTAAAACCTGGACGTAGTCTCTGTGACGTCCCCGCAGACTGTCTAAAACCTGGACAGAGTCTCCCTGACGTCCCCGCAGACTGTCTAAAACCTGGACGTAGTCTCCGTGACGTCCCGCAGACTGTCTAAAACCTCGACGTAGTCTCTGTGACGTCCCCGCAGACTGTCTAAAACCTGGACGTAGTCTCCGTGACGTCCCCGCAGACTGTCTAAAACCTGGACAGAGTCTCCCTGACGTCCCCGCAGACTGTCTAAAACCTGGACGTAGTCTCTGTGACGTCCCGCAGACTGTCTAAACCTGGACGTAGTCTCCGTGACGTCCCGCAGACTGTCTAAAACCTGGACGTAGTCTCCGTGACGTCCCCGCAGACTGTCTAAAACCTGGACGTAGTCTCTGTGACGTCCCGCAGACTGTCTAAAACCTGGACGTGGTCTCTGTGACGTCCCCGCAGACTGTCTAAAACCTGGACGTGGTCTCTGTGACGTCCCCGCAGACTGTCTAAAACCTGGACGTGGTCTCTGTGACTTTCATGTGTAGTGTATTTTTAGGGTGAGGTGGGTTGAATGAAGTCTGGCACTTTAGCGGGTCGACAGTGTTCTGATGTTTGCACAGCTTAGACAGATCAGAGTATCATCAGTGTAATAGAGTATTCGATGGGGCGTCCCACAGTGGAAACCTGTTTCAGCTGACCTGGTGTCAGCGCTTTCTAGGTAGGACCTAAACCATTGCTGGATACAGAGCCAGGTCACGGTAGAGATATTAAATGTTGCACTTATATTCAGGATAACAGTTTTATTTCCAACATGAGCTGATCACTAACAAAGTCTTTAAACCTTCTTAACACGAGAGCACCCGTCGTCTTAAAATCATTCCCAGTGAATTAAAACATGTTAAATGAAGTCTTTGTAATACAGATTGAGGACTGAGCGGGTCACAGTGACTTTTCTAATATAAACTGGTCGATTTTCTGTCTTGTAGCTGTTCTGTTGTTTGTTGTACAGTTGCTGTTGATGTTTGTTGAACTGCAGCAACATCTGATAAATCTCCTGGAGTTCAGAGGGTGAAGACCTCAAGAAGAAACAGGAGCTGATGTTTTCATGAATAAAAAACCAGCAGCTGATCCGCTACGACCTTTTTTTAAAAAATCTTAAAAATACCAGTTAAAACTTTGGCCTAAATGTTCAAATCAGATGAATTAAGAGACGAGTCTTTTTAAATTTGGCTGAACTCGAATGTCAGCAACAGAGCCCGTCAATAGGGAGCAGTGTAGAATAGAGACGAGGGGGGTCACAGTGTTTAAAACGTCTTTTAGACATCTTACAGGAAGAAGCTGAGGTTTCGTTTTCATTACTATATCAGATCATGTAAACGGAGGAGATTGAATTAAATGAGCAGAAAGTGCACAGGGCTCTCAGCGGTAACAGGAGAGTCAAACGTCTCATATCCGAGATGTTCTGAGTGAAAAAACATCTCAGGGGGATCATCTAATATCTGGCCTGAGGGAGGATCAATGACACAGATCGTAATGTTGAACAACAGTGTTGGATTGGAATGATTATTATCAATTAGAGTAGGAACATATGCAGCCGGAGGACGTTCAGCCTCTGACACTCAAATGTACCAAACGAGGAATTGATTAAGTATTTCATTATAAACATTTCTGAACCAACCCACATCCATGTTGTCCATGTTCATCTGCAGTTTGTTGGTTGCTTTTGTAGTATATTCTACCATCCTGTTCGTGACGCCAAGTGTTGTCGTATATTCGGTGGTGATGCAGTTGAAGATACTCCGCCGACACCGTCTTAGTTGTATAACAAGTTTATTACAACAAGTGCAACCTTACTTGGAGAGCTCCTGGCCGAATGATGAGAGACTCCCGACCTGCAGGACAAACGCTTATATAGGTCTTTTAAGCCCCACACCATACAATAATAACAATAAAGAAACTTAAGTCAGAGAAACAGATAAACAAAAGACATTCCTTTCCCAGGAAAGACCACCTGAAGGTTTGACCTTTGACCTGACTCCTTATCAATTTACTAAAGAAGTCTTTGTTTCTTCTGAACATCCAGCAGTGGCTCTGACCTGGCCGGGCTCTTTAGCATCCCCATAACTGTGCATCTATGTGCAGACACCTGACTTTCATTGACGTGATTAGCAGATGATGCCTTCAGCGTGCTAACTTTTGAATCCTCCACAAACGTGATTGAAACCAGGATTGAACACACAACAACAACAACAACAACAACAACAAACTGGCCGAGAAATGTAAGAAATGTTTATCCTTTGTGAATTTTAGTGCGTTTTCGTCGTCACACTTGCAGTATCGGCTTTTATCAACTTGTGTCAGTCCGTTCACGGTTTGTTGTCTTAGTGTTCTTCTTTCAGTAGCATCGTCGTGACACTGACAGCTCGCTCTCCATGGAAACACGGGAAGAACATGTCAGAGGCACGGGCCTGGAAACAATGCAGCTGTCGTCTGTTAGCGACACGTCAGTTTGTTAACCCTCCCGACCCCGGAAGATTTCAAGCATGTTGGCACGGGCAACCGAGAACAAACGAGCAATTTTTACTCCTCAGTCAACAAACGGCTCGGTCTGTAAAACAGAATTATGATCACAGGTAACAGCTTGTTTTTGTTTTTTAATTTGACACCAATTATGTGGCAAAAACAAAACAAACAAATAAAGTAAAACTGAACGAGCTGTTTAAGACCTCCACGGTCTCATGCAGGAGGCGAGAGGAGGAGCCAGCACCTCCTCTATGGAGTCTAGAGGGAAGTCCAGGACAGAGCTGGACCTCAGCCTCCTCATTCTTCTTGTACAGGACATCTGTGTCTCCAGTTTGTTGTTGAGGTGAACTCCATCTCCATCTCTAATCCCTCGATGTTCATGTTCTGAGGCGTCCTGCTCTTGAAGTCCATGACCATCCTTCGATGATGTGAACGTGGTCGAGGTCGTACCAGTTGACGTCCAGTGATGGTTGTATCACCAGAGATGTACAGTAACGAAGTGGAACTACTTAAGTACTTAAATGCAGTATCTGTACTTTTTTGGAGTATTATTTTTTTCCCCAACTTCTACTTTTACTGCACTACATATTTTTGATGAGTTTAATACTTTTACTCGGATACATTTTTCATGTGCTGAGTCGTTACTCGTTACTATTGTAGCGTCCAGCCGGACACGTGATGAATGACGAGGCGATATTGAACAAACTGCATTTATTGCTGAACGGTTTGGTTCCAGGACTCGGTGACTGTCGGCCGGAACCACGCCAAAAAAACAACTGAACAGTCCCGGCCTCACATCAACCTCGCTCGTGCCCCGTACGTCACACACCTGACTCACCCAGGTGCGCTCTCTCACCTGCTGCCCCGCCCCCTCGCTCTGCATTCATTCAGACGCATTCACAGACCATGGGAAATCACAGAACTCTACCATGAACATTGTAACACTGTAACATTAGAAGTTGTGCCTTAATAAATATTTGAAATAATATAAACAACAGTACTTGTACTTGTACTTTTACTTTCAGTACTTGAGTAGCATTTATTTACATACTTCTACTTGCAATACTTAAGTACAAAACATTTTGAATACTTTAGTACTTTTACTTAAGTATGGTGTTTAAAGAACACTTCAACTTCTACTCAAGTCAGTTTTTTGATGTAGCACTTGTACTTCTACTCCACTCCTTTACTGCAGTACTTTATACATCTCTGTGTATCATAGAGAAAGAACTTCTGGATGATGATGACGTACGCTCCTGGATGTTATTTTGAAATATACGATGGATGTTCTGAGTTCATCGATGTGGTTTTAATCTGGGTTTAACAACGATGTCAGCGATTAGCAGGTTTTCCGTGTTTGCTGTTCATCTCGCTGCTGCTTTGGTCTCGTACACGCCGTGTCTCTCCAGTTTGCAATGTTCTTTTCAGTTGTTTGAAGTTTTCTAATTAATATATTGACAAAGAAGCTAATTATTGTTGTTTTGATCATAAGTCTGCACAGTTATCTCTGCTGATGTTATAAATATGCCAATTCCTAATTAAAAGGAAAAAAAGGACATATGTAAAAAAAATAATGATAAAAAAGTAATTTCTTCTTCTACCTGCAGCTTTAGGTCTGATTTTATCTGCAGCTTTACTCATCAGACTGAAACTTTCCTAAAACTGCCAATTTTCTCAGACACATTTATGATACGTTCAGGCGCTGTGCACCGCTGTGCGATCAAATGCTGTCGATGCAAAGCTCAGTCTGGACACGATTTCTGTTTCCATCAGCAAAATCAAAACTTTCCTGCTGTTCCACGCCCATGACCTTCGCTTCATCGCATCCGAAAGTATTCAACGAGAAACATTCGCAGCTAATAATCTGTGCAGAGCGCTGCCAGTGTAAACAGATAGACTGTATGTTGGAGGTTATGTACATAGAGACTCTTTACAGTGACTCGTGTTCTGCTTTGTCCTTCATCTTCTCGTGATCTTCCTCTCTTAGATCTGCCCGTCGTCAACCTGAGCGTGGACCCTCAGCCGGTTCTGGAGGGAAACCTGGTCAAATTCCACTGTGCCGCCAAAGCCAACCCACCCGTCATCTACTACAGGTGAGCCTCGTCGTGTCCACTTCCTTCTGATGTCTGAGGTCCACCAATCAGATGGTCGGTGGTTCGATCCCCAGCTCCTCCAGTCTGCATGAACCCTTCACTTCCTTTCATAAGAAAATGTCTCGATATAACCTTCACGATCTCAGAGTTCTGCATGAACAAAAGAAAAAGTGACATTCATACAAATTAAAAGAGAAACCCGAATAAATAATAAAAGAGTGGAGGAACACTGTGAATGCAGATGATCAATGAAGGTTTGATGAGGATGGAAATGATCTGAATCATACGCTATGACCCAGAGGAAACTTTTAACCGATGTGTAAGACAGCGCTCCCGGCCTCCATCGTAAAAACACCAGAGGAGGAAATATCTTGCAGAAAATCTTCCTGGAGAGATTCGGGGAGTTGTTGAATCCTGAGCACGTGTTGGTTACTTCTTTAATTTCTAACTCGTCTGTCTGTTCATATGTTGTCAAACTAAATCACATGTGTCTTGTTCGGTAAGTGAATCACACTGCTCAATGCAGTGTGCATTGAGCAGTGTGATTCACTGCTCAATGCAGGGTGGTTTATCGGCTGCATTATCCTCGCAATGCTCCGGTCTTTGCTGCAACGTGTCCGGCGGTGCTGAACGTGTCCGGTGGGATTCAGGGCTTACAGAAAACAGAGTTTCATATAAGTGTGTGAAGGTTCTCAGTCATCCAGAGAAGAATCGCTTAATGTTGAGGGACTCCTCTTACTCCTCTTCTGGGTCTCCTGTCTCTGAGGTTAAATATTTTGGTTTTCCCACCAGTCAGTCAGAACTGAAGAAGCCTGAAGAAGTTTATATATATATATATATATATATGCTCAGCACTGCCCGTGTTCATGACATGGATGGTAAGCATTGTCAGACTTTCTGCTAGTGGACGGGTGGCTTGGATGGATTCCTCGTTATCACAGAAGCTGCAGATGTTCTTCGTCTCTCTTTCCTGCCTCCACTTCTCCTCCTCTCTCAAGTCCCACAGTTCAATTCAACGGGCGTCTGTGAATCATCAGTCCATCGTTGAACTGTCGTCCATGCCGTGTGCACTCGGGACAGTTCAATTTGAATATTTCAGCGTGCACGGTGACGGAGATTAGAGCATCCACCTTGATGATATGCATCCGTGTTTGTGGCTGCAAGCTTCAGTGTGTGTGTTTATCTGTGGTCCGTGCATTTGCTGCCTCCGTGTTATCTGTGCATGTTTGTTTGCACAGACTCGTGGCTGTTTGGGTGAGAGTACGACGGCAGCCGGAGAGCGGCGTCACGTCGGCACACAGATAGATGCAGGACAGGAGGGAGGAGGGAACCGTCGGCTGACAGTTTATCTCAACAACCCCACACAGACATCCACGCCTCGGGCTGCCTGTCGGGCTCGCAGGATGAATCTGGGAGCCCCCGTTTGTTTTTCAAAAACATGGCACAGGAAGCGAAGGAGAGAAATTAAGTGATGGATGGAGGAGGAGAAAGTAAAACAGAAGACGAATGTAAAGGAGGGAAAGGAGGGAGCTGGAGATGAATTGAACTGTAAAGGAGGAAGACAGAAAGGAAGGACAGAGGAGGAAAGGAAATGAGGCGATGTCCCTCGCAAATCAAGTGCCTCTTATTCCTGTGGGGAGCTGTGACGCCGGTGTCGACGGCTCCAGCTGCCACGGCTGCTGTTGAGGGCTTTTTATTTAGACACAGAGTTGTCATCTCTGGTTTCTTCATTTGTCACTTCTGCGGCGTCTAATGAGAGACTCAATTGTGCTGGTTAAGCTTGGCCTGTCATGCATTTGATGTGAACACAAGGGTGCAAAATCACTCTGTCTGTTTCTCTACTAAAAAAAACCTGTTTGTCTGTTTTGGCACGGAAATCTCCGGAGACGAGTTTACGTGTAGAGGGTCGTCGTTTTTTTACAGAAAGAGACGGAGGAATAAAGTGATTACATTTCATAATTAATATAATATAATTGATATAAATACTAAAAAGTAGCAAAACATTTGAGCTTAGAAAATGTTTGTGGTGCAAATTTCCAGTCCAGAGGTCTCAAATCTGCCACAATCTGACTTTGACACTCAGCTTTGAGTTTGTGCCATCTAGCGGATGTGGACTTTGCAGACTGCAAACCAACTGCACACCCCTCACCTCACACCCTACCCATTCCAAGCTAGTGGGAGAACCTGAAGGAGGTATGAAACTCATGAAAGCTCTTATCTAGAGCTGGTGTTTGGTTAGATGGCAGACTCTGTAGTGTCAGGAGGACTCAGATGCAGAGTTTAGCAGTCAGCTGTTTTATTCAGATCAACAATATCATTGACTGAGTGAGGCTATGAAAAAAGGCCTAAACTAGAGGAAACGGCTATGAAACATTAACTTATGGTGCTCAAACGAGGCTGAAAACACACTAGGCTGAATACAAAGAAACAAAAGGCCGGGACTAGGAAGTACAACAAAAAATCACTCTTACGAGATAGAAAACAAAAGAACACGAGAGCTATGAAAAAGGGCTTTGGTGCACGCTACAGGAGACGAAACACTTCGGCACGAGACAAAGGGAGACGCAGACAATATATACACAGGGTGATGAGGAACAGGTGGAAACAATCAGGGCGGGGAAGACAATCAGACCGGTGACACATGAGGAAGGGCAAGTGACCTGAAACGAGAGGAGAGTTATCTTTCAAAATAAAACAGGAAATGACAAGACAAAAACCCAGCTTGACCTCACCGCGGTGTGACATGTAGAAGATCTAAAAGTCTCTTTCCCAGTTGACTATACACAAATTTAGCCAATAAATCTCTAAAATCCACATAAATATCCAACAATAAACCAGAATCAATCTCTCATTGAATTCATATGACTCACACAACTTTAGCTTTGGACACTGAGGAGTATATGTGACGTTCAGGAACAAACCCTTACCGACAGCTGCGTCGTGGTTTTTAGGTTTTTCTGATCATTGAAAGTATAACAGCACTCTGTCTCTCTCATGTGATGTTGCTTAATTATGGATGAAGGTGAACTGAGGTGACGTACTGTAAGGGGTGAAATCAGGGTTGTAAGATGGACGGAGGAGATCGGAGATGGATTGGTATCAGCTGGTGGCGGGAAGAAAGAGACGGAGGAAGATCTTACTGACAGCGGCGTTTGGTTTGAGGTTTGTTGGTCAGTGTTTCCTGTTATGGTTGTAATTCTCCTCGTTTGTAACTTTGCGTTACCCAGTTTTCACCCACAGACTGTATAAAACCTGGACGTAGTTTACGTGATGTTCGGCTGCCTCCATGGGCTAATCCAAAAATCGGCACAGCCGTGGATTATCGGTGGTCCTGAGGTTTGGGGAACTCTGCTTTAGCTTCCTGGATCTGCACCAGTTCAGACTGAGTCAGAATTTCTTTCTATCAAAATAAAGAAACATTTAAATTCAGTGAAAAAGGTGAAAGTTTTGTTTGGAGACAAAAGTTGAGCGTGCCGGTCCTGACAGCAGCGATCCTTTTGCATTTTGTTCCCTCCGTGACTTTTTGTGAGGCGCCGCCGTTGGGCTGAAGAAAGCAGAACCTTGTTGGATTAATGAGGTTCCACTGACTCTTTGGCCACGGCGCCGGCAGATTAATTGTTTTGGCTCGGATTGGAAGTGCAGGTTTTTCAACACGGGAACGGTCGCTGAATATAAAGATCCGTCTCTGCCTTTCACAAATAAATCATTGTGGCAAAGTGTTTGGCTGTGATCGAGGATTTAGATTGATGATGATCCATAAAGGTTAATGTTGTTTCAGAGTCAGGTTGTGTTTTAAGTTAATAGGAGAGTCTTCCTCATTCATTTTAATAAAATGTATCGGGGGGTGTTTTCAGCCGGACTCGTGGTCAGTCCTAACATCCTTCCTGTTTGTGAGGTAAATGCCAGCTCCTATTGTTCAGCTCGTGTTTCACTACTCCAGGGTCTTTGATCGACGATTAAGCCGCTAATGACGATCGGACAGGTCCAGTTTTAATTGGTCAATGTTTTCGATTAAAGAGTGTAAACTTTAAGAAATGTTAAGCCTTTCTTCAGAGAAATTTTCTGCAGAGATAAATGCTAACTCGACTTCACACTTGTTTCAGCTTCAGTCTCTTCATAATGAAACACAAGACGCCCGTGTCGCCCACTGTTACCTACGTTACACTCTCGCCGAGGGGCTGTTGGTATTTGAAACGTAACAACGATACGACCTTTTTGTTTTGAAGAGACGACAACATCCATCCATCTTCTCCCGCTTATCCGTAGTCGGGTCGTGGGGGCAGCAGCTTCAGCAGGGAGGCCCAGACTTCCCTCTCCACGGCCACTTCGTCCAGCTCTCCCAGGGGGACCCCAAGGCGTTCCCAGGCCAGCCAAGAGACGTAGTCCCTCCAGCGTGTCCTGGGTCTTCCCCGGGGTCACCTCCCGGAGGGACGTGCCCGCAGCATCTCCCCAGAGACGTCCAGGAGGCGTCCTCACGAGATGCCCGGGCCACCTTAACTGGATGGCCGAGCTTCTCACCCTATCTCTAAGGGAAAGCCCAGCCACCCTGCGAAGGAAGCTCATCTCGGCCGCTTGTATTCGCGATCTCATTCTTTCGGTCACTACCCAAAGCTCGTGACCATAGGTGAGGCTAGGAACGTAGATCGACTGGTAAATCAAGGCAATCTCCTGCAGAAGCTGCACGGATCCGCCAGTCGATCTCCCGTTCCATCCTTCCCTCACTCGTGAACAAGACCCCGAGATACTTGAACTCCACTTGAGGCAGGATCTCATCCCGACAACTTGTCAAACAAAAGTTAGATTCGTAAATTCTTACAGTGAATTCTGTCGTCAGGTCCGACTTCTTCCAACTCACAATCATCCTTGTTTTTCTTTGGGAGTTGGATAAAATAAAGCATCTCCAAAATCAATCCTGTCACCCGCTGATCTGCAAAGACACACTGACTCATGCCGATCTTCATTTACAAGAAAACTGTTGGACTGTTTGTTTCTTCATTTTGTCGCTGTTTTCCTTCTCCACACAATCTCGGTACGAACGGGACGACTCGTCAAAGAGACGTTCTCGCTCACTCCACCATCATTTCCGTCAATTTCCAAGGCCAACACAACCAAAACTTCGTATTCACTTCACACTGTTCACATGATGAAATGTCACAGTGCTAAAAATAATATAACAATGTAAAACATGTTCGGTTACTGACGTACTCTGATTCTTGCATGCCGACACCGACTTTCTGTGTTTTTCTGTTTGATTTACACAGTATATATTTCTTTTTTTTACTTGTGAAGAAACTTGTTTGCTTTTCAAACTGCCGTACGAATTAAATTAACTTTCCATGGAAACACAGAAATAACATGCCAGAGATCCGACTGTGAATTGTAATTGGCAATCAAGCGAAATCACCAGAGATGTTTCTGTGAATCTATGAGTGTGTCACAACAACGATAATGTCAGACAGGTGGGTACACATGTCAAACCAGTTTTTAGTGTGTTAACTTTGTGTCTTTGCAGGAAGTACACAGTGTATCTGAGACACACGCAGGTGAAACTAATCAAGATGCAGCAAATGTGAAGCAATTAATCTGATTTATATATTTTGATGAGATGTTTGCATCAACACAGGAACATATGTACGGCGTTGATCGGTATAAATAACTATGCTGGATTCTCACAGCTGATTTATATTGTATAAGCAGCCGCTTCTTCTTCTTCTGTTCATGAATCCCTGCAGACATCTGAAGGCAGCAGGACACACATGTTGATAAATCTGCAGCCTCTGATATGAAAAGTGCCAGTTTCCACCTTCATTAAACCACCTGCACGTGACGGCGGGCTGCTCTGGAATAACCTCGCGGACCTCGACACGCGTTCGTTATCGCTCGATATTCTGTTTATGCCGGAGACATTGTGTTACTGCAGCTCATTAATTCTGTGCGTCGCAGCCTCCTCACCAACTTTTCTTCTTTAGCAAAAGTGTTGTTTCATGTTTTATTCATCGCAGTGCAGACGGTGCTGCGATCGGTTATGATGGAACCACTGATGACACGAGGAACTGAATCACTGAGGACATTCTGCATTCAGATTATTTATTGTTATGATCACTGATTAAATCTGATTGTTGTGTGCATGCAACAAACCTGTGACCTCCTGCTGACCCACTCTGACCTGTGATCAGGTGACCCACTCTGACCTGTGATCAGGTGACCCACTCTGACCTGTGATCAGGTGACCCACTCTGACCTGTGATCAGGTGACCCACTCTGACCTGTGATCAGGTGACCCACTCTGACCTGTGATCAGGTGACCCACTCTGACCTGTGATCAGGTGAACGGTGTCTCTGTCATTCGTACGTCTGTTCTCACACTATGTAACTTTGGGCTCCAGGTCGGGAGAAGTACGTAACGCTTTACGGCACTAAGTCACACAGCAGCAACTATTTCACTGATTCTGGTGAAACTGGATCATATTTTATGGAGGAAATGTTTTCTGGTTTTCCCTCTGATGTCCTCCGGCTGCTCCGCCTCAACTCTCTGTGATTTACAGAGTTTATGATGGACAGTGAAGTAAACTGCTGACAGCTGTAGCTGCTGTTAGCTCATGTTAGCTCAGTCTGTTAGCTGCTGTTAGCTCATGTTAGCTCAGTCTGTTAGCTGCTGTTAGCTGCTGTTAGCTCAGTCTGTTAGCTGCTATTAGCTCATATTAGCTCAGTCTGTTAGCTGCTGTTAGCTCATGTTAGCTCAGTCTGTTAGCTGCTGTTAGCTCATGTTAGCTCAGCCTGTTAGCCGCTGTTAGCTGCTGTTAGCTCAGTCTGTTAGCTGCTGTTAGCTCATGTTAGCTCAGTCTGTTAGCTGCTGTTAGCTCCTGTTAGCTCAGTCTGTTAGCTGCTCTTAGCTCATGTTAGCTCAGTCTGTTAGCTGCTGTTAGCTCATGTTAGCTCAGTTTGTTGTAGTAGAGCCGGTGTCGTGCCAGAACCGGAGCTAGGCAAGTGGACAATGCAACAAGGCTCAGCAGCCTCTATGAACATGGTGGCAGAGGAGAAAAGAGTGAAGAGGACGCTGACGGAGGAAGCTAAGAAGAGAAAAGGAGAGAGTGAGCGAGCAAGAAGCCGCCGGACAAGAGTAAATGTGGGACTGACTTTTAGTGGTTGGTGAAATAAAAGGCTGAGAGACAGACGCCGAGCTGGACTGACTGCTGCTGGTTGATGATGCAGTTTTGGTATTTTTGTAATATTTGTCATCCTGGTTCACCTGTGGAAGGTTGTTGTTGTTGTTGTTGTTGTTGTTGTTGTTGTTGCAGTCTGTGTTTGTAATGCACGACTCTGCAATCAAATGTCACACGTCTAATCACCGTGCTGTGCAGAACGGCACAATCCTGCATCACTCTCCACGTTCCAAACAAAAAGAAACAACGTTTGCGTTCTCGCCTCATGCTCTGCCATGCAGCATCTAGCTGTTTGCTTCAATGTTTCCGTCTGCAGCTGCAGCTCAGGATGTTTGGCAGTTACTTCACTCAGTCAGAGATCTTTTTTTTTTATTTTAATGTTGTATTTTTCCTCGTGGCTTTTTGTTCCATTAATGCCAGCGGACAGACAGCCGGCGTGTGGAGTTGGCTGGAAGTCTTACCTGCAGCGTCAATGAAGTAATTTGTCCCTGTAGCCTTCAGCGAGAGAAGCACCTGATCTTGAAACATATTTCTCTCCCTGACATCAGCTCCGGCTCGTCTGGTTTGGCACCGCAGATCACTGCAACATGAAGAAATGCTGGTATTTTTATCCACATGTAGAAACTCTTTAAAGCATCAAAGCTGACCTGTCAGTGCCCCTGTAGTATTTTCAGTTTCTTCAGTATGATTGAGAGGCAATAACAGGCGCTGACATGTGACCTTAAAACGACTGATTTCAGAGATTATCTGACTGACTTTCATCCGCGTGTTTCTGACAGGCTGCTATGAATCAATACAGGACGCTGATAAAGGCTGAAACATAAAGCTGCCGGTGTCACCAGGTGGGACCATATAATCAAATCTGTCTGCGAGGCAAAGCCGCCACGTCCATCACAGCTCACGTCGGCTGGAGCGCGGACTCATGCCGTTACTTTGAAAAATACATAAATGGCAAACTGACAAGGTGGTCACCTCTATCTCTGCGACTGGGTGTCTCGGCGTGGGGGGTGGGGGATCGTGTTATGCAACCGAAGACAGACGAGTGACGGGCGGACAGGAAGCGCGTTCAAACGTTGAGAACCTCTGCTGAGAAACGTCTGGTCGAGTTTGAAAGAGGAGAACGGAGGCGGCGGGTGTTTTGACAGTGAAAACGAAGCCGGCGATTCAGAGAGCGAGGCTGATGTGTTCGACGGCAGGAGGTCAGCCGGAGTCCGTACATACATCACAAACATACAGCGTCTCATTAATCATCTCAAAAATGTTTGTGTCCACTTCTGATCTCGCAGATTGGAAAAAAAGGAAGAAAACATTCATGTGGAGTTCATCCAACGAACGAACCGCCGCTTTATTAATTCCACCTTTAACACGACGTGCACGATCTGACACCTGATCGTTATTCTGGAATAAATACAGCCGCAGATGAATGACGAGAATAATTAAAAACCTGCAGATCCACCTGTTATCTCGCTCAGTGCAGGTCAAAGGTCGAGGTCGGGAGATTCACTCGTTAACTTTAATCGACCTTTAGCATTTTACTTTTTTTATTGTTGCAGTTTTCAGGTTGAATTTGTTCCTCGCTTTGTGTGCAACGTGTTGGACGACTCCAAATAATCCACGAATGATTTCTGATTTTGATCCTTCACTCCAGTGTATGTAAGGAGATACGATTTACTGCAGCCGTTATAAAAGCTGACAAACCTACAGTATGTATAATGTTTGTACTTTAAATGTCAGCTCAGGTTTGTAGCTGTCCTGTTTATGACTGGATGCAGGACCAGGTTACATTCAGACATGATCTGCAGGTTTTCTTCGTCCAAAAAACAAAGTGACTCTGTCTCAATACAACCACGGAAAACTCGACGTTTACTTTCTACATCTTGTTCTGCTCTGACGCTTCCAGGTGGGCCAAAGGAGGTCACGTGATCCCCGACATCTTAGGCGACACCTACGAGGTTCTGGTGGATCACTCTTTCTTCACCGAGCCCGTTTCCTGCGAGGTCACCAACGCGCTGGGTAACACCAACATCAGCAGGAACGTGGACGTCTACTGTGAGTCCTGCATCAAACACCTGAGCACGGAGTTTATAAGTCACTGTGTGTTTGTGTAGGAAGCAGTACACGTATATACCGCCCACAGGTTATAGAAGAACGGGTATAAAGTAAAGTTCAACATTTTCCCTTCACCTGGAGGCAGTGTGAGTCTCGGCAGATGGCCATGAATATAAAGATTTGCACAAATGTTACGTGCATATGAAATGTACAGATATAATAGATGTAATATTCATAGGGATCAAAAGAAACACCTTCTTTAACAAACATTAATTACCAGTGCATATTTCCCACTGGAGTCCTTCGAGCAGTTGGTGCGAGGAGGATGATGAGACTTTATTTTTTATTTATTTATCAGTTGGCAAAGTTTGAATAAAAATAGTTTTTATTCTGCTCTGTCTTCTTAAATGTAAGAGTTAGAAGATCATTTGTTGTCGTGTCGTCTGTCCAGTCGGGCCGAGGATGGCGGCCGAGCCTCAGTCTCTGCAGGTCGACCTCGGATCTGATGCCGTGTTCAACTGTGCCTGGACCGGAAATCCGTCTCTGACCATCGTGTGGATGAAACGTGGTTCAGGAGTGGTACGTATCAGAAACAAGAGGTTTTTATAAGAGCTCTGTACGAGCAGCGATCTGCATCCTGCATGAGTATTGGGGCCAATCCCATTTCTATTTTCTACCCCTTGCCCCGTCAATAGGAGGGGCGAGGGGTAGGGCTGAAAAGCAATCCCTACGAAATGGGACACCCCTCCAACACTCGCATACGTCAGCAGTTCGCGCCGCTACTTATGACGTAACCAAAAGGCGACAATTACCAGAAGCAAACATACATCGTTAGCTCGCTGCTACACGCTAATCTAGCGATTCCCCCACCTACGTTTTATGGAGAATCTCACCACTACACATTGTGACAATGTCAAACTTTATACAACACTTTACAACCGAATTTAATGGCGGCGACATCTCCCAACGGACATAAATGTATTGTTTTTCGTAAATAACTATAACTGTTGATACATTTATGTCCGTTGGGAGATGTCGCCGCCATTAAATTCGGTTGTGTTGTCGTTGACAATGCCGCGTTGTGTTATGGGAAATGTTTCGTAGCCCTCCTTTCGGAGTCAGCCTGCCTCAACCGCTCACTTTGGAGGGGTTCTGAGCCAATCCCCTACCTACGCCTTCGTGTTCAGGAGAATTGGGATAGCCCTACCCCTTCACGGGAACGCGCAAAAGGGAGGGGTAGGGGTAAGGCGAAGGGGTGAAATGGGATTGGCCCTTAGTCCCAGAAAGAAGAAGACTCACATGTACTTTCATACATGAGTCAAACCTAAACACCAGCTTCTCTGAGGCTGTGTTCACCTGTACCTGTCAGACATGTGGGTGTTCAATCAAAAGATGTTTTTAAAGGACAAATCCACCTGTCCTTGGATTGTCAACAATGTTTCAATTACTTGAATTCTTCTTAAAAAATTTGTAATTTTGAACGATGTTTTTGGCCCGAAGGCTTTAAAAGAAACCGTGTGCTCAAGATCAAATATGGTCGAGCTGAATTAATTACCGACGCGCCGCTGCATGCTGAGCGATGTAGAACATGAAAACACAAATGACAACAGCGCGTCTCGTCAGTGTCGAGTGTCGTGTTAAATGTTGCCGTCCCTTTGTGTCGGTGTAATTGGTGTTCAGCTAGATAGAAATGACTAGTGTCTCCTCCGACCTTTGAAACTGTTTCCCTCACAACACGCAGGTGCTTAGCAACAAGAACACTCTGACACTGAAAGCAGTAAAGCCGGAGGATGCCGGGAAGTATGTGTGTCGGGCCGTGGTCCCCAGAGTGGGCGCCGGCGAGAAGGAGGTGTCGCTCACTGTGAATGGTAAGTACAATGGTCTTTCCTGCGCTGAATGTGAATGGGATCGTGTCTGGAAGTAACGCAGAGCGAGAAGAACAGAAACATCTGAAACAGACAGAAAATGTGGACACACACTCATCAGGCCGTGTGTTACAATCTGAAGTCAAACTTGATGTGTGTTTTTGTCCCATCCGACCAAAAATGACTAAAAAAAGTCACGTTTGAGCTGCCGACTGTAGCTGCTGTTAGCTGTTAACAGAGTCAGTGTCATGCCAGAACAGGAGCTGGGCAAGTGGGCTACGTATAAGCCTCTATGGCAGAGGAGAAGAGAGCGAAGAGGACGTTGGTTGAGGAGAGCTTTTGCCTAACAACTTGCTAAGTAGCTAACCACTAATTATCTGCTGCTAAATGCCGTTAGCAGGCAACAGAACCGGGCTCAGCAGCCAGACCGGACCGGGTTTGAGCATCAGCCTCTGACACGAAGAACAAGAAATTACGTTACACTACCAACTTTATGATGTGCCAGCAAGAAAACCACCTCAGTAGGCTGCTGTACTCACTGTTAGACTGGACACTGCCGGTTCAGAGGTTCTGTCGCCGTGTTCACTGTTAGACTGGACGCTGCTGGTTCAGAGGTTCTGTCGCCGTGTTCACTGTTAGACTGGACACTGCCGGTTCAGAGGTTCTGTGTCTGTGTTCACTGTTAGACTGGACACTGCTGGTTCAGAGGTTCTGTCGCCGTGTTCACTGTTAGACTGGACACTGCCGGTTCAGAGGTTCTGTGTCTGTGTTCACTGTTAGACTGGACACTGCCGGTTCTGAGGTTCTGTCGCTGTGTTCGCTGTTAGACTGGACACTGCTGGTTCAGAGGTTCTGTCGCCGTGTTCACTGTTAGACTGGACACTGCCGGTTCAGAGGTTCTGTCTCTGTGTTCACTGTTAGACTGGACACTGCCGGTTCAGAGGTTCTGTCGCTGTGTTCACTGTTAGACTGGACACTGCCGGTTCTGAGGTTCTGTCGCTGTGTTCGCTGTTAGACTGGACACTGCTGGTTCAGAGGTTCTGTCGCTGTGTTCACTGTTAGACTGGACACTGCTGGTTCAGAGGTTCTGTCGCCGTGTTCACTGTTAGACTGGACACTGCTGGTTCAGAGGTTCTGTCTCTGTGTTCACTGTTAGACTGGACACTGCCGGTTCAGAGGTTCTGTCACTGTGTTCACTGTTAGACTGGACTGAACTTCTAATATTATCCTAGAAAAATAAAAATATTGTTTTTTTGTTGTTTGTGCTGAGGAGAATTAAATTTAAATTAGCATTGTGCATCATTTCCACTTGAATAAACGCTCAATCTGCCCCTCTCACACTGACTGACGTGATTCAGTCTCCGTCCACTTCATGAAAACTCGAACATCTGCTGCTCTGAACGCCAAATATTTAATTAAAACAACAGACGTGACAGAGCCATGCTGAGGAACGAAGGCAAACATTAGAATATGAACCTCACTGTTCAGTGAGTGTGGATGTAACCTCTGCTGCACAGCCGTCACCGACAGTTAATAAGGCGGCATGTCATTGATTTCTAACACTGGATCTTTATCTGCTCTCTGTGACTGATGGCCACAGTTCAATGAGAGATGATTGCAACCTTTGTGAAATATTCAGGATGTAGAAAACAAATGGACACTTTGTGCAGGCAGACATGAGCTGACTGCACAACTCAGATCTGAATGCTTGAAATGTTTTTGTACAGAGCATTTATAATAATAATAATTAATTTACATATGTTAGTGCGTTAAATATCCAGTTCGACAGTGGTTACCTTGGCCAAAGAAGTTGTTAGAGGATATATTAGAGTCTTATTAAGCTTGATGATGTTTCATTATCTTTGCTGTTGGGCGATGACGAGTATTTTCCCATCATCCTCCTCTCTCCCGCTCAGTGACTCTCCTGTTTCTTTATTCGACTGATGCGTTTTGTTTCCGTAAGCGGTGGCAGGCCGAGCCCTGAAGGCTCTCCTGGGGAAAGATGAGGCGCAGAAAAGAAAAAGGAAATATTTGATTTCCCGCGGTCAGCACTTTCTCAATTTGCAGGAGCCTCTTGAGTGTCATGGCTGTCAGTCTGTGCGCGGCGCGTTGCAGCACAAAAGTCGATGTCAGAGCGTTTCTGATGCTGACGGGCGTGCAGACGACAACGAGCTCTCGGCTCATCCCTAAATACTTTCTCCTCGGAGTCAGTTCAGTTCGCTGCAGCTGACCGAGCTAACCGCAGTTAGCAATGTTTCCATCATAAAGTCTGTAAATAACCTTGGTGTGACGTCATTCCCTGTTGGTCTCAAACCCCGTCTAATCCATGCTGAGCCGGTTCATCAACGTCCTCTTCGCTCTCTTCTCCTCTGCCATTATGTCCACTGAGCCCGGGTTAGGTAGTCCACTTGCCCAGCTCCTGTTCTGGCACAACACAGGCTCTGCTACAACAAACTGCGCTAACAGCAGCTAAGCAACTAACAGACTGAGCTAACATAAGCTAACAGCAGCTAAGCAACTAACAGACTGAGCTAACATAAGCTAACAGCAGCTAACAAACTGAGCTAACAGCAGCAGACAAACTGAGCTAACATGAGCTAACAGCAGCTAACAAACTGAGCTAACAGCAGCAGACAAACTGAGCCAACATGAGCTAACAGCAGCTAACAGACTGAGCTAACATGAGCTAACAGCAGCTAACAAACTGAGCTAACAGCAGCTAACAAACTGAGCAAAACATGAGCTAACAGCAGCTAACAAACTGAGCTAACATGAGCTAACAACAGCTAACAGACTGAGCTAACATGAGTTAACAGCAGCTAACAGACTGTGCTTACATGAGCTAACAGCAGCTAACAGACTGTGCTTACATGAGCTAACAGCAGCTAACAGACTGTGCTAACATGAGCTAACAGCAGCTAACAGACTGTGCTAACATGAGCTAACAGCAGCTAACAGACTGAGCTAACATGAGTTAACAACAGCTAACAGACTGAGCTAACATGAGCTAACAGCAGCTAACAGACTGTGCTTACATGAGCTAACAGCAGCTAACAGACTGTGCTAACATGAGCTAACAGCAGCTAACAGACTGTGCTAACATGAGCTAACAGCAGCTAACAACATTATTTTCTCCTTTTCTCTTGTTTTCTTCCTCCATCAACGTCCTCTTCGCTCTCTTCTCCTCTGCCATTATGTCCACTGAGCCTGGGTTAGGTAGCCCACTTGCCCAGCTCCTGTTCTGGCACGACACAGGCTCTGTCGCCATCAGCATTTCTCCCGCTCCAAGCCTAAAAACCTCCTCCTGAGATCAGCTAACAGCAACTACAGTTGGCACCTTTTTGTCGTTGTTGGCGGAGGACGTACGTAGGACGGACGGGACAAAAACACAGAAACTTTGACCTTAAGTAAATTCAAACTAATGTTTCGATGGTCGGTTGGTTCATAATCCATCAATCTGACAACACCCGTAAATATCACCCCCACAGTAACAATTAAGACGGCGCCGTTGGGATCTCCACAATCGATACAGGGCAGTGTAACCTTTCTTAGATTCTGTTCATGCTTCACCTACAGTCTCATGTCCACACCTCTGCATCAATCTGGGCGAAACCAATTAAAAGCAGCAAATAAATAATGTTTCTGAGTTTTACTGTTAATGAGAGCTGAGCGTGGCTCTCTGCCTCTGGAGGGGTCGATGTATTTTACTGAGATGATCGAGTGTTTCTGCCTCCACAGGTCCTCCCACTATCTCCAGCACCCAGACCCAGCAGGCGCTCTACGGAGAGAAGGGTCAGATCAAGTGCTTCATCCGGAGCACGCCTCCTCCAGACCGCATCGTGAGTCAGAAGTCATTTCCACGTTCAGTGTTTATAACAGAAAGTATATATGAAATATACAGCATGAGACACTTTGCCATCATTCTGATATAAGCGCACAACCTCTCTGAATTACGGGTGTTATGTCTGGTAGATAATTAATGAAATGACGCTGTAAAAGTTGGACGTTAATACTAAAAATCAGCAAAGACGTGGATCATCGTTGGACCCGTCCACGCTCTTAATCCTGCATAACTTCAAGCCTGAATATTAACATTTGAACATGGGGACTTATGGAGACTTTCACTTCTGGAGCCAGCCTCAGGTGGACGACTGCACGGCGGTTGCTGCTTGAACTGAACCTACAAGTTTCTGCTGATACGACAGAGAAAATAATCGAATATTAAACGGTCTCCGTCTCATTCAGGAAACTCCTGAGCGTCGTTTTTAATTAAACGGAGATAAAGATGTTATCTCAGCGGCTCAGTCCCGCTTTCATCATCCCAGAAACATTTCAAGGATCAAACGGTTACAATACTTCCATGTGTCATTCTCAGTAAGAAATCCCTGACTTTCTTTCACTGGCTACCGGTTGCTTATAAAGTCGATTTAAATTTTTTGATTACTTATAAACCCTGAGAGGTTTCGTCCTGAGGTATTTAGCTTCTTATGTCTTTCATAAGAAGCCCTGAGATCCTCAGACGTGTCGTCCTTGGTGCAAACCTTTACTCACCTGAAATCTCTATTTCTTTGATTTTAATTAGTTTTAAAGCTGTCCGTTTATTGTTATTGGGGTTTGCTTTAAATGTTTTCTGTCATGTAAGAAAAAGATGATTATTTAAACTGCATCAGTGAATGAGCGTTCGCCTTGTCGCTCTCCATGTGTGCTCTCAGGCCTGGTCCTGGAAGGAGAGAGTCTTGGAGTCCGGGACGTCTGGACGCTACACCGTGGAGACGGTCAGCACCGAGGAGGGCGTGATATCCACACTGACCATGAGTAACATCGTCCCTGCTGATTTCCAGACCATCTACAACTGCACGGCGTGGAACAGCTTCGGCTCCGACACTGAAATCATACGACTCAAAGAACAAGGTGAGTCTGGTTTCAAACACAACAACCTCCAGTCCAGCAGTCAGCAGCCTAACAGGGAACACAGCGAGCTGGTTTTTTCGCCGGGTTTGGCTCCACCTCGTTACTGTGAATGCATTCCCTGTTGGTCTCAGAGGCTCGAACCCGGTCCGGCTGCTGACTCGGTTTTGATTCAGTTAGCTGCGGTTAAATAATTAGCGGTGCAGTTGTTAAGAAGTGTCAACAGGATTACGTCTCGGTCTGGACCCGGACCAGTATTTGTTATCAGGCCCGCAGGCTCTCAGTGGATCGCAGTCCTTCCTGATCATGACACGCCGCATGCGGCGCCTTTTTTTATCTGATTAGCTTCAGTTCACGATGTGAGGCCCGAGGGGTGGAGGCTAAACATCTTCCTCATTTTATGTTATTAGAGCACACACACGGCCCTCACAAAAACACTGTGTATTAAATATGAATGCATTATAATAAAATCTGTTATTGAATTCAAGCACTCATTAAATAATTCTTCTCCACGGCTGAAAATCCAGACTGATTCTCCATTACACCGCTCATGCTTTTGCCAGTGTGGCCATGAAGTTGTCATTAAATTTCATTCTAAGTGGTTTTAAAAAGGTCTTAAAAAGTCTCAAATTGAACCCGCGGAGCCCTGGGGGCGCCCTGTCCACAGAACGACATCGAATAAATCCCTGGCAGCGCCCCGCGTGTTGATGGTAATTGTTCTTAGCCTGTAAAGCGTAAACACCGGCCTCATGAATAATGAAACAAATTACGTGCTAATGCATCAGTGTGTGTGCGTTTGTGTAAAAAAAAACGTCCTGCTGTGTTTGTTCAGAAACTCTGCGGCTGGCTGTGATCATCGGCGTGGCGGTGGGAGCCTTCCTCGCCCTCTCCATCCTCCTGGGGACGTTGGGCGCTTTCTGCTGCACCAGATTCCAGAGAAGTACGAAGCCGAGCCGAGCGATTCAGACTAAGAATGTTTTCTGTGCTGCTGTTTGGTCAACGAGACATTTGACCGAGGCGTTTAACCTTCTCTGTCTCCGAGCGGAGAACGCTCAACATTCATGAGTCAGTTCTGCAGGATTGAAGGTTACAGAAATATTCATGGAACATGTACATCGCTTCAGTTCAGCTGCTGTAACCTTTCATTTGAATTCATGCACGATCTTCAGCTCTGCTTTACCCCGAAGGCCCTTAAAGAAACTTTCTTTTCATTATTATTATTATTATTTTAAAAAAATAGACTTCACCATATCTCTGCACACTGTGAAGGACAGGATGTCTTAGTAGACCTGACATTGAAACAGAAGGAGAACCTTTGTCTGTCTGAGACTTGTTGTGTTTCGTCTCTCCACAGAGGACGTCCATCTGGTCATGTCTTCTCTTCCCGTGTCCCTGTCGCGCCAGAGAGACGTGAAAACAGAGAGTAAGGCCTTCAGTTAAATGTTCGAATCAGTCTCTGCTCAGCATGATGAGCACGTGTGTTGTTGTTCATTGATTCAGACATTTTAATTAGACAGATTCTGCTTTTAATATGCAGCTGTTTTCTGGTTTTGAAGGCAGGCGACTGATTTTTGGTTTCATTTATCGTCCCGCCGCCCCACATACAGCTTTATTTTTATTATAGACATTCAGCATTAACATAGATTCTCTGTGTGACACTAAATCTACTGTAAATGGGTCAAAAACAAAGAGCTGCATATCGTGGCCACAGCTGCAACTCTGGGAGGCCTCGGGCGTTTACATCTGTCGCAACATTTAATAATGTCACTTATAGATACGTAACGAGCGGTTGCAGTTCCTCGCTCAGTGGTAATAACGTACACGGACCTGCTTTTTGTGGCACACGTTGTGGATCCATACCCCCTCCAGGCGAGGATATCTACCCAGAGACCGATGCTCCGTGTCAGACCGTTTTCTGTAGCCAACACACGGAGTTAAATATTACGTTAGCCTACTTAAAAAAATCCCAAGTCTTGGTCGCATTACTTCTTTCTGGCCCAAAATGTCCCATTAATTGTTCAGACACACAGCGGATGAACGACTGACTGTATGTGGTGCAGTTTTTAGAGGAACCTGGGAATACCTCCGACAGCTCGAGAGAGGCTGCCTGAGGGAGACTCGAGCCTGGGCTTAATGAGGCAGCGTCGAGCCTCTTCTAGCCGTATCGTTTTAGCAACAGCTCCAATTAAATTCAAGAAAACAAATCAGCTTAATTTATCATGAGCATCCGAGTGATTAAAATTAAAACGTTTAATGGGAATAGTACGACTGAGGATAGTTCAGATCATATCGTCATGTTAAACTTTGATGCAGTAACAAAATCTCTCTTTAGCGAAACAGAAGCAGCCCTGTGTCTCTCAAACTTCATATTTTATACATATAGTAAGAACATAAGACGCGATCAAGGCTCAGCTTTAACCCTTGGAGGGTCTTCCCGTTATGTGTCCTGAATAGTTCCTAAGACAAAACGTGGCTCCTTCCTAAAACCTGCTATAAAAATAATATATAATAATATTTTTTTCCACTTTAAACACGTCAGTCTTTTAAAACTACTTCAGCCTGAAATATACATATCAAATATTAATTATATTTTTTGGTTTTTAACCCTTTAAATGCCAGTATGTTTACATAACTCTGCTGGTTTTTATTTAAAAAAACAAAAAAACTAAAATAATTTCCATAAAATACATTTCAATGACTAATGGCTAACTATTGTTATTAGGCCCTAAGATGGGTCAATGACTGGCAGCTGTTTTTAAATAAACATCCATTTGTGCTCCTTAAAATAAATACATAACTTCTTCCTAAAAACTGCTATAAAATAATATATATTTATATTTTTTCCACTTTAAACACGTCAGTCTTTTAGAACTACTTCAGCCTGAAATATACTTCTTTCGCAGAAAACAGTAAAAAGTGTGAAACTTTGCTGCACGTTTTGAATGGGTAAAATGGTGCCACGTGGTGGACAAATATAAAAACTATGAATTGAAAGCCAGTGGTCCAAAATGAAATCTTAACATAAAGGAATGCATTAATTTATGTTAGGATAAACGTGGGATTCAAAAAAAGTGTTTTTAATGGTTTTTAATGGGGCACGTTTTGCCGCTAGGAACTATTTAGGATGCATTTCTGTTGCTAAGCCATTTTAGGCTTAATAAAGTACTGAGATTTCTATTCTAAAAAAAATAAAAAATGAATATCTTTGACCAAATTTTAGCAATCTTCATTGAACACAACCACATTTCTTAAAAAATAAACAAAGCAAAAAAAACAAAAAAACCTCGAATGGTCCTAAAATGGCTCAAGGGTTAAATATGAAACACGGTCAACAACACGAGACGCAGATGCCGGAGCCAGCTCGGCGTCTTTCAGCTTTTTATTTCACCAACTCGTGTCATTGCTTCCATGGAAGCTGCTGACCTCTGGGCCTGAACGCTGCCCGGCTTTAATAATGAGTTACTTTCAGAGATGCTGCTGCAGCTTGTTGGACATACAGTGCTGTGAATACTAAAACCCAACAAATGTTTGCGAGCGGTACTTCAGGACCTGATTGTGAATCAGCTTCGAGGCAAAAACAAAACAACGAGCTCCACGTTTCTTCTCTGAGAAGTTAGTTCTCAACTTTTGTTTTCTGTTAATTTCAAGCAAAGTGTGTGACTCTGTTGTTCCCGGGGACTGCTAATTGATTTGTTTAATAGCCATAGCGCTGGGAGCTCATTGGTAAGAATAACACAGCCTCTATTAACGAAGCGAGTCTCTGCAGAGTTTCAAAGTGTTGAACGTCAGGATGGTTTCATGTGAGGCTGCTCCCGCCTCAGTGAGCTAAAGGAAACTAATCATTATGACAGGCCGGGAATTTTACATCCACACTCTCAGCTACACACAGCTGCATTATTCGATTACAGATATTGATCACGAGGTTGTTACCAAGATGGGACGGTAAGTAAGTTAAGGTCACACCGCGCTCTTCGTTTACGCTGAGATCTGAGGGAAGCTGCAGCTTTTTGAAGATGCCGTGAACGCATTAGGCGGCGACCGATGCATCTGTCAGCCTCTGTCAATCATCTGCACCGCTCCGTCTCTCCAGATCTCAAAGGGGTGGTTTCAGCCAAAAATGACATCCGGGTGGAGATCGTCCACAAGGATCACAACGCAGCGCGGGAGAGCGAGGAGCACATGAACATCAAACAGATGATGGTGAGTGCTCTGAGGCCGCCTTTTGTTGTCGGCGTGTCAGATACTCATACTCTCTCTACAGTCTGCTGTGTTCACCGACTGAGCTTTGTTACCCACAATGCAGATCGACCGCGGTGAGTTCCAGCAGGAGCCGGTGCTCAAACAGCTGGAGGTGCTCCAGGAGGAGGAGAAGGAGTTCCAGCACGTCAAGGTGGGTTAATGAAACTTAGGCCAAATGTCAAATGCAGGAAATCCAGAGGGAAATCTAACGGCTCGGCTTCAGAGAGACGAAGAGACGCTCGGCCTTTTATTCACAGAGGCCAAGCTGTTAGCATCAGGCTGCTGTGAAGGTACAAACACTGAAACTACATTATGCAAATATATGTAAACTATCCTGCTCGATTGGATTGTCGCCGTGTTCACTGTTAGACTGGACACTGCCGGTTCAGAGGTTCTGCTGCTGTGTTCACTGTTAGACTGGACACTGCCGGTTCAGAGGTTCTGTCGCTGTGTTCACTGTTAGACTGGACACTGCCAGTTCAGAGGTTCTGTCTCTGTGTTCACTGTTAGACTGGACACTGCCAGTTCAGAGGTTCTGCTGCTGTGTTCACTGTTAGACTGGACACTGCCGGTTCAGAGGTTCTGTCGCTGTGTTCACTGTTAGACTGGACACTGCCGGTTCAGAGGTTCTGTCGCTGTGTTCACTGTTAGACTGGACGCTGCCGGTTCAGAGGTTCTGTCTCTGTGTTCACTGTTAGACTGGACACGGTCGGTTCAGAGGTTCTCTTTGGCCCTTTCTGTGATGAGTTGATTCACTTTGTTCTGTATACTGTTTAGATTCATCCACATTAGGAGTCTTGATTTAACTCCAGCTCCTATTTTACATATTTTAGAAAAGATTGCCAGATTTGCCTGAAGAACCTCGCGATGTGCACTTCATTTTTTCTAGCTTCATATTGTGCATTTTACTACAGTTTGAATTATTTATTTTTGTTGGGTAATCTGCCATAGCTCCGAGGCAGCTAGACCCCCAGGATGCTGCGGCGAGTTGAAGGAGAAGAAATTATAGAAACAAAAAGGTTGAAGGGAAGATGTTCCTTAACCACTGCGTATGAGATGGAGGAACTGCACTCAGTCACCTTGGAGCTTGTTCAAAGAGTCGACATGAGAGGGTCCTCCAGAAAGAGCTGTAATCGTGCAGGGATCTACAGGGAGCTGGAGGATTACTCAGAGTGACTTGAACATAGAGGAGCAGTAAGTATCAAAAAGAGGAGGTGTTAGTGCAGCTTCTCAGGTCTTAGCTGCTGCATCTTCAAGGTCCCGCTCCATCCATGTTTGATGAGTCTTTTTAACTACAACACATCAGTCGTAATAATCCAAATATTAGTATCCAACACATTACGTCTGAGGTGTCTCTGAAAGGCTTCAGGATGGGAGATAAACAAAAGCAGAGATAAATGTTTGCCCGTCCCTTCTAATTTTCCTTTGAACCCTCCTGGGAAATGAGCAGGAAGAGATAACCATTAAAGTTATTTATGTCTGTTTTTCTCCCTTCTCTGGTTTGATAAGTCGAGGTCTTATTACTCTCATTTAGTCAACCGTGTTCTTTCTACTGCCTCGGAGTAATTTAAAGCTCAGCACAGTGACATTTGAATCCTCACAAAGAAATCTGTCAGCCGGCTTATTAGGCGGAAGACTGACAGTAATGAAGTTATCTGCAATGGCCCATCCATACTTTCATACGTTTGGTGTTCAACATCACAGCGCTCGCTGCATCTTAACAGGTTTGCAGCCCACGGGTCGGACTCTCTGAGGACCGAGCTGTCTGTCCTACAACTTTTTCACTCGGAGGCACAAAAACACTGAAAATACTTTATGTTTTTATTATTTTACAATACGAAGGACGAAACTGTCAGTTACTAAGTAAAATAAATCAGGAACAACCTGATAATTTCTACTTTAGGGGATCCCAGACTTTTAATGGAAGGTCACAGAGCGACAGGAGCTGGTGTGTTGGACTCATGGCGGCGTGTAGATGTAATAAGATGTCGGTCGTACGGGTTCTTAAACTTAAGTAGGTAGAGGGCTGGGAACAGGTTCGTTGGTTTTATGGTTTACTTTGACAGACATTGTTGGGGATCTAGAAACCGTGGAAGGTTTTTTGTTTTGTCCAGATTAGCTGATTCACAGTTAATCAGTTGGTCGAGTCACTGATATCTGCAGTAGTGTGAACCGCTAACTGTGGTTAGCTCGCTGTTGTGGAAATTTCTCTGCTGCTGGTGAGGAATGAAACAGAGGCGACAAGGTTTTATTTTCTTTGCAAAGAAAAGACACAAGCGGTCAAAGATGAAGAAAGACCCCGAGCCTGGGGACGCCTAAACATTCAAGAAATTGAATTTACTATTACAATAACTGAGCCCGGAGCCAGGAGCCAAACCCGGCAAGAAAACCACCTCGATAGGCTGCTGTGTTCACTGTTAGACTGGACACTGCCGGTTCAGAGGTTCTGTCTCTGTGTTCACTGTTAGACTGGACACTGCCGGTTCAGAGGTTCTGCTGCTGTGTTCACTGTTAGACTGGACACTGCCGGTTCAGAGGTTCTGTCTCTGTGTTCACTGTTAGACTGGACACTGCTGGTTCAGAGGTTCTGTCTCTGTGTTCACTGTTAGACTGGACACTGCCGGTTCAGAGGTTCTGTCGCTGTGTTCACTGTTAGACTGGACACTGCCGGTTCAGAGGTTCTGCTGCTGTGTTCACTGTTAGACTGGACACTGCCGGTTCAGAGGTTCTGATGCTGTGGCTGTGTTCACTGTTAGACTGGACACTGCTGGTTCCGAGGTTCTGTCGCTGTTTTCACTGTTAGACTGGACACTGCCGGTTCAGAGGTTCTGTCGCTGTGTTCACACTGCTGGTCTGGAGGTTTTGTTCCGCCCTACCATTTCTGAATGAAGTTACAGTTTGTGGTTTCTCGTTTTTTGAGCAGTAGCAGACATGGAGTTGTTGCTGTGTGGTCTTCCGAATGATTTGATGGACAACAGAACGTATGAGCATATCGTGCAATGTACACTGCACAAATGTTGCTATCACAGAGTATTAATTAAGCAAATGGGCTTCAGTCAGAGGCGGATGACTCACACCACTAAAGCACGTCGTCTGTTTCTTTGTTTTTCTGCTTCATCATTTTCTTTTTCTGATTTGTGGGTGAATGTTTGACCTTCAGAGATTGTAGAGTTTCATCTTTTTGGATGTTTTTTTTTGGCTCACTGCAACTGATGGAATAAATCTTTTCTGGTTTCAGGATCCCACCAACGGCTACTACAGTGTCAACACCTTCAACGAGCACCACACCACCCCCACCATGTCCCTGACTCCCAGCCAGACACCTGACGTAGCCCGAAGCCCGGCCGCTGGAACCATGACTATCGGCAAGCAGCGTGTTCCCACTGGCATGTCCTTCACCAACATCTACAACACGCTGGGAGCCGGTCCCAACCGCCTGTACGACTACAGCCAGCGCTTCGTCCTGGGCATGGGCAGCAGCTCCATCGAGCTGTGCGAGCGGGAGTTCCAGCGGAGCTCGTTGAGCGACTCGAGCTCTTTCATCGACACGCAGTGCGACAGCAGCGTCAGCAGCTACAGCAAACAGGACGGCTATGTGCAGTTCGACAAAGACAGCAAGACCTCGGCCTCGTCCTCCTCCCACTATTCTCAGACTTCCTCCCAGAATTCAGACCTCACGAGGCCTCTGCAGAAACGCATGCAGACCCACGTCTAACAGCTGGTGCTGGCGCCTTGACTGGGATAACGAGGATGTTCCAAAGAGCCTTGGTACCTACGCGGATTAGATGTTTTTCCAGCGGTCGGTTGATTGGAGGGACATGACGTGATTTGAAACAGCTGGAATCAAAGTACGACTTCTTAATCATGAGCCAACAAAAAAAAAAAAGGTCATCCATGACAATCATCTGTCTGCTTCCTCTCCTCATCATCAAACACGGCGGTTTGTTGCCATATGCACCGAACACGACGCAGAATATCAGAGGAAAAAATAATGAGCTTTTTTTTTATTATTATTATTAATGAGAAAACTCTTGGTGGATAAAAAAACGAACGCTCTGTTAGACGTCACTCGTCTCTTGTACATCGGTTTCACCTCGTTGGCTGCATCCGGAGCCGGGTGTCTCTTTTTGACGTGCTGTACATTGTTTTGGCTTTTTAATGGCTTTTTATTTCTTTGTGAAATTTACCTTCAGCGTCTTCGCTTCAAGGATCGTGAACTGATTCACAGAGTGCATGGAGAAGCGGACACGCCACAAAGAGGCTTTCCTTTGAACAGGTATTTCTGTTTTCCATCCTCCTGAAAGGACCTCGTGATGTTTACAAGAGTAGCCCAAGGGTATTGAGATCCATACTTTTCCCATTTAATGTGAGACACTTGCAGCTTGTGTGTGTACTAAATCTCTGGGAAGCACTTTCTCGCTGCCAGAGCAGGTTTCTCATTTCCATATTTGGCTGATATCGTGTTGTTTACACTCGAGCTCTGTAAAACCCAGCGTTTTGTGTACTGTGATTTGACTACTGAATGACAAGGGGGTGAAGATAAAGTGAGATTCATTTCTGCCTGACACTTCTGATCTTCTAGGGGGGGAAACACTTTTTGATGCCCACTGTTTTAAGTGAGCCAGAACGCTGGAGCTGGAGCTGGAGCTGGAGCTGGAGCTGGAGACAAAATCATTAGTTTGAAGCCCGACAATTACACTTGCTGTGTTCAAGAAGGAAGAAAAAAAAGGATGAGCGAACACATGTAGTACTGTACTTCCATGAGGAAATTAATCTGAAATGATTGGCTGGTTTAATCGGCCGTCAGTCAAAGCTGTGACACAGTAACAAGCATGTACGATCCAAAGGGCGACCGGCCAATTCAACAAGACGACTCCGGCGTGCCACAGCCAGCGAGGACACGGACGGGAAGGTTAAAGAGTGTCAGTGAAGAAAGCACAAAGTGGTACGTTACATAGCTACTCATGTTCTACAAATGAATTTACCTGAACAGCATGGGTCGATGTACTGTCATAACTAAGCACTCACAGATGTTATAGGCTCACTCTCCTTGTGTAATAAACTTAATCTCATCACTGTCATGTCGGGCGATCCGACTTTCCATTCGGGGATTTCTGTTGTGAACATTCGTTAATGTACAGAAAGATTTTGTGCCAACATTGTGTTTTGATTAAATAAAACTGCAATATACCTCAGTGCTACTTGATTGTGTTTTTTGTTCTCTGTGGTCGGAGTTTCAGTTTTTGTTTGATTTTATGCAGATTTTTATTTGTTAACCCTGTCAAGAAAATAAAGTCCTGATCTTTGTGTTGTAGATAGTTTAAGTTGTAGCAGAAACATACATCATTGCGTTGATACCTATGATTTTATTTTGGCGGGTCTCGACAAAGCGTCCCCAGGTTTCAAATCTTCTGGAAGCTTAATCACCGTAGACAGACCAGGGACTCACCTGGTGTAGTATCTTCGGTGGTGATGCAGTTGAAGATGTTTGAAGAGAAACTCCGCCGACACTGTTTTAGTCCTATAATAAGTTTAATACAACAAGTTCAGTGTCGCAACACGTACAACCTTACTTGGAGAGCTCCTGGCCGAATGATGAGAGACTCTCCCGACCTATGCAGGACAAACCCTTATATAGGTTGTTTAAGCCTCACACCATACAATAATAACAATAAAGTCACTTAAGTCAGAGAAACAGATAAACAAAAGACATTCCTTTCCCAGGAAGAATCACCTGAAGGTTTGACCTTTGACCTGACTCCTTATCAATTTACTAAAGAAGTCTTTGTTTCATCTGAACATCCAGCAGTGGCTCCGACCTGGTCAGGCTCTTTAGCATCCCCATAACTGTGCATCTATGTGCAGACACCTGACTTTCATTGACGTGATTAGCAGAACGTTTAGCGATGATGCCTTCAGCGTGCTAACCTACGAATCCTCCATGAACGTGATTGAACACACAACAACAACAACAACAACAACAACAACAACAACCCTCCCGACCAGCAGTGAGCAGTTTTTCTTTCTGGCCGAGAAATGTAAGAAATGTTTATCCTTTGTGAATTTTAGTCTTCACACATGCAGACACAAACCTTTATATACGGTGGAGGTTATACAATACATGCAGTCTTAATAAGTATAAATCAGTGTAAGATGGGGACAGAAGAAAAGAGAGGCCCCAACAATTTGCTCTTAACCTTTGACCTGAAATCTCTCCCTTAACCACGTCAAAGGACACACAGGAAAAAAACACTGTATGGGACTTGAGATACCCGATGACTCTCTTAACATATTTTACAACACAATCATCAACACTCCTGACAGCTCTTTGGTTCTTTGGTACCCCTATCCAAATATCCGTAAAGTCAGGATGGACCAAAATAACAGCTAGAAGGCCAAACAATTATCTTCATGTAAAACATATATATGTAATAGTACAAGCATTAGACACCTCACTGGCTTTCACTGGCCAGACGGAGGCTGTTTTCTGGGGGAGTGTTCGCCGAAGAGTCGGCAGGGACGACTGACCAGGTCGGTGACTCTTCCAAGTAAAAATTGCCAAACTCATTCTCATGTAGCTGTACTTGTGTTTGTGCAGCAACATTCAAGAAGTCTGCTTGGCTACAAGAGGGTTAAACGTGGGAACTTCTTAGAGTCACTTCTTGGAAACCAATGATACACCTGATACCTGTCAAGGTGACGGCGTAGCTTAGAGGACAAATAATGTGATATACAGCAAGTTTGAACAGAAGGAGGCGTTCAGTGAAATACAAAGTGGTAAAGCTTTGGGCTCCGATGGCTTTGCCACTGAATTTTATAAAACGAATGTTCATCCAAGCTTTTTCCCCACCGCTATCTGAGACATTACAGCGTGGATCTCTGCCATCCACAAGGACTGCCAACGATTTCAGTCATCCCAGAGAAAGGCAAGGGCCCATCAAAATATTAAAGTTACAGTCCAACAAGTGTGCTGCTTTTCCAAAACGCCCTGCGGAGACTCCTGGTTGTAAAAAATGAATGAACCATTTAAACCTTCTTACGCCAAAGTAGAAGCACAAAAGAAAAATTAACCAATTCCAGGAGGATATACCCAAAATATACTAATAATGATATCTACTGCACACCTGTTGTTGATTGCATCAGTATTCATCAGAGAGCGCTAAAGATGATAAATTAAATTTTCATCTAAATGTTCCACACTCTGATACCTTCAGGTTGTTTGGCCTTTCTGTGCGTATCTTCCCTTCGCTGTTAAATATAAAATACTCGAGGTAAAGGTGGCAGACTTAAAAACACATCACCAGGCAAACAGCCTGTCAAGCCCCGAGGAAGACGGTTCAAGACCCAAATGCAAAGCAGCACCCAGATCAGTCTGGATTTATCTCAACAACCTGCGGCGCCTGTACAATATTATTTACTTTCAAAACGCAACGACAAGTCCTGATCTCTTTAGGCACCCATGAAGCATTTCACAGGAGAGAATATAAAGTGTTAGAAAAGTTTTATCTGTTCATGCATCATGCAGCTGTTATCACAATACCTGTCTGTTCACTACCACTTAAACAGACAGGTGTACCCACTCATTACCCCACTCTCGTTTGCAGCGAGCCCTTTGGCAGCCACGATAATTAGCGCTGAATATATATCCAGCATTACAAGAGAGAGAGAGAGAACACAAGTACAAATTGGCAGCGTATCCAGGTGACCTTTTATTGTATTTGTCCAACACAAACACTTCTGTTCTGACTGTAATGAGAATTATGTCAGAATCCGGAGAAAAATCTGGATAAACTTTGCAAAATAAAAGCATCTGCTCCAGCCCCTTACAACTGGTTAAGAAAAATTAATAAAGATTAATGGAGAGACACGTAAACGGATGTAGGTAGCAAGTCCAGACAAAACTTAATTAGGATTGTTTCCTATGTGAAGACGAAGGCGGCTCCCCTGCTGAGCGTTTCACTCCAGTGACATAAAACTCAAACACAAACTTTGCAGGAGCGTCAGCTGAGCAGCACAAACACGTGAGATCTTTAAATTCAACTCATGCGTAATTTTTCAGAAATGTTTTATTTATCTGCAAAACACGAATGCTTAGCTCCAAAGCTGTTTGAAGTCCTTTTCTCTTCACTTGCAGTTGCTGCGATGTTGAAAGCAGCACAGGCATGTCGGAGCCTTTTGTTTACAAGGAAACTCAAACCTCGAGTTTCCACCATCCGTAGATTTGTTCTACCTCTTCCTGCTGTTATCTTGTTTACCAGACGTGCTTTGTGAGTTTGCGTCTTGGATCCCGAGGATCAGCAGGTGGAATCATGCTCAACACAAACATGCATTTAGAGAGGCTCTGTTGAGCTTCCCTGTGTGTCTGCGCCAGCTTCCTGTGTGTGTGATAAAGACCAGCAAAGCACTTGAATGGATAGACAGTAGTACACAGCACATGGCAACAGAAGACAGACTTTTCGTGTGGTCGGCTTATCGTATCTCAGAAATGTAAAATTCTGCCATACTGTAGCTGATCGCAGCCGTTCGAGTCGATGCTCGTGATTCCTCCAGACCCGGCGCAGCACGTTTCAGAAGCATCCCAGCAGAGGCTTTCTGCTCTGCTTAAAATATGCACCACGTCTGACGGGAGCCGAGTCGAGCTGCATCGAGCAGATCGAGCCAGGCAGCGAGTTAGACGCAGGAACAGCATGGAGCATCTGGTCAATTTTCAAAACCCCCCCGTGGAGATTCCTGATCGTAAAAACAGATGAAGCGTTTAACTCCATCGGCTTCTCGCCCCAAAGTAGAAGCACAGGAGAAATGATCAAATGAACGCAGGTGAACCCGCTCTGACATCATCGAGCCACGCCCGGCAGAAACAAGGTGTGAGCTTCATTATTTCATCACACATCAGCGTCTCACACCGTGCCTCAAGATGAAGGGAATATTCCTCACACTAATATCCTCAGGACTTTGTAAACCTGCACACCTGTTGTTGATTGCATCAGTATTCATCAGAGAGAGCGAAAGACGACGATGTTCCCTCAGTCAGTAAATCAGTTAAATCTTCTTCTAAATGTTCTGACACCTTCAGGTCGTTTGGCCCTTCTGTGCAAATCTCCCCTCTGCTATTAAACATGAAATACTCGCAGGTAAAAACACATCACCAGGCAAACAGGCCTGTCGAGCCCCGAGGAAGGAAGGCGGTTCAAGACCCAAATGCAAAGCAGTCGCCCATGAGACAGGATTAGGTCTCCACTGAGGATGGAGGGAAAGATTAAAGCGTACAATGAAATATGGGAAGGCCAACGACTCATGCACGAGGAGCACCAACAAACAAGCAGAGACTAACTGGGGCAGACGCACAAACCGGACTGGGTGATTGCTTAAATGGAGAGAGTGGGGAAACATGCTGAGGACATCTTGTGGACCGATCGAGCAATGCAACCCAACACACCACGGCTCAGACTAAAGGAGGAACATTTAATAATGCATAACGCTGAGAAATATTAGATATAAGGTGTTGCATTAACGGGTTACACAGTCATACGTATAACTTGATTTATCGTCTATTTAACGAGATATTCTGGTTAAGATGCGACCTGTTGTTGTTGGCCTGGAGCATCTTAACCAGGGTCACTGTTTCAGATATGAAGAACTCCGTCGAGTCTTCACGTCTGCAGATGATCCATCAGGATGCACAGCAAGATGCAAAAACGTCAACGGACATCTGGTCGATTAGGATTACCAACACGTTCCCATTAAATACAGATGCTGCTTTGTTACATCCCTCTGCGTCTCACACAGACACATGTTCAGAACATGTGGTCAACACTGTCTGAAAGGAAGAAGATCATGATTTGGGTTCAAAGAAGTTACAGGTTGTCATACGTAACTTTCCTTACGTGGACTTTGTACTGCGTCTCGTGATGCCTGTGCAGTCGATGTAACACTGATCAGTGTTTGACACTCTGGGAACTTGAACAACATGAATGCAGACGTGCCCGTCTCTTCTTCTTCCTTCGTTCCTCTCTTAAATGTCTCGCATGCCTCGTGAGTCACGGCTCGTGCCTCCACAGTCAAACCCAAAGTGTCGTGCTGCTGTGTGCACGAATCTTGCTGATGGACTTTAATTGATCCATCCCACCTGTGTTCCAGCAAAGAAGAAGCTGTTCCATCCCATTCAATTACAGCTGGTAATCACATATTTATTGTGGGCAGAGCACATCTGGAGAAGATGCCGGCAAACGTCTGTGAATGCTCATTTAGAAAACCGACCCGACGTGAAAATCCTCCAAAGGGAATAACATGCCTGCTTGATTATAGAGCGGCGCTGAGAGGTGAGGAACGGGAACGCTGCTGTCGACATTTCTTGGCATAAAATAAAATTAATCACTGGCTCCCGTCTATATGTGTAGCTGTGATATCTTAACTTGCTAGGAGCTTCTCGGTTTGTGAAATACTCACAAAATAAGGTTTAACATGGACGGATGAAGGAAAGCTACCGTGGACGGCCTGTTTTATTGTTAATGAACAGCTGTGATGCTTTTGTGCAGACCGCTCCTGAAGTCTAAGATGATGGTGGACTTTAGGAAGAAGCAGCGGAGGACCTTGGCATTGCAAACTGAGTCTGTGGTGAGAAAAAGGCAATGCAGTGACTGTTTCACCTCAGACGCTTGAGGAAATTCATCTGAAATACTGAGTAATTTCTTCTCCTGCACCACTGAGAGCGTCCTGAAGGGGGAACATCACTACCTGGTACGAAAACCAAAGAAAGAACAAGGCCGCAAGGTTCTGCAGAAACTGGCTCTTTTGGCTGGATGTACAAGAGGTGGCGTTGTACCGGGCCTTCGGGTCTTTTCAGTCGGGGAACATCTCTCCATCTCTGTCCGATCTGATCTGCAGGCTCTCGCTGTGTTCCTCATGTGAATAGACGAGCAGACAAATGCTTCGTAAATAAACAAAAAAAGATGAATTATGAGTCAATCTGAAAAGACCTTAAAGGATATTTACACCAGGCACGGTAAAAAAAAAAAAGAGCCGTGGTTCATTTTCTATGGACGGCAGGAGATTTGTGTCCCTGCTGTCTCATGAAGAGCTTCTGTCCTCAGGTCCAAGGCGAGGACACGTCCTAAACCAGCACAGCCTCCAGAATCCAGTGTGTGTGCACCTCATATGATTACATGCGACAAACAAACTTGACTGACTGAATGATACTATTTATTGAGACTTTTGATGACTCATTTATTAGATATTATTTATTGTTATTCAATGACAACAGGATATATAGTTGACTGTGAATGAGGCCTTCCTAAGAAAAGGCTGAGACCGCCATCTAGTGACCAAAGCTGGAAACAGCATCTTTGAAGGTTTCTCTGAACTTTGTGTGTTCGATGATCCTTCAACAATCTCCAGCTTCACATATCCTTTATGTATTTATTGTTTTCACCACCATATCTATTTATTTTGAATTGATCTTGTACTATTTGCCAACTCGAACATTCACGCTTCTTCACTGATCTTATTATCTTATTTATTTATCTATCTATTTATTTTTATTTATTTATTTATTTTTCTCTGAATATAACAACTGTTATTAGTATATCTACTTATACTTTAATTTACTCACTGGTTAGTTTACTTGCCCATTTTTTGTTTTTATTTATTTATTTATTTATTTATTTATTTATTTATTTATTTATTTATTTATTTATTTATTTATTTATTTATTTATTTATGTGTTTGTTTGTTTGTTTTTCTCTGAATATAACAACTGTTATTAGTTTTTATTTTATCTACTTATACTTTAATTTACTCACTGGTTAGTTTACTTGCCCATTTTTTGTTTTCCTTTATTATTTATTTATTTATTTATTTATTTATTTATTTATTTATTTATTTATTTATTTTTATTTATTTATTTTTTTTTATTAGCCTTAATTTATTTTTAATTACACTTGTCTATCTGTTGGGGCTGGGTGCCGGAGGGGTAGGGGTGGGGGTTGGTATCTGTTCTGGGGTTTGCTGAATTCAGATTTGTAACTTGAATAATGTTGTTTTTTCAAATATGTAAAATTCAATAAACAGAAAGTTTAAAATAAAATAAAAACATATCCAAAGAAACCTACAGAAATGAAGCTGGTGGGAGATTTGAGTTTGAGTGTCTGTAATAATGCTAAACATGGATTCATTTGAGTTGAACTGAATGTTCATCGTCGGGTGATTTCAGCTTATTTTAATGAAATCAGTAAGTGAAGCTTTCTGCATTAAAAATGTTCATGTTTCATGAGAAGCCTGCACGAAACAAAAAAACTGCTGCAGATGTTTTAACAGTCTGTGGTGGCCTGTTTCCTCTTTCATGGTGTGATGGGAGGAAGCAGCAAGGACGCACGCTCTACTTCTACGATAAGATAAGATGGACTTTAATGATCCCACATCAACAAAGTCACAGCAGCTCGTATGCACAAGGTTGATAAGAAATTACTCACAGGTAAGAATAGAAGAACATTTAAATTCAAATTTATCTATAGAGGTCTAATCTTAATGTATGGGCCAAAGTATAGACTCGGCACTGTTCTAATATAATAATAATTGTAATATAATAAATAGAGGAGAAGGCTGACATGGGTATTTCCTTTATTTTGTCACAGAGCTCTTGTTTTTGTTTTACTGCTACTGCACTCGTGCATTCTTTGACAACCCCTCCATCAATAAATGGCTTTTTGTGTTGACCCAAAATCCAAGCAACTCTGAAGTGTTGTGGAGAAATAGCTGAAGTCAAAGGTCAATGTAGAACAGTCTATGTACACCTTCTGTATAACACACACCTGTTTTCTAATAACAGAATAGTAGATGTACACCTGCTGTATGAGACACACCTGTTTTATATCATTTGAACACTTGTCATATTTTTTATGATTTTTTAAAATATATTTCATAATGTACATATGAGCATTGAAGCAGTGCAGGATCATACTTGTTTTATTAGACACACTTTTTTTTTAAAAATCAAACAATTCTTCATATTTTATAAATACAAGTTTAATACATTTAACACCCACGTCTTATTTTGAAAACCGGAGGTGTCCACAGACTTTCCCAGTGTTCTCAAAGTATTTACCATAAAGTCGGCAATAAGGCGCACTGGAAAATATTGGAGCGGCTGACGTGACCACGCGAAAACGAGAGACGGCTGGAGATAGGAGGTTTATTCATCAGTGCTAAATTGGCTTCATGCCCGATAATATAACTGATTAAATTCCGTCGAGCAGTCTCAGGCATAGATCCCACCCCGCACAGTTTTAAACTTTATCTGACGCAGTTTATTTCCTGCACCCAAACCTCCAGCTGAACTTTTTTCCTGTTGGACTCGTTGTCATAAGCTGTCGTTAGATTAGTTGGACTGGAAACAGCAAAAATCAGCAGTCAGGACGAAGGAGCTCCAACAACCGCTGCCAACACAAGCCGCCATTCTGTGAGTACAAACAGTGAGATAGGAGTGAAAGTAGAGCTGAACACGAGCTCTGAGCAGGAGCAGCTGATCTTTCTGCAGGATAAATGATTTGCTGATAATAATAATAATAATAATAATAATAATAATAATAATAATAATAATAATAGTTTATTATTATTATTAAAATTACAACTAGAAGATTTTGAGTGTGCCTGACTCTGGCCCCGTCGCCTCCATACATTATTACTGACACTGCTCAGTAAATTCAGTATTAATACAACAAGCTGGGTCATCATTGCATTTTTACTGGGCTCTTATTTTGAAGGGACTCTTATTTTGAAAGACTTGTCCTGTGTGTGTGTGTGGGTGCATGTGTGCTTGTTTTGTCTGTGTGTGTGTGGTGTGTCTGTCTCTCTGTCTATGTGTTTGTGTCTGCGAGAGACAAGGATAAAATGGCCGACGTTAAAAATGTAGTCTTGATAGTCTGATATCATACAGAGAGTTCAACAAAGTTAGTCAAAGGGAGGCTTGAGGTTGCCGAGCAACCGGGGTGACCTGCAGGTCAGAGTAATTAGTGTCGGTCCCACTGAGATGCACAGTAAATCTCTCAATGATCCCCCTCGAAGGTGGCCAAAAACAACATATAACATAAGGTATGCCTCAAACCAAAATCCAAAATGGCCACAAGAATCCATGTCTTGTGGACCATGTCCTTGTCAAGTTTTCAGGCCTAAATTGTATAAACTTTGACCTCCGTAGTTAGAGAAAGCACAGGTGCTCCCTGCTCCTGCTGGAAAAATCTCTTCTAAAATAACATGGGAGTGTATAAGGCTGTGAAAGGGAGTAGTCAGTCAATTAATGTGTATAGAGCCAAAAATATAAATGTGACAGCTTCAACAGTTTATCACTGCTTTGACAGACAAGCAGAATATATATATATATATATATATATATATATATATATATATATATATATATATATATATATATATATATATATATATATCGATAACTGGTGATGGTCCAAGAATAGCAGGGTGGGATTCAGATATCTCAAGTGTGTGAAACCACTGGGTGTTACAGTCAAAGAAGTCAGAGGAGAGTATTATTGTTTTTATTATTTAATAGGCTTTTCTATTCAGTTAAATTAACGTGGGCTTGTTTTTCATATCAAGAAATAATAATAGTACCAACGTGTTGTAAAAATTAGGATTGTACTGGGCTGCAGATGTTTTAGCTCTTAGAGGGAGTGTGTGTGTGTGTTTTGTCTTTTGCATATCTTGTGTACTCCCCCTATCTAGCATGTGTTTGTTGAAGCTGCCTGGGAAAGGAGATTTAAAAAATGTTCAAGGACATGAGAGACAGACTAAGGGAAGTGTCATTTTGGACAAGAAACATAATGTTTATTACTAAGGGGAAAACCAAAAAAGGAAATCGTTAGTGGGAAGATGTTCGAGACATTTTGAATGAATTGTATAAAAACCACCTGACAGAGCCTTTTTCTATGTAACCCTTAAATTCAACTTAAACTTTGATACTATGAATCCTCCTTATTCAAAGGTTCTTCTTAAAAAATTCTCATGACAGCTAAGACAGTCTTTTATTTGGCAATAAAGAGAAGAGGGTTGCTGTCAGTAAACTGTCTCTAGAAACCAAAGACCAAGTCCGAAACCTTGGCGTGTTGATAGACTCTGACCTTCAACAGTCACATAAAATCAGTCACCAAAACAGCCTTCTACCAACTTAAGAACATATCCAGAGTTAAGGGCTTTATGTCCCAAACAGATCAGGAGAAGCTAATCCATGATTTCATCTCCAGTAGACTTGACTACTGTAATGGTCTTTTGACCGGACTCCCCCAAAACAAGCTGCAGCTCATTCAGAACGCAGCAGCTCGAGTTTTGACCAGAACAAAGAGGCCCGAACACATCACCCCAGTTCTTAAGTCTTTACACTGGCTCCCAGTTAGCCACAGAATAGATTTTAAAGTTCTGCTACTAGTTTACAAATCACTGAATGGTTTAGGCCCACAATACATAAACGACATGTTAGTAGAATATAGACCCAGTAGGGCTCTGAGATCTACTGACTCAGGTCAGATAGTGGAACACAGAGTTCAAACCAGACACGGTGAAGCAGCATTTAGCAGTTATGCTGCTCACAACTGGAACAAACTACCAGCAGGACTGAAATCAGCCCCAACTCTTAGCACTTTTAAATCCAGGTTAAAAACGTTTCTCTTTTCACGTGCTTATATCTGAGCTCTTTAAAGAATTTCTAATCATAATCCAGTGAATCGTTTAATGTTTTTAATTGTTTTTAAAATTTTCTATTTTAATGATTTTAAATGACATTCTGATGTTTTTAACTTAATTAAATTTTCTCCTCTTTTTATTTTTTTTATTTCTATTGCTACTGCTTGTCTTAATGTCAAATGTTTTTCCTTGCCTCTGTAAAGCACTATGAATTGCCTTGTGTACGAATTGTTCGTTCGTTCGTTTTCTTCCGCTTATCCATGGTCGGGTCGCGGGGGCAGCAGCTTCAGCAGCGAGACCCAGACTTCCCTCTCCCCAGCCACTTCTGCCAACTCTCCCAGGGGGACCCCAAGGCGTTCCCAGGCCAGCCGAGAGACATAGTCCCTCCAGCGTGTCCTGGGTCTTCCCCGGGGTCGCCTCCCGGAGGGACGTGCCCGGAACATCTCACCAGGGAGACGTCCAGGAGGCATCCTCACAAGATGCCCGAGCCACCTCAACTGGTTCCTCTCGATGCGGAGGAGCAGCGGTTCTACTCTGAGCTCCTCGCGGATGGCCGAGCTTCTCACCCTATCTCTAAGGGAGAGCCCAGCCACCCTGCGAAGGAAGCTCATTTCGGCCGCTTCTATTCGCGATCTAATTCTTTCGGTCACTACCCAAAGCTTGTGACCATAGGTGAGGGTAGGAACGTAGATCGACTGGTAAATCGAGAGCTTCGCCTTTCGACTCAGCTCCTTCTTCACCACGACGGACCGGTGCAGAGTCCGCATCACTGCAGAAGTCGCACCGAACGCCGGTCGATCTCCCGTTACATCCTTCCCTCACTCGTGAACAAGACCCCGAGATACTTGAACTCCTCCACCTGAGGTAGGATCTCATCCCCGACCTGGAGACTGCACTCCACCCTTTTCCGGCTGAGAACCATGGCCTCGGATTTGGAGGTGCTGATTCTCATCCCAGCCGCTTCACACTCGGCTGCAAACCGCTCCAGAGAGAGCTGAAGGTCACGATCCGATGAAGCCAACAAGACTAGATCGTCCGCAAAAAGCAGCGACCCAATCCTAAGGCCACCGAATCGCAGCCCCTCGACGCCCTGGCTGCGCCTAGAAATCCTGTCCATAAAAGTTATAAACAGAACCGGTGACAAAGGGCAGCCCTGGCAGAGTCCAACTCCCACGGGAAACAGGTCCGACTTACTGCCGGCAATGCGGACCAAGCTCTGGCACCGAGAGTAAAGGGACCAGATAGCCCGTATCAATGGGTCCGGAACCCCATACTCCCGGAGCACCCCCCACAGGACCCCCCGAGGGACACGGTCGAACGCCTTCTCCAGGTCCACAAAACACATGTAGACTGGTTGGGCGAACTCCCATGCACCCTCCAGGGCCGCGCTAAGGGTATAGAGCTGGTCCACAGTTCCACGGCCAGGACGAAAACCACACTGCTCCTCCTGGATCCGAAGAAAAGACCTTCCAGGGGAGGCTGAGGAGTGTGATCCCCCTATAGTTGGAGCACATCCTCCGGTCCCCCTTTTTGAAGAGGGGAACCACCACCCCGGTCTGCCAGTCCAGAGGCACTGCCCCCGATGTCCACACGATGTTGCAGAGACGTGTCAACCAAGACAGCCCCACAACATCCAGAGCCTTGAGGAACTCCGGGCGGACCTCATCCACCCCCGAGGCCTTGCCACCGAGGAGTTTTTTGACTACCTCAGCAACCTCAGCCCCAGACACGGGCGAGACCACCACGGGGTCCCCAGACTCTGCCTCCTCAACGGAAGACGTGCTGGTGGGATTGAGGAGGTCTTCGAAGTATTCCCTCCACCGACCCAAGACGTCCCCAGTCGAGGTTAGCAGCACACCGTCCCCACTGAACACAGTGTTGATAGTGCACTGCTTCCCCCGCCTGAGCCGCCGGATGGTGGTCCAGAACCTCCTCGAAGCCGTTCGAAAGTTGCTCTCCATGGCCTCACCGAACTCCTCCCATGCCCGAGTTTTTGCCTCCGCAACCGCCGAGGCCGCATTCCGCTTGGCATGTCGATACCTGTCAGCTGTTTCAGGACTCCCACAGGCCAAAAAGGTTCTGTAAGCCTCCTTCTTCAGCTTGACGGCATCCCTCACCGCCGGTGTCCACCAGCGGGTTCGGGGGCCACCGCCACGACAGGCACCGACCACCTTACGGCCACAGGTCCGGTCGGCCGCCTCGACAATGGAGGAACGGAACAAGGTCCACTTGGACTCAATGTCCCCCGCCTCCCCCGGGACATGAGTGAAGCTCTCCCGGAGATGGGAGTTGAAACTCTTTCTGACAGGGGATTCAGTCAGACGTTCCCAACAAACCCGCACAGAACGTTTGGGCCTGCCAGGTCTGACTGCCATCCTCCCCCACCATCGGAGCCAACTCACCACCAGGTGGTGATCAGTTGACAGCTCCGCCCCTCTCTTCATCCGAGTGTCCAAAACATGTGGCCGCAAGTCCGACGACACGACCACAAAGTCGATCATCGAACTACGGCCGAGGGCATCCTGGTGCCAAGTGCACATGTGGACACCCTTATGCTTGAACATTGTGTTCTTATGGACAATCCATGACGTGCACAGAAGTCCAATAACAGAACACCACTCGGGTTCAGATCAGGGGGGCCGTTCCTCCCAATCACGCCCCTCCAGGTCTCACTGTCGCCGCCCACGAGAGCATTGAAGTCCCCCAGGAGCACGAGGGAGTCCCCAGAGGGAGCGCTCTCCAGCAGCCCCTCCAAAGACTCCAAAAAGGGTGGGTACTCTGAACTGCCATTCGGTGCATAAGCACAGACGACAGTCAGGACCCGTCCCCCCACCCGAAGGCGAAGGGAGGCTACCCTCTCGTCCACCGGGGTGAACCCCAACGTACAGGCGCCGAGCCCACCCCCGCTCTGCGCCTCTCGCCGGGGGCAACTCCAGAGTGGTAGAGCGTCCAGCCCCTCTCAAGGAAACTGGTTCCGGAACCCACGCTATGCGTCGAGGCGAGCCTGACTATATCTAGCCGGTACCTCTCAACCTCGTGCACCAGCTCAGGCTCCTTCCCCGCCAGAGAGGTGACATTCCACGTCCCCAGAGCCAGCTTCTGCAACTGGGGGTTGGATCGCCAGGGTCCCCGCCTCCGACTGCCGCCCATCTCTCTTCGCACCTTCTCCCCCCTGAGACCCCTCCCATGGGTGGTGGGCCTATGGGAAGGGTGTGTACGAATTGTGCTATACAAATAAACTTGTGTTTCCTCTCCAGGTCAAAGGGTGCATGAGCTGAGCAGCATGAATCCGGGTGAGGACGGCAAGGAGGGAGTCCCTGGACCTGGACCTGGACCCAGCTGTCTGTCCGCCAAGAGTGACCGCTCAAAAGACATTTTTATTGAATTTAAATCTGAACAATCATCAGACAATGAGTAAGTTATTACCTTTAATTGCTAATAATTATAAATTCTTTATAGTATTTTATGGAAGTAGACTTTTACTAAACAGGTGAACTTGAATTATTTTTCTGTATAGATAGATATGTATGTACATTGAAAGAGTTCTTGGTGGCTGTATTTGTACCTTTACCTTGTGTTTTTTATGTGTGGACAGACACATTACATTTAGTAACAGATCATATCCAAAGCGACTTACAGGAGCAATTTGGGCTTCAGTGTTTTGCCCAAGGACACTTTGACAAACTGGAGGAGCCGGGGATCGAGCCACCCTAATGGCATAATGACATAACATGAGCTCATTCCTCCACAGAGTCGACCAGGAGAGCTCTAAGGATCCCAGTGGCGAGCAGCATCAAAGACACCTGGACTCCACATTTAAGGTCTGTACATTGACAACAACTATTGAACTTTTTAGACCAGTGGATTGTCAATCAGTCCAACATGGATCTGATGTTTAGTTCCATGATTTGACATTGATTATGGCATTTATATAATATTCTGTTGCAGCGGCTGGAGGAGAACATTGTCAGTTTTGTAAAGAACGAGCTGAAGACGATCAAGAACAGTCTGAGTTCAGATGACCCAGAAGGCTTAGAGAGTCAGAGGGAGGATGGAGAGCAGAGGAAGAGCAGCAGAGAGTCATTTCTGAAGATCACACTCCATTTCATGAGGGAAATGAAGCAGGACCAGCTGGCTGACTGTCTGCAGAGCAGTAAGAGGATTTCTCTAAAGATTTAACATGATGGATGAATGAGACATTTACTGATGTCTTAAGAGATGGACACTAATATGTTTACATGGATTCTTTAGGGGACTTAAATTGTCATATTTTCTCAAAATCACTGAATGATCTTTTTGTTGTGTCTTCATTTAGGAATTTATTCTGGATGCTGTCAGTCTAAACTTAAATCTAAGCTGAAGGAGAAGTTCCAGTGTGTGTTTGAGGGGATTGCTAAAGAAGGAAACCCAGCTCTTCTGAACCAGATCTACACAGAGCTCTACATCACAGAGGGAGGGACTGCAGAGGTCAATGATGAACATGAGGTCAGACAGATTGAAACAGCATCCAGAAAACCATACAGACCAGAAACAACAATCAGACAAGAAGACATCTTTAAAGCCTCACCTGGAAGAGATGAACCAATCAGAACAGTGATGACAAAGGGAGTGGCTGGCATTGGGAAAACAGTCTTAACACAGAAGTTCACTCTGGACTGGGCTGAAGACAAAGCCAACCAGGACATACAGTTCATGTTTCCATTCACTTTCAGAGAGCTGAATGTGCTGAAAGAGAAACAGTTCAGCTTGGTGGAACTTGTTCATCACTTCTTCACTGAAACCAAAGAAGCAGGAATCTGCAGGTTTCAAGACTTCCAGGTTGTGTTCATCCTTGACGGTCTGGATGAGTGTCGACCTCCTCTGGACTTCCACAACACTGAGATCCTGACTGATGTTACAAAGTCCACCTCAGTGGATGTGCTGCTGATAAACCTCATCAAGGGAGAACTGCTTCCCTCTGCTCGCCTCTGGATAACCACAAGACCTGCAGCAGCCAATCAGATCCCTCCTGACTGTGTTGACATGGTGACAGAGGTCAGAGGGTTCACTGACCCACAAAAGGACGAATACTTCTGGAAGAGATTCAGAGTCAAGAAGCAGGCCAACAGTATCATCTCCCACATCAAGACATCACGAAGCCTCCACATCATGTGCCACATCCCAATCTTCTGCTGGATCACTGCTACAGTTCTGGAGGATCTGTTGAACACCAGAGAGGGAGGAGAGCTGCCCAAGACCCTGACTGAGATGTACATCCACTTCCTGGTGGTTCAGTCCAAAGTGAAGAACATCAAGTATGGCGTAGGAGCCGAGACAGATCCACACTGGAGCCCAGAGAGCACGACGATGATTGAGTCTCTGGGAAAACTGGCTTTTGAGCAGCTGCAGAAAGGAAACCTGATCTTCTATGAATCGGACCTGACAGAGTGTGGCATCGATATCAGGGCAGCCTCGATGTACTCAGGAGTGTTCACACAGATCTTTAAAGAGGAGAGAGGACTGCACCAGGACAAGGTGTTCTGCTTCGTCCATCTGAGTGTTCAGGAGTTTCTGGCTGCTCTTCATGTCCATCTGACCTTCATCAACTCTGGAGTCAATCTGCTGTCAGGAGAACGACCACCTAAGTCTAAAAGAAGAAAATGTGAATCTGCAGAGACACACTTTTACCAGAGTGCTGTGGACAAGGCCTTACAGAGTCCAAATGGACACCTGGACTTGTTCCTCCGCTTCCTCCTGGGACTTTCGCTGCAGACCAATCAGACTCTCCTACGAGGTCTGCTGACACCGACAGGAAGTGACTCAAAAACCTATCAGGAAACAGTCGAGTACATCAAGAAGAAGATTGAAGAGACTCCCTCTGCAGAGAGAAGCATCAACCTGTTCCACTGTCTGAATGAACTGAATGATCATTCTCTAGTGGAGCAGATCCAACGCTACCTGAGATCAGGAAGTCTCTCCACAGACAAACTCTCTCCTGCTCAGTGGTCAGCTCTGGTCTTCATCTTACTGTCATCAGAAAAAGATCTGGACGTGTTTGACCTGAAGAAATTCTCTGCTTCAGAGGAGGCTCTTCTGAGGCTACTGCCAGTGATCAAAGCCTCCAAGAAAGCTGTGTAAGTTTCAGCTGGAGTTAAATAAGATGTGTGTGAAACTGAAAGTTTTGGTGCAGTGTGCTTTTCTTAGTATTTTAAATTTTGTAATCAAGTAATCCAAAAGGATTCAGATTTGATTATATGTTTTGGATGTTTAATAATTATAAAAAATGCCCCATAATTTAGTATTCAGTATCTGATTACATCCGATACATAGAGTAATCTGACCCAATACTACTTGTTTCTTTTCTGCTGTCTCTTCAGACTAACTGGCTGTAACCTCTCCCGGAGAAGTCTTGAAGCTCTGTCTTCAGTTCTCCGTTCCCAGTCCTGTAAACTGACAGAGCTGGACGTGAGTAACAACGACCTGCAGGATTCAGGAGTGGAGCTGCTGTCTACTGGATTGGAGAGTCCACACTGTACACTGGAAAGTCTCAGGTAAGGATTCATTAACCTGTTCAAACGCTCTGATTCACTCATTGTATTTATTTTCGGTTCATTTATTTGGACACTTGTGTTTGACTGACGCAGCAGGACCCTCAGATGATCTTCCATGTGTGTTGTTTTGTGTGTTTTCAGGCTGTCAGGCTGTCTGATCACAGAGAAAGGCTGTACTTCTCTGGCCTCAGCTCTCAGGTCCAATCCCTCCCATCTGAGAGAGCTGGACCTGAGCTACAATCATCCAGGAGACTCAGGACTGAAGCAGCTGTCTGCGGGACTGGAGGATCCACAGTGGAGACTGGACACCCTCAGGTATGAAGACCTCTACTGATAGAGGAGATGTTTTTTCTTCTTTGGTTCTTCTGAAGTCAGATGAAGACAGTCTTCGGGATGTTGTTGTTTCAAATATGTATGTTCCCTTGCGTCAGGGTGGAGCCTGCTGGAGGCCAATGGTTGACACAAGGTCTGAGGAAGTGTAAGTGTGAAAACCATCTTCAGACTGTGACATCACTCCTTCAAATCTCTGATGTCATCATCAATAAATGAGCAGATGATAGATTATTAACTGTCTTGTTCTCTCCATCAGATTCCTGTGAACTCACAGTCGACCCAAACACAGTAAACATAGATATCAAACTGTCTGACAACAACAGGAAGATGACACGTGTGAAGGAGGTTCAGTCATATCCCGATCATCCAGACAGATTTGACAGTCATCAGGTGCTGTGTAGTAATGGTCTGACTGGTCGCTGTTACTGGGAGGTGGAGTGGAGAGGAGGAGTTCATATAGCAGTGAGTTACAGAGGAATCGTAAGGAAAGGGCATAGTGAGGACGGGGTGTTTGGCATGAATGATCAGTCCTGGAGACTCTTCTGTTCTGATGATGATGGTGGCCATGCTGCCTGTCATGATAACCGTAGAATACCCATCGCCTCCTCCTCGGTCTCTAACAGGGTAGCAGTGTATGTGGACTGGCCTGCTGGCACTTTGTCCTTCTACAGAGTCTCCAACGACACACTGTTCCACCTCCACACCTTCAACACAACATTCACTGAACCTGTTTATCCTGGGTTTTCACTCTGGTCCAGCAATCTTTCCTCAGTGTCTCTGTGTTCTCTGTAGGATGGAGAGTATGAAAGTATGGAGATTACCTTGAGGAAATGTTGTTGACTTTTTACTCTGAGTGTGTTTGGCTTTCTCAAAACCCAGGATAAGCAGGAAGACTGAGGTACGGTGGCCGGGAACCCTCAATGCTGCAAATAAAAGAAACGCTGCAAACAAAAAGAAACAGCGCTGCAAATAAAAGAAACATTGCAAACAAAAAGAAACAGCGCTGCAAATAAAAGAAACATTGCAAACAAAAAGAAACAGTGCTGCAAATAAAAGAAACGCAGCAAACAAAAAGAAACAGCACTGCAAATAAAAGAAACGCTGCAAACAAAAAGAAACAGCGCTGCAAATAAAAGAAACAGCGCTGCAAATAAAAGAAACACTGCAAACAAAAAGAAACAGCGCTGCAAATAAAAGAAACTCTGCAAACAAAAAGAAACAGCGCTGCAAATAAACACTGCAAACAAAAAGAAACAGCGCTGCAAATAAACACTGCAAACAAAAAGAAACAGCGCTGCAAATAAAAGAAACAGCGCTGCAAACAAAAAGAAACGCCGCAAACAAAAAAAAAGGGGTGCAAATAAAAGAAACGCTGCAAACAAAAAGAAACGGCGTTGCAATTAAAATAAACGCTGCAAACAAAATGAAACAGCGCTGCAAATAAAAGAAACGCTGCAAACAAAAAGAAACAGCGCTGCACATAAAAGAAACACTGCTGCAAATAAAAGAAACGCTGCAAACAAAAAGAAACAGCGCTGCACATAAAAGAAAGGCTGCTGCAAATAAAAGAAACGCTGCAAACAAAAAGAAACAGCGCTGCAAATAAAAGAAACATTGCAAACAAAAAGAAACAGCGCTGCAAATAAAAGAAACGCTGCAAACAAAAAGAAACAGCGCTGCAAATAAAAGAAACACTGCAAACAAAAAGAAACAGCAGTGAAAATAAAAGAAACGCCGCAAACAAAAAGAAACAGCACTGCAAATAAAAGAAACGCTGCAAACAAAAAGAAACAGCGCTGCAAATAAAAGAAACAGCTGCAAACAAAAAACTCCACAATGGAAGTGAATTACCGGGGACTATTATTGCTGGTGCACCTGTAGTTTTTTTTATGTGAGCGAAGAAGAAGAAGAAGAAGAAGTAGTACAGAAGCGTATTGCATTCACTTGAAAAAAATTAATTTGACACCTGATATCGTAATTACGAGATAAGGAAAGGTGCCTTACTGGCCACTGCACTTCGGTAAAGTTAGAAAGATATTGGCACTTCCGAGATCAATAACTTTAAATTGAAACGTTGTTAAAACACAAAACGCATTTTTTCAACCGTAGTAAGACAGACAGCAAGCTACAACCTAATGTTCATCACAACGAGCTACAACCTACTGCCATTATAACCTCCACATGTGGATGTCGCAACATTTTCATGATCACATCACACCGATTCCAACTTCCATACACTTGTTGTTGCTATCTATCAGAAAATCCCAAACTAAAGACTGAGATGAAACTTTTTTTGGTGTCACTAAACATTTCTGAAACTGCAAACTGTTGAATTTGTTCACTCCAACAGAGGGCAGCATCACGCCACCAATGAAGAGGAAGTTCAGAGGAGAAATCTGTTGAGTGACTGTTACACTTATATTTACTCTCAATACTCAACCTGCAACAATGCTTAGCTGCCTGATATGTTGTAAAATGTGATTCATCAGACCAGGCCACCTTCTTCCATTGCTCAGTGGTCCACTTTTGTTCTGACCCAGTTGTCGAATATCAGTTTGGTTCTTGTCGAAGTCACTCAAATCCTAACTGTATTCTGTATGTTATGGTTCTATGTCATATTCTGTCGCTGTGCAGCACGAAATAAACTAAATAAATGAGATACATGCAACCAGTCAACTCCTTTATTGTTATTTTTTTCCATTTTCGATCAGCAGAAACGTGGGAAATGTCTTCTCACAACACAGTCTTACAGAATCCACAAGATTATAAAACAGGGAGGAGATCTTTTTTGGATTTGCGGAAGGAAAAGGATATGAGGGAAACAACATTTCAACTCTCTGTATGTCCTGTACGTATGGCAGTGTTGACAATAACGTTGAATGTTATCATCTGTGATGATATGTATCTATCTTCTGGTAACAAATAAGTGCCATTAGATGCCAGCAGCAGCAGCAGCATTTCCATATTTCATGTACAGTACATATGTGTAGCAGGGGCTCCATCTGTGGTTATTGAAACCACCTTTCTCAGCTCTGTTCCTCTTTTTCTAACATCTCCTTAATAGCCAGGTAGATGTCTTCTCCTTTTGCACTGGTCTTAAGGAGACTGACACCCAACAGGTCTTCACAGAAAGCTTTCTTCTCTGTGTTGAAAAAGCTGACATACACTAATAGCTGAGGTCAGTGGACTCATCCACAGCAAGGCCTCCACACGGTGCCTTCTGCATGGCTTCGTCTAGCTGGGTTAGCACATCCTTGGTCATCATCTCACTTTTGTTTGTGGCAGATGATGCTGACATGGGTATTTCCTTTATTTTGTCACAAAGCTCTTGTTTGTGTTGCTGCTACTCTATCAATAAATGGCTTTTTGTGTTGACCCAAAATCCAAGCAACTCTGAAGTGTTGTGGACAAATTGCTGAAGTCAAAGGTCAGGAGTTCAGAAAGTGTTCAGGAGCCTCTGATGTCTGATGCTGTTTTATTTATTGACACCTAACCAAGGAGAATTAGAGACACTGTCAAAGTTCATCAGAAGTGCCTGAGTCGGTCTCACGTTCTGCCCAACTCATCCTGGTGGATCGACTTTAAACCCCAAGATAACAGCACAAATACTACATCTATTATGTCTATGAAGGCAGCAACAGTTCTCTTTGACGACTGGGACCTAGTGAAAGACAAACAGTTAATACTGCCGAGGACCTCAAGGCCCACACGTGACCTCGTGTTAGCTAAGAATAGAAAATTCCAGAACACGAGGGAACAGTCATGAGCACGTTGTTGGGCAGTGAATGTGTGGCTCAGGATCCTGGTGGACTGGTCTTATTGGGCCCTGAGACGACTTCTTTTATGTGATCTCACTTGAGATTTGAGTGGGTACGTTTGTTCAAACACTTTATGTTTTGTCTCATAATGGAGTTTCACATTGGCACTTTTTAATAAGTGCCACAGTTTCTGCTCATATGAGACACACTGGTTTAGTGCTCCCTGTGGGAAGTGTGAACAGAAAGGAGTCTGTCCATTCTGGATTAAAAGACGTTTTCTTTTTTGAGAGCGACTCTTTCTTAGCCTCACCCTTTCTCAGTCTCACTCGTCCGTGTCTCACCCTTTCTCAGTCTCACTCGTCCGTGTCTCACCCTTTCTCAGTCTCACCCTTTCTGTCTCACCCCTCCTTGTCTCCCCCCTTTTTCAGTCTCACCCCTCTGTGTCTCTCCCTTTCTCAGTCTCACTGCTCCGTGTATCTCCATTTCTGTCTCACCCGTCCGTGTCTCTCCCTTTCTCAGTCTCACTCCTCCGTGTCTCTCCCTTTCTTAGTCTCACCCCTCCGTGTCTCTCTTTTTCTCTGTCTCACCCCTCCGTGTCGCTCCTTTTTTCAGTCTCACTCCTGCATGTCTCTCCTTTTCTCAGTCTCACTCCTCCGTGTCTCTCTCTTTCTCAGTCTCACCCCTCCGTGTCTCTCCCTTTCTCAGTCTCACTCCTCCGTGTCTCTCTCTTTCTCAGTCTGACCCCTCAGTGTCTCTCTCTTTCTCAGTCTCACTCCTCCGTGTCTCTCTCTTTTTCAGTCTCACCCCTCCGTGTCTCTCTCTTTCTCTGTCTCACTCCTCCGTGTCTCTCTCTTTTTCAGTCCCACCCCTCCGTGTCTCTCCTTTTCTCAGTCTCACTCCTCCGTGTCTCTCTCTTTCTCAGTCTCACCCCTCCGTGTCTCTCCCTTTCTCAGTCTCACCCCTCAGTGTCTCTCCCTTTCTCAGTCTCACCCCTCAGTGTCTCTCTCTTTCTGTCTCACTCCTCCGTGTCTCTCTCTTTCTCAGTCTCACTCCTCCGTGTCTCTCCTTTTCTCAGTCTCACCCCTCCGTGTCTCTCTCTTTCTATGTCTCACTCCTCCGTGTCTCTCTCTTTCTCTGTCTCACCCCTCTGTGTCTCTCCTTTTCTCAGTCTCACTCCTGCATGTCTCTCCTTTTCTCAGTCTCACTCCTCTGTGTCTCTCCTTTTCTCAGTCTCACCTCTCCGTGTCTCTCTCTTTCTATGTCTCACTCCTCCGTGTCTCTCTCTTTTTCAGTCTCACCCCTCCGTGTCTCTCTCTTTCTATGTCTCACTCCTCCGTGTCTCTCTCTTTTTATGTCTCACTCCTCCGTGTCTCTCTCTTTTTTAGTCTCACTCCTCTGTGTCTCTCCTTTTCTCAGTCTCACCCCTCCGTGTCTCTCTCTTTCTATGTCTCACCCCTCCGTGTCTCTCTCTTTCTATGTCTCACTCCTCCGTGTCTCTCTCTCTTTCTCTGTCTCACTCCTCCGTGTCTCACCCTTTCTCAGTCTCACCCCTCCGTGTCTCACCCTTTCTCAGTCTCACTCCTCCGTGTCTCACCCTTTCTGTCTCCCCCCTCCTTGTCTCCCCCCTTTTTCAGTCTCACTCCTCCGTGTCTCTCTTTTTCTCTGTCTCACCCCTCCGTGTCTCTCCCTTTCTCAGTCTCACTCCTGCATGTCTCTCCTTTTCTCAGTCTCACTCCTCCGTGTCTCTCTCTTTCTCAGTCTCACCCCTCCGTGTCTCTCCCTTTCTCAGTCTCACCCCTCAGTGTCTCTCCCTTTCTCAGTCTCACCCCTCAGTGTCTCTCTCTTTCTGTCTCACTCCTCCGTGTCTCTCTCTTTCTCAGTCTCACTCCTCCGTGTCTCTCCTTTTCTCAGTCTCACCCCTCCGTGTCTCTCTCTTTCTATGTCTCACTCCTCCGTGTCTCTCTTTCTCTGTCTCACCCCTCTGTGTCTCTCCTTTTCTCAGTCTCACTCCTGCATGTCTCTCCTTTTCTCAGTCTCACTCCTCTGTGTCTCTCCTTTTCTCAGTCTCACCTCTCCGTGTCTCTCTCTTTCTATGTCTCACTCCTCCGTGTCTCTCTCTTTTTCAGTCTCACCCCTCCGTGTCTCTCTCTTTCTATGTCTCACTCCTCCGTGTCTCTCTCTTTTTTAGTCTCACTCCTCTGTGTCTCTCCTTTTCTCAGTCTCACCCCTCCGTGTCTCTCTCTTTCTATGTCTCACTCCTCCGTGTCTCTCTCTTTCTATGTCTCACTCCTCCGTGTCTCTCTCTTTCTATGTCTCACTCCTCCGTGTCTCACCCTGTCTGTGGTTTTTGTCTCTTTTTCTTTCCTCCGTCTTTTCGTGTATCTCTCTCTCATCTCACTGCACTGCAACTTCTTAACGTTTCCCGCCTAGAATGCACAGATTTGACTGGCTGAGTGGTATCACGTGGGATGGCTTAACTCGTATGTGATTGGCCTGTGCGTTTCCCTATCCACAAACCGACTACCGTAAAGACTATAAAAGCTGTTAAAGCCTAACCCTGTGTTTGGGCTCTAGGTCCGGGTCTGTATGAGACCGCTTCTGGACCCGGACCGCCTGTTGTCTAACGGTTAGACAAACATTCATTTCAGAAGCAAGTCTGTGCATCGTGTTTTCTCACACTGTAATACCTACTACCAATTATTACAGATTTGTTTTATTGATTAAATATCTTCAAATGAAATAAAACTATCGATGTGGGAGATAGGAGGTTTATTCATCAGTGCTAAATTGGCTTTATGCCCGATTATGTAACTGATGCCGTCGAGCAGTCTCAGGCATAGATCCCACCCCGCACAGTCTGCTGAACTCTATCTGACGCAGTTTGTTTCCTCCACCCAAACCTCCAGCTGAACTTTTTCCTGTTGGACTCGTTGTCATAAGCTGTCGTAAGAGGGGGCTTAGCAAGTAAGTATTATTGTTTTTTTTTTTATTTAATAGGCTTTTCTATTCAGTTAAATTAACGTGGGCTCGTTTTTTATATCAAGAAATAATAATAGTACCAACGAGTTTTACTGTAAGGAAAGTGAAAGTTACTCTTTTGTTTTTCTTCACCCATTTATGGCGCCCCCTGGATGAAGGGCGCCTATACTGCCTATGGCACGGGCCAGCCCTGCACACAAACATCTACATAACCAGCCATGCACATTCACACACCACTTTTTTAAAAATAAAAATGTGTTTCAAGAAGTGATTTCAAAGAAGTCTGGTTCTGCAAGCCTGATGTCCTCTCAGGCTGGGTGGTCCAAAGTCGAGTGGTACTGATGGCAAAAGCACGGTCACCCACCTGAGGACCTAAGGCTGAAACCCGGCTCACAAGGGGTCAACATGTCTGTTATGTAGCCTGCAGTCAGACCCAGGCGTGCTTAAATCAGAAAGAAACAATTTTTTGATGTTTTTTGATGTGTGTTTCAAGGCTGAGATTTAAGTCAGAAATGACCCATAAATTAGAGGCAGAGGAGTAGTGATCAAGACCAACAGTGATTAGAGCTGGTGTGGTTTGGAGAACTGAACAATATGATTTCAGATTAACATGGCTAAGACAGTCTAAAACAGTCTTGATGATCCATGTGCACATGAATGATTTTGAAAGGGTGCGTGAGCTGAGCAGCATGAATCAGGGTGAGGACGGCAAGGAAGGAGTCCCTGGACCTGGACCTGAACCCAGCTGTCTGTCCGTCAAGAGTGACCTCTCAGAAGACGCTATTATTGCATTTGAATCTGAACAATCATCAGACAATGAGTAAGTTATTACCTTTAATTGTTAATAATTATAAATTCTTTAAAGTATTTAATGGAAGTAGACTTTTACTAAACAGGTGAACTTGAATTATTTTTCTGTATAGATAGATATGTATGTACATTAAAAGAGTTCTTGGTGGCTGTATTTGTACCTTTACCTTGTGTTTTTTATGTGTGGAGAGACACATTAGATTTAGTAACAGATCATATCCAAAGCGACTTACAGGAGCAATTTGGGCTTCAGTGTTTTGCCCAAGGACACTTTGACATGCAGACTGGAGGAGCCGGGGATCGAGCCACCCTAATGGCATATTGACATAACATGAGCTCATTCCTCCACAGAGTCGACCAGGAGAGCTCTGAGGATCCCAGTGGCGAGCAGCATCAAAGACACCTGGACTCCACATTTAAGGTCTGTACATTGACAACAACTATTGAACTTTTTAGACCAGTGGATTGTCAATCAGTCCAACATGGATCTGATGTTTAGTTCCATGATTTGACATTGATTATGGCATTTATATAATATTCTGTTGCAGCTGCTGGAGGAGAACATTGTCAGTTTTGTAAAGAACGAGCTGAAGACGATCAAGAACAGTCTGAGTTCAGATGACCCAGAAGGCTTAGAGAGTCAGAGGGAGGATGGAGAGCAGAGGAAGAGCAGCAGAGAGTCATTTCTGAAGATCACACTCCATTTCATGAGGGAAATGAAGCAGGACCAGCTGGCGGACTGTCTGCAGAGCAGTAAGAGGATTTCTATAAAGATTTAACATGATGGATGAATGAGACATTTACTGATGTCTTAAGAGATGGACACTAATGTGTTTACATGGATTCTTTAGGGGACTTAAATTGTCATATTTTCTCAAAATCACTGAATGATCTTTTTGTTGTGTCTTCATTTAGGAATTTATTCTGGATGTTGTCAGTCTAAACTTAAATCTAAGCTAAAGGAGAAGTTCCAGTGTGTGTTTGAGGGGATTGCTAAAGAAGGAAACCCAGCTCTTCTGAACCAGATCTACACAGAGCTCTACATCACAGAGGGAGGGACTGCAGAGGTCAATGATGAACATGAGGTCAGACAGATTGAAACAGCATCCAGGAAACCATACAGACCAGAAACAACAATCAGACAAGAAGACATCTTTAAAGCCTCACCTGGAAGAGATGAACCAATCAGAACAGTGATGACAAAGGGAGTGGCTGGCATTGGGAAAACAGTCTTAACACAGAAGTTCACTCTGGACTGGGCTGAAGACAAAGCCAACCAGGACATACAGTTCATGTTTCCATTCACTTTCAGAGAGCTGAATGTGCTGAAAGAGAAACAGTTCAGCTTGGTGGAACTTGTTCATCGCTTCTTCGCTGAAACCAAAGAAGCAGGAATCTGCAGGTTTCAAGACTTCCAGGTTGTGTTCATCCTTGACGGTCTGGATGAGTGTCGACCTCCTCTGGACTTCCACAACACTGAGATCCTGACTGATGTTACAAAGTCCACCTCAGTGGATGTGCTGCTTACAAACCTCATCAAGGGAGAACTGCTTCCCTCTGCTCGCCTCTGGATAACCACAAGACCTGCAGCAGCCAATCAGATCCCTCCTGACTGTGTTGACATGGTGACAGAGGTCAGAGGGTTCACTGACCCACAAAAGGACGAATACTTCTGGAAGAGATTCAGAGTCAAGAAGCAGGCCAACAGAATCATCTCCCACATCAAGACATCACAAAGCCTCCACATCATGTGCCACATCCCAATCTTCTGCTGGATCACTGCTACAGTTCTGGAGGAAATGTTGAACACCAGAGAGGGAGGAGAGCTGCCCGAGACCCTGACTGAGATGTACATCAAGTTACTAGTGGTTCAGTCCAAAGTGAAGAACATCAAGTATGGCGTAGGAGCCGAGACAGATCCACACTGGAGCCCAGAGAACAGGAAGATGATTGAGTCCCTTGGAAAACTGGCTTTTGAGCAGCTGCAGAAAGGAAACCTGATCTTCTATGAATCAGACCTGACAGAGTGTGGCATCGATATCAGAGCAGCCTCAGTGTACTCAGGAGTGTTCACACAGATCTTTAAAGAGGAGACAGGACAGTATCAGGACCAGGTGTTCTGCTTCATCCATCTGAGTGTTCAGGAGTTTCTGGCTGCTCTTCATGTCCATCTGACCTTCATCAACTCTGGAGTCAATCTGCTGTCAGAAGAACAACGGAAATCTGCAGAGACACACTTCTACCAGAGTGCTGTGGACAAGGCCTTACAGAGTCCAAATGGACACCTGGACTTGTTCCTCCGCTTCCTCCTGGGACTTTCGCTGCAGACCAATCAGACTCTCCTACGAGGTCTGCTGACACCGACGGGAAGTGACTCAAGAACCTATCAGGAAACAGTCGAGTACATCAAGAAGAAGATTGAAGAGACTCCCTCTGCAGAGAGAAGCATCAACCTGTTCCACTGTCTGAATGAACTGAATGATCGTTCTCTAGTGGAGCAGATCCAACGCTACCTGAGATCAGGAAGTCTCTCCACAGACAAACTCTCTCCTGGTCAGTGGTCAGCTCTGGTCTTCATCTTACTGTCATCAGAAAAAGATCTGGACGTGTTTGACCTGAAGAAATTCTCTGCTTCAGAGGAGGCTCTTCTGAGGCTGCTGCCAGTGATCAAAGCCTCCAAGAAAGCTGTGTAAGTTTCAGCTGGAGTTAAATAAGATGTGTGTGGAACTGAAAGTTTTGGTGCAGTGTGCTTTTCTTAGTATTTTAAATTTTGTAATCAAGTAATCCAAAAGGATTCAGATTTGATTATATGTTTTGGATGTTTAATAATTATAAAAAATGCCCCATAATTTAGTATTCAGTATCTGATTACATCCGATACATAGAGTAATCTGACCCAATACTACTTGTTTCTTTTCTGCTGTCTCTTCAGACTAACTGGCTGTAACCTCTCCCGGAGAAGTCTTGAAGCTCTGTCTTCAGTTCTCCGTTCCCAGTCCTGTAAACTGACAGAGCTGGACGTGAGTAACAACGACCTGCAGGATTCAGGAGTGGAGCTGCTGTCTACTGGATTGGAGAGTCCACACTGTACACTGGAAAGTCTCAGGTAAGGATTCATTAACCTGTTCAAACGCTCTGATTCACTCATTGTATTTATTTTCGGTTCATTTATTTGGACACTTGTGTTTGACTGGCGCAGCAGGACCCTCAGATGATCTTCCATGTGTGTTGTTTTGTGTGTTTTCAGGCTGTCAGGCTGTCTGATCACAGAGAAAGGCTGTACTTCTCTGGCCTCAGCTCTCAGGTCCAATCCCTCCCATCTGAGAGAGCTGGACCTGAGCTACAATCATCCAGGAGACTCAGGACTGAAGCAGCTGTCTGCGGGACTGGAGGATCCACAGTGGAGACTGGACACCCTCAGGTATGAAGACCTCTACTGATAGAGGAGATGTTTTTTCTTCTTTGGTTCTTCTGAAGTCAGATGAAGGCAGTTTTCGGGGTGTTGTTGTTTCAAATATGTATGTTCCCTTGTGTCAGGGTGGAGCCTGCTGGAGGCCAATGGTTGACACAAGGTCTGAGGAAGTGTAAGTGTGAAAACCATCTTCAAACTGTGACATCACTCCTTCAAATCTCCGATGTCATCATCAATAAATGAGCAGATGATAGATTATTAACTGTCTTGTTCTCTCCATCAGATTCCTGTGAACTCACAGTCGACACAAACACCACAAACAGAGAGATCAAACTGTCTGACAACAACAGGAAGATGACACGTGTGAGGGAGGTTCAGTCATATCCCGATCATCCAGACAGATTTGACAGTCTTCAGGTGCTGTGTAGTAATGGTCTGACTGGTCGCTGTTACTGGGAGGTGGAGTGGAGAGGAGGAGTTCATATAGCAGTGAGTTACAGAGGAATCATAAGGAAAGGGCAGAGTGAGGACGGGGTGTTTGGCATGAATGATCAGTCCTGGAGACTCTTCTGTTCTGATAATGATGGTGGTTACGCTGCTTGTCATGATAACCGTAGAATACCCATCGCCTCCTCCTCGGTCGCTAACAGGGTAGCAGTGTATGTGGACTGGCCTGCTGGCACTTTGTCCTTCTACAGAGTCTCCAACGACACACTGTTCCACCTCCACACCTTCAACACAACATTCACTGAACCTGTTTATCCTGGGTTTTCACTCTGGTCCAGCACTCTTTCCTCAGTGTCTCTGTGTTCTCTTTAGGGTGGAGAGTATGACGAACAAGAAAATTTCTAAAGAAATTTTGAGTGTGCGTGACTCTGGCCCCGTCGTCCCCATGCATTATTACTGACACTGCTCAGCAAATTCAGTACTAGAAAAGAAATTTTGAGAGTGACGAGTGGGCTGTTGCTGGGGGTCTGTATTCAAAAAGCACACTTCAAATAGTCATTTTTAACATGTTCATTTAGACACAGGAGCAGCTAGCGCTTTTGTGCTAGCAATTAGCTTGTTGGCATTAGCATGGTATCCTTAGCTTGTTAGCGCTGAAGCGCTAGCAATTAATATCAGCATGTTAACATGAGCATGTTAACACTGATGCGCTAGTAGTTAACATTACCATGTTAGCATTAGCATTTTAACATTAGCATGTTAGTATTAACATGTTAACATTAGCATGTTAGCATTAGCATGTTAACAATAGCATGTTATCATTAGCATGTTAACGCTGATGCACTAGCAGTTAATATTAGCATTTTAGCATTACCGTGTAAGCATTAGTAATTAGCATTACCATGTTGCATTAGCGCTAGCAATCAACATATCAACATGAGTATGTTTGCATAAGCATGTTAGCAATGATGCGCTGGCAATTACCATCAGCTAACGTGCTAGCTGCTCTGCTGTCTCTGTCTGCCATTTTACACAGACAGGTTCAAATTAAGTGCCAAGAACTACTAAAATGGCTGCCGCTCGGCTTCTGTCTGCTGGCCCCTCCCCCCTCTCCTCCTTCAAGCAGGCTGAGGTTGCCAAGCAACCAGGACCAACTGTAATCAGGGGAGCAGTTACTGCACCTGTTAGAATGTCACTTAGAGACTGAGAGAAAATGCTGAGACCTCCTCTCGAACAGGAAGGACTCCTGGCCAAACCGTATGTCCAATCATTGAGCCGACTTAACCACAAGCAAGATGAGACCTTCCTGATCGTTTTACACACATATTGTTTTGTGTCGAGAAATGAAGAAATGTGCCCGTAGGAGCAAGAGAGAGAAACGTTACTTCTGCCTTCCTCCAGAAAATTTCCCACTTTTTTAACATGGAGTATATGAAGCTGTGGGAGGGAGTAGTCGATCAATGAGCGTGTAGGGAGCCAAAACTATAACAGAGACAGCTTCAACAGTGGCATCACTGCGACCGCCTCAAATTTTCCTACGTTTGATGGTATAATCACGTCTGTAGCTGTGCATTTGCGGCCACAGTCGCAGTTTACAAATTTATTTTTCTACGACTTTTTTCTCTCCCCCTCCACTCTAGCGATGACATTACTCACTCTAGCTCTGGAAAGTTCTCGCAATACACACCCATTCGTTTGGCGTCGTTTTTGGCGATTTTTGGCAAAACCGTTTGCCGAAACTCTTCATAGCATAGCAATGGATTCCCGGCCGAGCCGCACGTTTTGATACCCATTTTGTGTGTGTGCGACAAAAACTCTGGGGGGAGTAGCGAGACAAAAAAAGGGCGGAAGAATAATAATAAGCGCGGTGGATAACATATAGTTTCCGCCTTGCACGCACACTCAATGATTGAAACATGTCCTTCAAAGTTAGAAGCTGTGAGGATTAGCTTGAGGAAATGTTGTTGACTTTTTACTCTGAGTGTATTTGGCTTTCTCAAAACAATAAGCAGGAAGACTGAGGTGATTCAGCTGAAAGATGCAGGTTATGGCCAAAAGTTTCTTGACCTAATTGTGTCCCATAGTCCCAAGATGCCACATGTCTTTATCTCAGACCACTAATGGCTTTTGTTAGCATGATCTTATCTTGTTCTTCCTGTAGTTTCTCTGGAATGGCAACATTTTAATGATACTTCCTCTGTTTAAGATCGAATCACCCCCTTTTTCACCTCTCGACGCTCTGAATAAATGAAAATACTGCTAGGTGGAGTGATTATTGAAATCGCCCAAACTCATAGTTCATCTGGATTATATGAATTAATAATAATCAACCCTTAAAATGTAGTTCAACATTGTGGATCCTCACTTGGGCCAGATATTAGAATAATCAGAAGACAATATGCTGAGCTGTGACCAGTCAAATCACTTCCAGAACACTGGAAATGTGCCAAACCGCCATTATAACATTTTCATGATCACATCACACCGATTCCAGCTTTCATACACTTGCAGCATCACGCCACCAATGAAGAGGAAGTTCAGAGGAGAAATCTGTTGAGTGACTGTTACACTTATATTTACTCTCAATACTCAACCTGCAACAATGCTTAGCTGCCTGATATGTTGTAAAATGTGATTCATCAGACCAGGCCTCCATTGCTCAGTGGTCCACTTTTGTTCTGACCCAGTTGTCGAATATCAGTTTGGTTCTTGTCGAAGTCGCTCAAATCCTAACTGTATTCTGTATGTTAAGGTTCTATGTCAGATTCTGTCGCTGTGCAGCACGAAATAAACTAAATAAATGAGATACATGCAACCAGTCAACTCCTTTATTGTTTTTTTTTCCATTTTCGATCAGCAGAAACGTGGGAAATGTCTTCTCACAACACAGTCCTACAGAATCCACAAGATTATAAAACAGGGAGGAGATCTTTTTTGGATTTGCGGAAGGAAAAGGATATGAGGGAAACAACATTTCAACTCTCTGTATGTCCTGTACGTATGGCAGTGTTGAAAATAACGTTGAATGTTATCATCTGCTGTAAGGGGCTGACATGGAGCCCTATCAGCTGGAGCTGCTTGTTGAGGAAAGGATGCTCCATGAACTTAGTTAAAATAACTCACATCCCCTGCATGACCTCCTGAAGAAGCAGAGCAGATTCAGTCAGTGTCCTCCATACATGCACTGACTGTACTGTATTATGTCTATTCTCCTTTTGTATATGTTTTACTTGGAGAGAACTATGTATCTATCTTTCTGGTAACAAACATAGATGGCAGCAGCAGCAGCAGTTTCATATTTCATGTACAGTACATATGCATGTAAAACTACCACTCTTCATCTGTCTTAATCAGCTTCATGAGTCCAAACCACAGAGACTTTAGACAAACATTCATTTCAGAAGCAAGTCTGTGCATCGTGTTTTCTCACACTGTAATACCTACTACCAATTATTACAGATTTGTTTTATTGATTAAATATCTTAAAATGAAATAGATGGGAGATAGGAGGTTTATTCATCGGTACTAATTTGGCTTTATGCCCGATAATATAACTGATAACATTCCGTCGAGCAGTCTCTGCAGACATAGATCCCACCCCGCACAGTTTTGACCTTTATCTGACGCAGTTTGTTTCCTCCACCCAAATCTCCAGCTGAAGTTTTTTCCTGTTGGACCATCAGCAGTCAGCACTCAGAGGTCAGGACGAAGGAGCTCCAACAACCGCTGCCAACACAAGCCGCCATTCTGTGAGTACAAACGGTGAGATAGGAGTGAAAGTAGAGCCAGGACTGCTCAGGAGTTGAACACAGAGTCTTTATTACTCTAATATTAATGTGCAGCTCCACATACTGATGACTTGATGACTGAAGGCAGCTTAAAAAGCTCCATGTATCTTCAGTCAGCAGATGAATATCTATATTAATACATGTTTTGTGTCCGAATACGAGCTCTGAGCAGGAGCAGCTGATCTTTTTGCAGGATAAATGATTTGCTGATAATAATAATAATAATAATAATAATAATAATAATAATAATAATAACTTTATGTATCTAGCAGAGTTTACAGACAAGCAGAAACAGAGAACCAAACCAAACAAAATAAAACAAGATTTAAGAACATGGTGATGGAAACATCCCTAAAAACAGGATAATTTAAAGAAATAAATAATATATAAAAACATATAGGAAACACACATTTCAAATTTAACTACAGACAAAATAAAAACTGTAAACAAGAGGTGGAGGCCACCGGAGGATCGCTCCGTGTTGCTGAAGTTGAGATAACTGGTGACTGCCCAAGAATGGCAGGGTGAGATACAGATGCAGCAACTGCACATGTGAAGATAAGAGAGGAGTGTGTGAAACCACTGAGGTTACCGTCTAATCAGTCAGAGAGGGGCGTTAGCAAAGTAATGTTATTTAATAGGCTTTGCTATTCAGTTAAATTAACGTGGGCTTGTTTTTCATATCAAGAAATAATAATAGTACCAACGAGTTTTACTACTTTTTTACTTTTTTGATTAACAGATGACATCACATGAAAGTAAGTCTATAAAAAATAAAAATGTGTTTCGAGAAGTGATTTCAAAGAAGTCTGGTTCTGCAAGCCTGATGTCCTCTCAGGCTGGGTGGTCCAAAGTCGAGTGGTACTGATGGCAAAAGCACGGTCACCTTTAGTTTCAAGCCTCGACTTTGGACCCACCTGAGGACCTAAGGCTGAAACCCGGCTCACAAGGGGTCAACATGTCTGTAGTCAGACCCAGGCGTGCTTAAAACAGAAAGAAACACTTTTTTGATGTGTGTTTCAAGGCTGAGATTTAAGTCAGAAATGACCCATAAATTAGAGGCAGAGGAGTAGTGATCAAGACCAACAGTGATTAGAGCTGGTGTGGTTCAGTCTTGATGATCCATGTGCACATGAATGATTTGTGTTTCTGCTCCAAGTCAAAGGCCGCGTGAACTGAGCAGCATGAATCCGGGTGAGGCAAGGAGGGAGTCCCTGGACCTGGACGGCAAGGAGGGAGTCCCTGGACCTGGACCCAGCTGTCTGTCGTTTAAGAGTAACTTCTCAAAAGACGCTGTTACTGGATTTAAATCTAAACAATCATCAGACAATGAGTAAGTTATTACCTTTAATTGTAAATCATTTATAATACAAAGAAATAATATAACATAATATAAATTGATAGTATTTTATGGAGTAAGACTTTTACTAAACAGGTGAACTTGAATTATTTTCTGTATAGATGATATGTATGTACATTAGAAGAGTTCTTGGTGGCTGTATTTGTACCTTTACCTTGTGTTTTTTATGTGTGGACAGTGGCGTTCCTTCTGGACGTCAAAAAAGCCACTTCCCGAGCTGTAGGCACAGTAACTTGTGTCTGACGCGAATAACAGGAGATGTAATCCAGTTCAAACGTTTAATAAAAAATAAAATAAAAACAAATTACAATCCGTCACACGGTAGAAAAACTTTATGCTCCCGTGCCTGCCGCAGCTCTAAACATCAGTCACTGCGCACATGACTACCAAAATAAAAGTCCAATATTTAGTTTTATCAGGGAGGGAGCATGAATGATAACTAACATGAGCTTGCTTTATAAATGTTAACATTGTTTCCCTGGTATGCACATGAAATAACATAAAATTATAAATTATGCATCATATTTAAATTGATTTAAGTTAACATCTTATGGCTCTTACATTGCCGGCCCCTAATGATTAAGCCATTACCAACTAAACTACTAAGAGCCATCAAACTCAAGCACTCAACAAATTAACACAAATAATAAGAGTTATAAGCAATTAACTATATTAAACTCTGATTTATCAGTCCCTTTTAAGTTGTTCATTGTGCAATCTTTGTGATCACACTGCTTCCTGTAGCAGACATAGTTTATTTACAGGCCTCTCCAGGACGTTGGTTCTGGTCTGCAGCTTCACTCTGCGTACCATTCCACTGGAGTCAGGTAAGGTTTGGATTATTCTTCCCATTGTCCATGTATTTCGTGGATAAGAACTGTCGACTATGAACACCACATCTCCAGACTTGAAGTTTCTTTGTGGTCTTGGCCTTTTGGCACTCTTGAAGGAGGGGCAAGTATTCTCGTGTCCATCTGGTCCAGAATAAATCCGCTAGATACTGAACTTGCCTCCAGCGCCTCCTTGCATACTGATCATCTTTATTGAAGGTTCCCGGTGGCATGTTGGGTTCTAATTTCATCAGCAACAAATGGTTCGGTGTTAAAGGTTCAATATCACATGGATCAGTTGATAGACTTGTGATCGGTCTGTCGGTGATTATGCTTTCAACTTCACACATGAGTGTGTGAAGACCGTCATCTGAGAGGGTCTGCTCTTTCACTAGGGTACCAAGTATCCTCCGTATAGTACGGATTTGACGCTCCCAAACTCCTCCGTGATGTGAAGCGGCTGGGCTGTTGAAAATCCAAGTTTTGCATAGCCTTTTCAACATGCGATTGGTTCAGGTTTCCGATGGCTTCTCGCAACTCTTTTTCTGCACCGAAGAAATTTGTGCCGTTATCAGAGCGCATGATGGTGACCTGTCCTCTTCTGCTTATGAAACGGCACAAGGCGTTGATCTTCTGGCAGATTTGCCATTTTCTGTTGACCAGCTCGTCCTCGTAGTCTTCTGCAGACTGTGCAGTCTGATACAAGCTTCCTGATGGCTATGTTTGCTTGAGGAATCCAAAATCTTTGTCTTAATTGCGCCAACATGTAGTTGCGCCCGCAGTGACCAACCTTTTCATGAATATCATGCAAGATAAGAGTAGCAGCTCTGGAATGTTTTGAATGGATTGCTGGATGTTTTGCATCCTGTGGCATGGCAGATTTTTCCAGTCGTCCACCAACTCTCAATATGCCATCTTGCAAACTGGGGTCAAGCTTGTACAACTGACTATGACTCTTGATAGCCAGATTGCAGCGGAGAGCCTTTACGTCATTAAAAAACCATTGAGCTTGACTGTGTTGGACGATCTCTCTCTCTGCTGCCATGTTGCCTGTTGCCTGTTGCACAAGTATCCTCTGTCTCGCTGGGTCTATGTCTGACTGACTGACGAAGCATTGGAACTCTTTTCTTTTGCCTTTCAGGTGGATCAATGTTTCTTTGACTTGCAATATCCATGCAATAGCCCTCTTCAGTCTGTCCCAACTTGAGTAGTACTTAAGCTATTGGTTCATGGGGTCAGACTTTTCTTCAGCTATGATTCTGTTTGCTCCGATGGTCTTGACTTCTGAGTCACTTTGTAGATCTTGAGTTGCATTATCTGGTCTCTGTGGCCATTCACTTGCTGGCTGCAATAGAAATTGTGGTCCGTTTATCCACGTGTCACCTTGTAACAAGCTCTCAACTTTCATGCCTCTAGTGGCCTGATCCGCGGGATTGACTGATGATCTGACGTACCACCATTGTTCTGACTTGGTGGCCTCTCGTATGAGGGCAATCCTGTTTGCCACAAAAGTTTTAAAGCGAGCAGTTACACTGTCGATGTCGATATAGACTGCTGAAGTGGGAGCTGGATTTCTTCTTGCAGCATCTTGTCCACCTTAACTGCGACAACTGCTGCAGTTAACTCAAGTCTCGGAATAGTAACCTGTCTGAGTGGGGCCACTCTAGACTTGCCCATCACAAAGGAACAATGGGTTCTTTTTTGCTCGTCCACCAACACAAGATATGATGCTGTGTCATAAGCATTCTTGCTTGCATCGGAGAAGTGATGCAAACGTGCCTCCACTGTGTCTCCAAACCCTACGGGCTTAATGCATCTCCTTATGCTGAAGCTTGAGAGGTGAGTGGGTTCTTCTAGCCATTTGCGCCACTGATCAGCTTGCGTGCCACTGACTTCATCATCCCATCCTCGCTTTTCCTTGCACAGGTCCCTCAAAAGCAATTTGGCTGGAAGTATAACTGGCACCAGGAAACCAAGAGGATCATAGATGGAGTTTACGACAGATAGGAGACCTCTTCTAGTTATTGGCTTGTCCTGCAGCTTGATACTGTATGCAAAAGTATCCTCTTCTGTGCACCACTGCACACCAAGAGCTTGTTCTGTAGGTAGGTCATCATGCGCGAGATCAAGATCTTTTAGCTTGCTGGCTCTGTGCTCTGCAGGGATGGATGATAGGACTTTCCTGCTGTTGCTCACCCACTTTGTGAGGTTAAGACCTCCTTCCATGCACAAGTCTCGAAGGTTTTTCACCAAGGCAACTGCTCCAGCTTAGGAACAGATGTTAAACAGTCATCTACATAAAAGTTTTGCAGAACTGTTTCCACTGCTTCTGGATCTGCAGTGTCCTTTCTGTCTTCTGCCGTTCTTTTCAAGGCATAAGAAGCAACACTAGGAGAAGACGTGACTCCAAAAAAGGTGCACTGCCAGGGGTGCACTTAGGTTGCCATCTGGCCACCAAAAAAACCCTGCAAAAGGTCAGCATCTGCATCAGGAACTCTCACCTGGTAGAACATTGATTCAGTGTCTGCCATCATTGCTAGTGATTCTTCGTGGGACCTCAACAGATCACAGATGAGCGTCACTTGTCATTTTGTCTTTCTTCACAGGTCCACACACCATCCAGCCAAGGGTAGTCAAAGGGTGCGTGAGCGGAGCAGCATGGATCAGGGTGAGGACGGCAAGGAGGGAGTCCCTGGACCTGGACCCAGCTGTCTGTCGTTCAAGAGTGACCGCTCAAAAGACACTATTATTAACTTTAAATCTGAACAATCATCAGACAATGAGTAAGTTATTACCTTTAATTGTTAATAATTATAAATTCTTTATAGTATTTTATGGAAGTAGACTTTTACTAAACAGGTGAACTTGAATTATTTTTCTGTATAGATAGATATGTATGTACATTAAAAGAGTTCTTGGTGGCTGTATTTGTACCTTTACCTTGTGTTTTTTATGTGTGGAGAGACACATTAGATTTAGTAACAGATCATATCCAAAGCGACTTACAGGAGCAATTTGGGCTTCAGTGTTTTGCCCAAGGACACTTTGACATGCAGACTGGAGGAGCCGGGGATCGAGCCACCCTAATGGCATAATGACATAACATGAGCTCATTCCTCCACAGAGTCGACCAGGAGAGCTCTGAGGATCCCAGTGGCGAGCAGCATCAAAGACACCTGGACTCCACATTTAAGGTCTGTACATTGACAACAACTATTGAACTTTTTAGACCAGTGGATTGTCAATCAGTCCAACATGGATCTGATGTTTAGTTCCATGATTTGACATTGATTATGGCATTTATATAATATTCTGTTGCAGCTGCTGGAGGAGAACATTGTCAGTTTTGTAAAGAACGAGCTGAAGACGATCAAGAAAAGTCTGAGTTCAGATGACCCAGAAGGCTTAGAGAGTCAGAGGGAGGATGGAGAGCAGAGGAAGAGCAGCAGAGAGTCATTTCTGAAGATCACACTCCATTTCATGAGGGAAATGAAGCAGGACCAGCTGGCTGACTGTCTGCAGAGCAGTAAGAGGATTTCTCTAAAGATTTAACATGATGGATGAATGAGACATTTACTGATGTCTCAAGAGATGGACACTAATATGTTGACATGGATTCTTTAGGGGACATATTTTCTCGAAATCACTGAATGATCTTTTTGTTGTGTCTTCATTTAGGAATTTATTCTGGATGTTGTCAGTCTAAACTTAAATCTAAGCTGAAGGAGAAGTTCCAGTGTGTGTTTGAGGGGATTGCTAAAGAAGGAAACCCAGCTCTTCTGAACCAGATCTACACAGAGCTCTACATCACAGAGGGAGGGACTGCAGAGGTCAATGATGAACATGAGGTCAGACAGATTGAAACAGCATCCAGGAAACCATACAGACCAGAAACAACAATCAGACAAGAAGACATCTTTAAAGCCTTACCTGGAAGAGATGAACCAATCAGAACAGTGATGACAAAGGGAGTGGCTGGCATTGGGAAAACAGTCTTAACACAGAAGTTCACTCTGGACTGGGCTGAAGACAAAGCCAACCAGGACATACAGTTCATGTTTCCATTCACTTTCAGAGAGCTGAATGTGCTGAAAGAGAAACAGTTCAGCTTGGTGGAACTTGTTCATCACTTCTTCGCTGAAACCAAAGAAGCAGGAATCTGCAGGTTTCAAGACTTCCAGGTTGTGTTCATCCTTGACGGTCTGGATGAGTGTCGACCTCCTCTGGACTTCCACAACACTGAGATCCTGACTGATGTTACAGAGTCCACCTCAGTGGATGTGCTGCTGATAAACCTCATCAAGGGAGAACTGCTTCCCTCTGCTCGCCTCTGGATAACCACAAGACCTGCAGCAGCCAATCAGATCCCTCCTGACTGTGTTGACATGGTGACAGAGGTCAGAGGGTTCACTGACCCACAGAAGAAGAAGTACTTCAAGAAGAGATTCAGAGATGAGGAGCAGGCCAGCAGAATCATCTCCCACATCAAGACATCACGAAGCCTCCACATCATGTGCCACATCCCAATCTTCTGCTGGATCACTGCTACAGTTTTGGAGGAAATGTTGAACACCAGAGAGGGAGGAGAGCTGCCCAAGACCCTGACTGAGATGTACATCCACTTCCTGGTGGTTCAGTCCAAAGTGAAGAACATCAAGTATGGCGTAGGAGCCGAGACAGATCCACACTGGAGCCCAGAGAGCACGACAATGATTGAGTCTCTGGGAAAACTGGCTTTTGAGCAGCTGCAGAAAGGAAACCTGATCTTCTATGAATCGGACCTGACAGAATGTGGCATCGATATCAGGGAAGCCTCAATGTACTCAGGAGTGTTCACACAGGTCTTTAAAGAGGAGACAGGACTGTACCAGGACAAGGTGTTCTGCTTCATCCATCTGAGTGTTCAGGAGTTTCTGGCTGCTCTTCATGTCCATCTGACCTTCATCAGCTCTGGAGTCAATCTGCTGTCAGAAGAAGGACCACCCAAGTCTAAAAGAAGAAAATGTGAATCTACAGAGACACACTTTTACCAGAGTGCTGTGGACAAGGCCTTACAGAGTCCAAATGGACACCTGGACTTGTTCCTCCGCTTCCTCCTGGGACTTTCACTGCAGACCAATCAGACTCTCCTACGAGGTCTGCTGACACAGACAGGAAGTGACTCAGGAACCTATCAGGAAACAGTCGAGTACATCAAGAAGAAGATTGAAGAGACTCCCTCTGCAGAGAGAAGCATCAACCTGTTCCACTGTCTGAATGAACTGAATGATCATTCTCTAGTGGAGCAGATCCAACGCTACCTGAGATCAGGAAGTCTCTCCACAGACAAACTCTCTCCTGCTCAGTGGTCAGCTCTGGTCTTCATCTTACTGTCATCAGAAAAAGATCTGGACGTGTTTGACCTGAAGAAATTCTCTGCTTCAGAGGAGGCTCTTCTGAGGCTGCTGCCAGTGATCAAAGCCTCCAAGAAAGCTGTGTAAGTTTCAGCTGGAGTTAAATAAGATGTGTGTGGAACTGAAAGTTTTGGTGCTTTTTGTTTTTTTAAAGGTTGATTTTGATTACATTTACATTTGTAAATGTAAACATTACATTACTACTTGTTTCTTTTCTGCTGTCTCTTCAGACTAACTGGCTGTAACCTCTCCCGGAGAAGTCTTCAAGCTCTGTCTTCAGTTCTCCGTTCCCAGTCCTGTAAACTGACAGAGCTGGACGTGAGTAACAACGACCTGCAGGATTCAGGAGTGGAGCTGCTGTCTACTGGATTGGAGAGTCCACACTGTACACTGAAAAGTCTCAGGTAAGGATACATTTACCTTTTCAGCTGAAATAGCTGAAGTCAAAGGTCAATGGTTAGGAGTGAAGAAAGTGTTCAGCATCCTCTGATGTCTGATGCTGTTTTATTTATTGACGCTTGATCAAGGAGAATTAGAGACACTCTCAAAGTTGATCAGAAGTGCCTGAGGCGGTCTCACATTGTGCCCAACTCATCCTGGTGGATCGACTTTAAACCCCAAGATAACAGCACAAATACTACACGCCCAGAATGAGTCACAGAGAATGTCTTTACCCATGGAGGTGTTACTGTCAGCATGTTCTAGTCTGGAGACACAGATGTCTGTTTACGCAGATTGGACCGTCAACAACAAGCTATCTATTATGTCTATGAAGGCAGCAACAGGTCTCTGTGACCCTGGACACCACAGTGTGGAGATAGACTGGCACCTACTGTTCCCAACCAAAGACAAACAACTGATACTGCTGAGGACCTCAAGGCCACACGGGACCATGTGCAGCCTAAGGATAGAAAATTCCATAACACTGATGACCATTTAACAGCTTACCTGTACACGCTTGTTTTCGCTGATGTTAGCATTGTTAGCATGTTAGCATGCTGATGTTAGCTGTTAGTCTGTGGACTCTTTAACTTTTCATGGTCACTGTAAACGCTCTGATTCACTCATTGTATTTATTTTCGGTTCATTTATTTGGACACTTGTGTTTGACTGGCGCAGCAGGACCCTCAGATGATCTTCCATGTGTGTTGTTTTGTGTGTTTTCAGGCTGTCAGGCTGTCTGATCACAGAGAAAGGCTGTACTTCTCTGGCCTCAGCTCTCAGGTCCAATCCCTCCCATCTGAGAGAGCTGGACCTGAGCTACAATCATCCAGGAGAGTCAGGAGTTAACCTGCTGTCTGCGGGACTGGAGGATCCACAGTGGAGACTGGACACCCTCAGGTATGAAGACCTCTACTGATAGAGGAGATGTTTTTTGTTCTTTGGTTCTTCTGAAGTCTTCTGGGGGTGGGTCTCGCTGGAGAGTGCCTGGTGGCCAGGTCTACGCCCTTGGGGCCCGGCCGGGCACAGCCCGAAAGGGTGACATGGGCCCCCCTTCCCATGGAACCACCACCCATGGGAGGGGTCTTAGGGTGCGGGTGCAAAGAGATATGGGCGGCAGTTAGAGGCAGGGACCCTGGCGGTCCGACCCCCGGTTGCAGAAGCTGGCTCTGGGGACGTGGAACATCACCTCTCTGGCGGGGAAGGAGCCTGAGCTGGTGTACAAGGTTGAGAGGTACCGGCTAGATATAGTCGGGCTCGCCTGAACGCACAGTGTGGGTTCCGTTTCCTTGAGAGCGGCTGGACACTCTACCACTCTGGAGTTGCCCCCTGGCGAGAGGCGCAGAGCGGGGGTGGGAATGCTTGTTTCCCCCCGGGTCGACGCCTGTACGTTGGGAGAGAGGGTAGCCTCCCTTCGCCTTCGGGTGGGGGGACGGGTCCTGACTGTCGTCTGTGCCTATGCACTGAATGGCAGCTCAGAGTACCCACCCTTTCTGGAGTCTTTGGAAGGAGTGCTGGAGAGTGCCCCCCATGGTGGGTGAGGATGGCGGTCAGACCTGGCAGGCCCAAACGTTCTGTGCGGGTTTGCTGGGAACGTCTGGCTGAATCCCCTGTCAGAAAGAGTTTCAATTCCCACCTCCGGGAAAGCTTCTCTCACGTCCCGGCGTGGGAGGAGTTCGGTAAGACCATGGAGAACGACTTTCGAAATGGCTTCGAGGGGGTGCACTGTGCAACACTGTGTTCAGTGGGGACGGGGTGCTGCTGACCTCGACTGGGGACGTCTTGGGTCGGTGGAGGGAATACTTCGCAGACCTCCTCAATCCCACCAGCACGTCTTCCCTTGAGGAGGCAGAGTCTGGGGACCCCGTGGCGGTCTCGCCCATCTCTGGGGCTGAGGTCGCTGAGGTAGTCAAAAAGGTCCGCCCGGAGTTCCACAAGGCCCTGGATGTTGTGGGGCTGTCTTGGTTGACATGTCTCTGCAACATTGCGTGGACATCGGGGGCAGTGCCCCTGGATTGGCAGACCGGGATGGTGGTTCCCCTCTTCAAAAAGGGGGACCGGAGGATGTGCTCCAACTATAGGGGGATCACACTCTTCAGCCTCCCCGGGAAGGTCTTTTCGGGGGTCCTGGAGAGGAGGGTCCACAAGATTGTCGAACCTCGGATCCAGGAGGAGCAATGTGGTTTTCGTCCTGGTCGTGGAACTGTGGACCAGCTCTATACCCTCTATACCAGCTCTATAGCGCAGTCCTGGAGGACTCCGCCAAGGCTGCCATTTGTCACCGGTACCGGTAACCTCCTATGGACAGAATTTCTAGGCGCAGCCAGGGCGTTGAGGGGCTGCGATTTGGTGGCCTCAGGATTGGGTCGCTGCTTTTTGCGGATGATCTAGTCCTGTTGGCTTCATCGGAACGTGACCTTCAGCTCTCTCTGGAGCGAGTGTGAAGCGGCTGGGATGAGAATCAGCACCTCCAAATCCGAGGCCATGGTTCTCAGCCGGAAAAGGATGGAGTGCAGCCTCCGGGTCAGGGGATCAGAGCCTGCCTCAAGTGGAGGAGTTCAAGTATCTCGGGGTCTTGTTCACGAGTGAGGGAAGGATGGAACGGGTGATCAACCGGCGGATCGGTGCGGCTTCCGCAGTGATGCGGACTCTACACCAGTCCGTCGTGGCAAAGAAGGAGCTGAGTCGAAAGGCGAAGCTCTCGATTTACCAGTCGATCTACGTTCCTACCCTTACCTATGGTCACGAGCTTTGGGTAGTGACCGAAAGAATAAGATCGCGAATACAAGCGGCTGAAATGAGCTTCCTTCGCAGGGTGGCTGGGCTCTCCCTTAGAGATAGGGTGAGAAGCTCGGCCATCTGCAAGGAGCTCAGAGTAGATCCGCTGCTCCTCCGCATCGAGAGGAACCAGTTAAGGTGGCTTGGGCATCTCGTGAGGATGCCTTCTGGACGTCTCCCTGGTGAGATGTTCCGGGCACGTCCCTCCGGGAGGCGACCCCGGGGAAGACCCAGGACTTGCTGGAGGGACTATGTCTCTCGGCTGGCCTGGAAACGCCTTGGGGTCCCCCTGGGAGAGCTGGACGAAGTGGACGGGAAAAGGTAAGTCTGGGCCTCCCTGCTGAAGCTGCTGCCCCCACGACCCGACTACGGATAAGCTGGAGAAGATGGATGGATGGATGGTTCTTCTGAAGTCAAATGAAGACATTTTTTGTGGTGTTGTTGTTTCAAATATGTATGTTCCCTTGTGTCAGGGTGGAGCATGCTGGAGGCCAATGGTTGACACAAGGTCTGAGGAAATGTAAGTATGAAAACCTCAAATCTCTGATGTCATCGTCAATAAACGAACAGATGATAGATTATTAACTGTCTTGTTCTCTCCATCAGATTCCTGTGAACTCACAGTCGACACAAACACCACAAACAGATACATCAAACTGTCTGACAACAACAGGAAGATGACACGTGTGAGGGAGGTTCAGTCACATCCCGATCATCCAGACAGATTTGACAGTCTTCAGGTGCTGTGTAGTAATGGTCTGACTGGTCGCTGTTACTGGGAGGTGGAGTGGAGAGGAGGAGTTCATATAGCAGTGAGTTACAGAGGAATCATAAGGAAAGGGCAGAGTGAGGACGGGGTGTTTGGCATGAATGATCAGTCCTGGAGACTGTTCTGTTCTGATGATGATGGTGGTTACGCTGCCTGTCATGATAACCGTAGAATACCCATCGCCTCCTCCTCGGTCTCTAACAGGGTAGCAGTGTATGTGGACTGGCCTGCTGGCACTTTGTCCTTCTACAGAGTCTCCAATGACACACTGTTCCACCTCCACACCTTCAACACAACATTCACTGGACCTGTTTATCCTGGGTTTGCGCTCTGGTCCAGCACTCTTTCCTCAGTGTCTCTGTGTTCTCTGTAGGATGGAGAGTATGACGAATGATTGAAACAAGATAGAAGCTGTGAGGATTACCTTGAGGAAATGTTGTTGACTTTTTACTCTGAGTGTGTTTGGCTTTCTCAAAACCCAGGATAAGCAGGAAGACTGAGGTGATTCAGCTGAAAGATGCAGGTTATGGCCAAAAGTTTGTGGATGCAGTTCTTGTGCCGTGACTGGACTTACTCAGTCTAAAGCTTGTACTAATTGTGTCCTATAGTCCCAAGATCCCACGTGTCTTTATCTCAGACCACTAGTGGCTTTTGTTAGCATGATCTGATCTTGTTCTTCCTGCAGTTTCTCTGGAATGGCATAATTTAATGATACTTCCTCTATTTAGGACAAAACATTCACTTGCTGAATATATCTAAGCTAGCTAATCGGTGTCCGTCGCTTCAACTGTCAGTGATCTGAATGTAATGGTAATATATAGAAAAATATATATTTTAAGTCTGTTGCCACACCTTCTGTAGACCATAAAGGACTCAGCTGAACTGTATTCTTTATGTTACTGTCACTGTGCAACACAAAATAAACAATATATAAATGAGATACACAGAAAAAGACATTTTTTTATCAACTCCTTTATTTGTTTATTTTCCATTTTCTATAAACAGAGTCAAAGAGAAACACACTTATTCAACTTATCAATACATTTGTTCTTGTACTATCATAAAAAGACATTGTGAATATACAATGTATCACAGCAAATGGTCCTCACAGTCAGCAGAGAGTAGCTGTTGATCCATGTATCATCAGTGATAAAAATGTGTCTGTGCTCAGACACTAGCATGTGGTATTAAACGAGCAGATGAATGGATGTCCCAAGTTGCAGCGCTCACTGGTCCAGCCTCGAATGTCTGCAAAAACATACAGAGTTAGCGATGGATTCTGATGGAGCGCCATGTTATCAGTCTCATGCAGGTGTGTGTTTTCATGGGAGGTAACATCCATGCAAGGACGCTGAGGTGCAGCCCTATCAGAGAAACCATCTGTTTTCATACCTTGGCTGTTCAGGTAGATGCAGTCATAGCCGTTACCGTTGTGGGCGTACCAGTTGTTGTAGTCGAATGGTGTACCATCATCCCATCTCCAGTAGCCCTGAGGGGGTAGTCGACTTACAGTAAGTATTCGTTACAACACCGTGGAAAAGTCTTTTTCTAAAGCTTGTGTGTGAATGCTAATCTCCGACCTGGAATCTGTGTCCACCTATCCAGGCTGATAAGAAACCAGCCTTCCAGGCCATCTGCTTCAGGTAATGGTCTTCCTGTAAATTGTGGGCTGACGCCAAGCTCGCACCCATATTCTGACACAGGAACTGTATGAAGCAACGAAGAGAGAGGAGGACACACAAGCAAAGCTATGAACAGAACGGTGGACAGACAGCAGCTTGTCTTCTTTCTACTGAAGACATTTAGGAATGAGGACTTTGTGTTGTGATGAGTCCAACATTTAAGAGGAATTCCTAACTCAGTTTTGATGTTGCTGTCAGACTTTGTGCTCAGCTAGGCTAAACACAGCCTGGTCTTACAGGGACGAGGCAGATACGCTGATAAAGTCAATGGGAACATTTCTTCTTATCTCTTGACATGTTTACCTCTGCATTAGTCCAGGAATACACAAGCTTGACCAACAGATAACACTTGTTCTGGTATTCGTGCCAATCTTGAGGACATTTTGAATTTGCGTTCCCTGAAAAAACAAATTTAATTAACATTCAACCTACATTGAGACACAGGGTGAAGGGCTAATGTAACAGAACTGTCATTTTTAGATGAGACCGTGCAGATTTTGTCATATAGATATCATCAACAAGACGAAAGGAGGAGGAACTGCGTCGTCAATTCTGAAAATGTTCTACATTTCTAACATTATCTCTTTACTGTGTTTCTTAAAATCAGCTTACGTGCAGTGTTGTTGTTCAGTAGAACCACTGGTTCAACATCTGCTGTTTAAAGAAGACAGAACATGATAATCAAACATGAACAGTGTGTTTTTTAGGACGAGCAGTAAATATTCCGAAGTATGAACATGTTGCTGTGGATGTTTTGGACGACACTGACCTGGGACTGAAACATCAGCTCTCTCCTCTGAAACAACACCTTCAACTAGAACAACTGAGTGGAAAGACGTTTTTGTACGTGTTAACGAAGGTGAATATTGTTGTCTCTATCCAGATACTATACTGTTTTGTCAGAGTTAAGCTGAAGGAAGTTGTCTGACATTGAGGTCATTAGAATTTAAAGAGAGGTATAGTTGGTCACATCGTCTGCATAGTGGTATACTTAGATTGAAAAAGTGAAGAAAAATGGGGCCAAGGATTGAACCCTGTGGCACACCATATGTCAGTGCAGCAGTATAGGAGACATACTAGGACAACAACATATGCAAACACTCTCCAATAACTGTTAAATGTAAATGTGTTCTCAGCTTTTGCTGCCATGACATTGAAGTAAATTAGAAAAGTCAGAGTTACTATTAATTTTAAATACTGACCTGAATCATCAGCTCTCTCTTTTGTAAGTATTTCTCCCACTGGAACAACTGGGAATACAAACACAGTCAAAACATATTATATTATATTTATAAGTGTTTCTTGATGAATATTTGTGCTCTCCATACAGATGTGGTATTGACTCGACACTTGAATGCCACACGGTTGCAGCTGCTGATGTTGATTGAAGTAATACCACATTATCAAACCTCATTAACAAGGAGATGATTACTTTTCAAACTCTTGATTTACATGGTGAGTATTGCTTCATGTGGAAAGTGTCATGAGATAACCTGATCTGGATAATTCGTTGTTATATTTGGAGTCTAACGATGACTCTACCTGCTGCAGCACTGACAGACAGTGTGACACAGAGAACAGAGATGAGCAGCACAGTCTTCATGATGAACACGATGAATATCTGGAGGAAAAATAAACAGAATCAGGATTTTCATATTTGTTCTGAGCATTAAAGTTAAAGGTTGAAAGTTACGTCTGCTACACAAAGAAAGGACGAGTCCATTCAGAGATTAAAGTAACTGAGTCTGAGCAGGTCTTACCTGGTGGAAATCAGAATCACCTACAATGAACATGAACGTTTGCTGTGCTCTTTATATACTGTCTCTCAGCACAGACTCACCTCACGTGTCAAGCTCTCAACTTAAACACCGGAACAAGATAAGAGCCAATAAAGAAGATTTCCAGACAGTTTACCAGAACTGACGGAGGTCATATGTGAAAGAAGGTCAGTGTGTATGTAGTTGCATCACTGCTTTATGATCCAGACTGCTGCGAAACAATCCTTCATTTCACAACAACATCCGACTGAAATACCTGTCACTGTAAATCCGAACAAAGATTACAAACATTATAGCTTTATTCACTGACTTTGGTGAAACTGGAACAGATTTTATACAGAATATATTTGCTGATTTTCCCTCTAGTAAACATCAGTTATGACCTAATGGGGACTTTAAATCTGTTTTTACAAAATCACGTTTAATGAGTGTGACGAATGGATCATTTATGGTGGCTTGAGGAAGATGTCCAGTAAATTTCTAGAAACTTTCCATTGGAGGTTAAGCTGAGGAATTGTGGAAATATTCCAAATCAGGAACATTCCATGGGAATTATGGAACTAATTACAGGAAATTAACTGGAAACTGTTATTAATACCCCATATCAAATATATTTCCCCCATAATATCATATAAACTTACTTCACTTTATGTAGTCCACTCGTTCAAATGTGTGGCTTCAATAGTTTTGTGCTCTGGGCTCAAAAGTGTGATCCAGGGTTTTAGAAATCAGCTGTGCATGTGATTGATAGCACAGATATTCAAGTGTGCTTGCATGAAATCTGGTTCCCCAACTATATTCAGGTTCCTAGTTAAGGGGCAACCTTCATTTTTTTAAATTCCTGGTTGATTCCCATAAATTCACGTTAATTCTCATTAAAATATTCCAACTTTTAAAATTCCCAGAATGTTGCAACCCTATTAATTCACATTACATTCCGATGACATTTTACAGTTGTCATTATTGACCAGCCAAAGAAAGAGCACTCCTTCCTTGAGAGCAGTAATTGTTACACTCTATGGCATGAGGAAGCGTTTTATTGCTTTAAATCCAGAAAGTCCAGAAAGGAGTTGTCACTGTAATATGATTGAAAGCAGTGTTGTCATTGAAGGAACAACGTCAGAGCAGTTGTGGGTCAAGGCTGTACGTTCAAAACGACTTCGGCCTTTTACTCGTTTGATTAAAATCGCTGAAAACAACGAGACTACATGCAGGTGCCAAAAAAAGCTGTTTTATCAGGAAACTGTGTAAATAAAGAGAGTTAGCAGTTGGAATATTTTAATGAGAATTAACTGTGAATTTATGGGAATCAACCGGGAATTTAAAAAAAATGAAGGTTGCCCCTTAACTAGGAACCTGAATATAGTTGGGGAACCAGATTTCATGCAAGCACACTTGAATATCTGTGCTATCAATAACATGCACAGCTGATTTCTAAAACCCTGGATCACACTTTTGAGCCCAGAGCACAAAACTATTGAAGCCACACATTTGAACCAGTGGACTACATAGAGTGAAGTAAGTTTTGATGATATTATGGGGGAAATATATTTGATATGGGGTATTAATAACAGTTTCCAGTTAATTTCCCATAATTAGTCCCATAATTCCCATGGAATGTGCCTGATTTGGAATATTTCCACAATTCCTCAGCTTAACCTCCAATGGAAAGTTTCTAGAAATTTACTGGACATCTTCCTCAAGCCACCATAAATGATCCATTCGTCACACTCATTAAACGTGATTTTGTAAAAACAGATTAAAAGTCCCCATTAGGTCAGAATTGATGTTTACTAGAGGGAAAATCAGCAAATATATTCTGTATAAAATATGATCCAGTTTCACCAAAGTCAGTGAATAAAGCTATAATGTTTGTAATCTTTGTTTGGATTTACAGTAACAGGTATTTCAGTCGGATGTTGTTGTGAAATGAAGGATTGTTTCGCAGCAGTCTGGATCATAAAGCAGTGATGCAACTACATACACACTGACCTTCTTTCACATATGACCTCCGTCAGTTCTGGTAAACTGTCTGGAAATCTTCTTTATTGGCTCTTATCTTGTTCCGGTGTTTAAGTTGAGAGCTTGACACGTGAGGTGAGTCTGTGCTGAGAGACAGTATATAAAGAGCACAGCAAACGTTCATGTTCATTGTAGGTGATTCTGATTTCCACCAGGTAAGACCTGCTCAGACTCAGTTACTTTAATCTCTGAATGGACTCGTCCTTTCTTTGTGTAGCAGACGTAACTTTCAACCTTTAACTTTAATGCTCAGAACAAATATGAAAATCCTGATTCTGTTTATTTTTCCTCCAGATATTCATCGTGTTCATCATGAAGACTGTGCTGCTCATCTCTGTTCTCTGTGTCACACTGTCTGTCAGTGCTGCAGCAGGTAGAGTCATCGTTAGACTCCAAACAACAGTACCAACAATTCCTGAATAAGTGCATCAGGCGTCTAAAGTCAGATGTTTAATAATTCAGTATAACTTGAAGAGAACTTTGCTATTCGAATGCTGATTAGTTCAAACCACCGTGGTTCCAAATCTCCGCTCAGCTCTGTAAATCAAGTCTTGATCATGTCTGAAAAATAACAACCTCTGTTTGATAATGTAGGAATATTTTTTTTATCCATGACGGCAACTGTAACATCACATGTATGAAAAGCACAAATACTTATAAGGAAACACTTTCTAATAAGTTTTGACTGTGTTTGTGTTCCCAGTTGTTCCAGTGGAAGAAATTCTTACAAAGGAGACGGCTGATGTTTCACTCCCAGGTCAGTATTTGACATTTATAGTTTTCTTTTCTAATTTATTTCACTGTCATGGCCTCAGAGTGTTCGCATATGTTGCAGTTCTCTATTCATGAGCGGTCACTGGGACAACGTATTTACAAAAAAACTGGATCTCCTTAGTCGGTGGTGGTTTGTCATTGATTTATCAACAGCTGCACTGACATGTGGTGTTCCACAGGGTTCAATCCTTGGCCCTATTTGTTTTCACTCTACACGTCCCCCTTGGCTCCTTAATTAGGCAGTTTTAGTGCATCTCTTATCACCTCTATGCCGACGATACCCAACTATACCTCTCTTATAATTGTAATGACCTCAGTGTGATGTCATTAACTCTCATTAACACGTACAAAAATGTCTCTCCACTCAGTTGTTCCAGCTGAAGGAGTTGTTACAGAGGAGAGGGCCGATGGTCAGTGTCACTCACTACAGCAGCACAAGACTCATTAAATGTTCAACACTCTCTGACTTTTTGCTCAATAGAGAGTGAACATCACTGATTGTGGATTGTTTCTTTAACTAAATGCAAAAGTAAATCATGTTTTTTCTTTCAGCTGTGGAAGCAGCAGATGTTGAAGAGGACGAAACCAAACTCGCAGCCTCAGGTCAGTGTCTTTAATACTCTTTGTCTTCTATTCAAACATTTTAACGGTTGTATTCAGATTTGTCACCTTAGGGACAATCTTAACCATTATTATAAATGCATGTGATATTAGGTCTGAAAGTCTGATTTTGCCACATCACCTATAAACACCTCCAGTTCATTGTTTATGTTCATAAGCACCAGAACACTGATTGTGGATTGTTTCTTGAACTACATAAAGTAAACCATGTTTTTCCTTTCAGCTGTTAAAGCAGCAGATGTTGAAGAGGAGGAAACCGAACTTGCAGCCTCAGGTCAGTGTCTTTAATACTCTTTGTCTTATATTCAAACATTTTACCTGTTTTATTCAGATTTGTCACCCCCCAGTTCATTGTTCATGTTCATAATCTGTCTTTTTTGCTGTAGATGACACAGCAGATGTTGAACCGGCGGTTCTACTGAGGGTCAACGCTCTACGTAAGAACATTTCGAGAAACACAACAATGAGATTTTACAATGAGTTTTTTAAAATGCACAAAATAATACGAATTCATGAATAAAACAATTTGTATTCTCTCCCTGCAGGAAATGCAGTTCCTCCTCCTTTCGTCCAAGGTAGGTCATACTGAGTCTATGACATCTACGAAAAAACATTTGACATTATGGGAACTATTTAACGTGTTACATTAAACCTACATCATGTGTCTAACTGAAGGTTAAATGTTCAATTTAATGATTTATTTATTTATTTATTTTCAGAGCAAGCATCTTCACATTGTCCTGCAGGATGGCACGCACACGAGAAGCACTGCTATCTGATGGTCAACCTCACGTATGCCTGGACTAATGCAGAGGTAAACACGTCATGAGCGGGAGGAGGAATACAGTTTACCAACTGACAGTCTCCAGGTGATCTCTGTCTGCATTTTTTGTTCATGTCTTTGCCGACCCTTGTCGACCACTCCCTCTCTCTTTGCACAGTTTCTCTGTCAGAATATCGGTGCAAGCCTGGCGTCCGCCCACAATTTACAGGAAAATAATTTCCTGAAGCAGATGGTCTGGAAAGCTGGTTTCTTATCAGCCTGGTTCGGTGGATACAGATTCCAGGTCAGGGATTAGATCGACACACAAGCTTTAGAAAAAGACTGTTGTAACAAATACTTACTGTAAGTCGACTACCTGCCTCCTCAGGGCTACTGGAGATGGGACGATGGCACGGCGTTCGACTACAACAACTGGTACTCCCACAGCAGCAGTCACGGCTATGACTGCCTCTACCTGAACAGCCAAGGTGAGAAAGCACACTGAGGTGTTTAATCTTTTCTAACACCTTCATTAGACTGATAACACGGCCCTTCATCTGAATCAGTCGCTTACTATGTTGTTGATCTCTGTTCCCGTGCAGACACCCTGGGCTGGTCCAATGACCGCTGCCACTTAGGACGTCCATTCATCTGCTCAGTTAAAGCCATCTGCTAGTGTTTGAGCGCAGATGATGCACAGACCGACAGCTACTGTGATAGATTGTATGTTTACAACGGCCTAATGTTTTTTATGGCAGCACAAGGACAAATGTATTGATAAGTTGTGTGTGTTTCTGTTTCACTCTCTGTTGATAGAAAATGTAAAAATAAATAAAGAACCTGACACAAAGTTTACTTTGTTTAATTTGTTGCACAGTGACAATACTTCTTATTTTAGATCATCTCAATAACCAGAACAGGTTTATAAATCAAAATATATCTTCACCATAACTCAACTCATATATATTTATTTCTATAGCACCTTTCATACAGAGCTGTAGCCCAACGTGCTTCACAGAGCAGAAATAGACAAAAACTAACAGTTCTTAAGGCGACAGAGCAGTTGCATGAAAAACTAGAGATTAGACTCATAATCAAATGAGATTTTATTTGAATAGTCCAAAGTCACAAAGTCCATTTTCCTCTGAGTCTTTACAATCTGTACAGGGAGTGACTCCCTCTGTCCTTAGACCCTCGGTTCGAGTGAGGAAAAACTTGCCCACAAAAAACTTTAACAGGGAAAAAATGTGGAAGAAACCTCAGGAAGAGCCACAGAGGAGGGATCCCTCTCCCAGGACAGACAGACGTGCAATAGATGTCAGTGTACAGAACAAATCAACACAAACATATTGTACAATTACAATGACTGATAAAATGATTACAGTAGCAGTGGAACCTGTGATCGAGACAGAGAGACACAGATGCTCAGCAGCAGCAAATCATCAACTAACTAACTGTGATGGAGATAAGGCAGCAATAATGACAGTAGCAATAATGACAGTAGCAATAATGACAGTAACAATAATGACAGTAGTAATATGTGTAGTGGACGTCATGCAGGATCACAGCAGCAGCCACGATCCACGAGAACCTGCTGGACGACAGAAACAGAAACTCCAGGAAGAAGTTTAGTTAGTAAGAAGAAAAGTAAAAAGCATAAAACTACAACAATGAAACAAACAAGAAGTAAAATTAAGACCTGTAGGGTACAAAGCAGAATTTAAGGGCAGGTGCAGTAAAAGTAGATCAGACCTGTGCAGTGAATAAGCACCAGAGATAAAAGTAACAGGGAAAGATCAGGACATAAAAACTCAGCAGTGAATGATTAGGCACCTTAAAGCCAGCATAAAGACGGATGTTTGAAGTTGTTTTTAAAAAATGTCTAAAGCCCCTCAGATCCACAGAAGCTGAAAGCAGCCTCAAACTTCTTCATTACACCGTGTCATGAAAAGACATCGCCAAAGTTTCTTACATCACATACTGACCGACCATATGGAGGCTGTGCGCCGAAGCGTCAGTGGGGTTGGACTGACCAGGTTGGGCTGACTTTAATACACAGAAAGACACGAACTACAACAGCACAGTGGAAAGCTACACAGACATTGTGAGTCCATCTTCCCGACTGACTTTTCCACTTAGGATCTAAATTTGTAGGAGCCATATATTGTTTTGTTATATCAGTATTCTGGATTTGTTTTGTTTATTTATTTGGTCTAGATTAGGGGGTAGATCACCTGCACTAGGGAAGGAGAGAGGCAGGTTTAGGTAGCCGTTGACCGAATTTTTTGTTTAGTTTGAATGCGTCGTGATACATGCCAACAGTGTACATTAAATCTTATTATCTCCATCTCATTAAATACGTTGAAACTTACCTGGACTCATCGTGCTTCTCTGAGCATCAGCGCGTCATATGAAATATACAGGACCTAACCTCAGCCTCTCTAGCAACTTTTCAAAAGATTTGGAAAGCCGCAATAAAATTAGACAAAGTTTTTACCTACTACCACATTATTGTTGTGTGGGGTGTTTTATTTTGAAAAACTCATGTTATCCAGTGATGGATCAGTTGTTGTCATTAGAAATGTTGTGGATCACATATTTGTTACAAACCTGATCTGAAGTCCTGTTTCTCTTCAGAACGGTATGACTGCCTGTTGGTTGTTGTCACGCGGTGAGGTCAAGTTGGGTCTTTGTCCTGTCTTTGTCTGTTTTATTTTGAAAGATAACTCTCCTCTCGTTTCAGGTCACTTGCCCTTCCTCATGTGTCACCGGTCTGATTGTCTTCCCCGCCCTGATTGTTTCCACCTGTTCCCCATCACCCTGTGTATATCTTGTCTGCGTCTCCCTTTGTCTTGTGCCAGAGTGTTTCGTTCTTTCGATCACCCCAGCCCGTCATTCCCACAGACCTTGTTCTTCCTTCCCTTGCCAAGTAACTTGTGTTGATGTTTTGCCTCCACGTGAGTGACTTTTTGTTGTAAATTTCATAGAATTAGGTGATTGATTTCTGTTCAGTTAGATAACGGTGAGCTTTTTGTCCTCCCCTGTGGAGTGATTTTTTTTTTTTTTTTTTTTGTTACCTTTTCCCTCTTTGCTTTTACGTTTTTCCCTCTTCGGAGTGGTTTTTGGTTTTCTAGAGTTTATTCTAGAATAGTTTATTTAGAGTAATTTTCATAGTCTTTTTGTGTTGCTTATTGTGGAATATTACTAAAATAAAGTCCCATCCTATTGGTAAAAATCTCTGCATCTGAGTCCTCATTAGAGTCCAGGCCTGACAATTGTTATGTAACTAAACTCGGCCTTGAAAGCTACAAATGCTGCATATTCGGTGTCAATTTAAAGAAAATAAAAATAACTTGTGATTGTCGTTTTTAAGCTGTGCAGGCTGGAGGGTTATGTTAAACTACAGAGCTGATTTTCAAGATCTTGCTGTTGACATTGCAAGTTGACGTTTAAACTGAAATGAAAAGGTGGATTGGCACAAAGAGGAATAACAGAAAAGCTGAACTTATTTTTACGAACCTGTAAAATTATGTTAAATAGTTTATGAGCTTCAGTCGGTGTGATCAGGTCTGACAGACTTTGGATCAGTTTTATATTTCTTCGAGCTGGGCTGACTGCTGTTGGACTAGTCAGTACAGCTGGATGCTCATAAGTATTGTAATCAGAACAAATACTCGAGTACAGCTGAACATGTTTAACTCAAATCACAACAAATACCAAATACTGTCTAATGCTGAGATACATCTACGACCACATTTGAACCAAGATCACACATCGTTCTGTTTGTCTTTATTTAGTTTTTAATGGGTCAGAAACAACAATGCTTTCATATAAATGTTGAATCTTTTAAGAATACACAATGAAAAACTGTAATTCATACAAAAAAAAAGCAGCTCGTCAGCTGATCCAGTCCAAATGCTGAATCTGTCCGTTAACAGCCGAACGGGTTCATGGAGCAGATGAAGCGGTAAGAGGAGCTGCACCCTGTGTTACCCCATCCATCTGAAATTAGATTTAAAATGACAATTAATACTAACTCATGTTTTCAGCTTTATATATAATACATGCATATAGCGAGCAGGCTGACTTACTGGCGGTGCGCAGGTAGAGGCATGGGTAGCTGCTGGCGGAGGAGGGGGAGTAAAAGTTGGTGTAATAGAAACCTTCACGGTCAATCCACATCCAGCGGCCCTGAGAGACAAAGAGCATGAGTGTGAAGTGTAAACCTCTTTGCTTGGACCAGGTCCTGGTCTTGTTTATAGGTCCAGACCTGCAGGTGGAAGCCTCCCAGCCATCCGATGCTCTGCCCGGCTGTCTGGGTGATCTGCTGGAGGAAGCTGTACTCTCTGGGGTTGGTGGCCGAGGCGAGGTGGCCGCCCATGGCGTTGCAGTGCTCCTGTTGGACAGAGGAGGCACAGCTGAATATTTGTGGATGTACAATTAAATAGTCATGGGAGATTTTGTATGTTCGCCTCCAATGTCGACTATAGGAATGCAGAGATGTGAGAGTACCTCAGCGTTGTACCAGGTCATTGGAGTATTGACGAACTTGAAGCAGCGAGAGCCGTGGCTGAACCAACCATTTGGACAAAAGTTAAAACGAGCTACAAGAAGAGAAAGAGAAGAGGCAGAACGTCGACTGAAACAAAAAGATCTTCTCTGAACGTTAGTGATGTGGGTCCAACACACGAGCTGCAAAATTAAAGAAACACAGTCGACTTTATTCAGATTTTACACAGAATATATTTGCTGCTTTTCCCTCTGATGTCCTCACATGCTAAAGTATCTAACCTTAAACTGAATCTGCAACAGGAGACCAGCAGGGAATAATGTTACACCACCAGCCTCGGGATGCCAGGAGCCAAACACGGCACGACATCCACCTCAGTAGATTACTGTGTTACCTGCCAGACTGCTACCTGCTGTTGTTATCAGTCCTAGGGAGGCAGATGCTGGCAGCACTCTGCTTTCTGTTTTATGGGGACTTATCAAAATCTGTCCTTGGGTTCAAATCCAGCACAGCTATCTTGATCTGAGAGAATTTATCTTGAATTATTTTCAAACTCGAACAGATCGACTCGTCAAAACAACTCACGGCAGGGGAATTAACCAACAGTTTTAAACCTTCTCTATGAATTAAACTCCAACCCTGCCCTGCTCTGTCCACTCCATGCTGCTGCTGTGGGACACTAACCAGACGGAGCGTCCATGTGTTCCTCCGGAGCCTCCACTGCTGCTTCTGTGGATGAATCACATTGATATCACTGTCAGATAGACACAGGTCTGACTGTCTGCATTAAAACAAAGACCGTCTGTACTGACCTTCCACCTTTTCTTTCTCTTCTGCTGGAGCTGCAGAGAAAAACACAGCGCTGTCAGTTCAAGTCGTGCACATCACTGCGTCTGCATAAATGAACTGTGTTGAATCTGACCTGCAAACGCAGCACAGACGAGGACGGCGAGCACCAGGACGGTCTTCATGGCGACGATCAACAGATTGTTCTGTGTGGAGAAAACAGAGCTGACAGTGGATATACAGAAGAACCATGAGCTCAATGAATGAATCCAAGCACAGCAGGTGTCTTACCTGTTGGATGTGTTGAGGTGATGTTGTTCAGGTATCAGCGGAGTGATGCAGTGATGACAGGAGGCCGTCCTGTTCTTTATATACACACCTGAACACAGAGCATGTGGGCGTGATGTTCAGAGCAGAGTGCCGATGTTTCTTTATGGCTCAAACAAAGATGACAGCATGCACATAAAGATCAGAACCTGGACTCTGACCCGTTTCCTGACAGCAGGTAAACAGTTTGATAAAAAAAGAAGTTTTTACAGACCGAGGTTAATGGTTTCAAATTCTGACAGTGAGATAGTATAGCAATTACCATCTAGATCCAAGAGCCCTCGTCATTTTAAAGTCATTCCCAGTGAATCAAAACACAGAAAATAAAGATATCTATGATTTTATTTTGGTGGATTTCTGCACGGTTTCCTCTGTAAGTTTAAAACTGTCTCCGTCTCCGGGGGGAGTGTTCGCCGAAGAGTCGGTGGGAGGACAGACCGTCTCACTTTTCCATATAAAATCAACATTTTTTTGTCATATAAATTACCAAAGACACGACATACGACATTATTGTTTCTTAGAACAATGTGGGTTTCTTAATCACTGCAGACAAACAGAGGGACTCACCCGGCTCTCTCTGCCCAGGCGGAGGCTGTTTTCTGGGGGGAGTGTTCGCCAAAGAGTCGTCAGAGAGGACTGACCGGGTCACAGTGACTTTTCCAAAGAAAACTCAATTTTTTTGCTCATGTAGCTGTTCTGTTGTTTGTTTTTATGAGAGAAACATTTCTTTCCAACAGCTTTAAGTGCTAGCTGCTATATTTGGTATCAAATAAATAAGAAGTTGTGTTTTTTAAGATGGAAACAACTTGTGATTGTCAGTTTTTTAAGTTAGCTGATTGTAGTTTTCCTCACGTTTACTCTGAATATTCTACAAGTACAATGATTAACTGATATCTAATAGAAACTAATGTCACGTTTACATCAGTGACCTTTTATTAGGTATCCTTGAGCAACACACTGAACCCTGATTATTCCTGATGGTGTGAGTGTTGGGGCTTGTCTTGGTTTTGGTCTTAAGAATAACACAGGCTTGCTCTCTGAGCAAATATACTGACCGCTTATGAACCTGGGTTATTGTTGTCTTTTCTCGCTCATGAGCTGAAGTTTATTTAACTTGCTGAAGACGTTTAAACAACTCGATCAAAACGAGCTCCGAGCATTGAAAACGGGATGATTGATCCGTTATTAAAAATGTCGGAGGCTCTGGGTGAAGGTTCATCGTGTTTGGTCATCGCATTCCTTCCCCACACCTGAAAACTGTGCCCACGTCTGAAGGATCATTCCCGTAAATCTGCAGCAGATTAACAGGAACGAGCCTCACGAGGACGTAAACACCGTCATTTATTTGTTTTATCGTTTGTCCTCCAAAGGTTTATGGCCATTTATGAATTTACAGGCTTGTGCAGGAATTTCACATGATTTATGCAAAGCCATCATCGACACTTCTGGGAATGTAACCTATCTGTGATGGTTGTGATGCTTTAAATATATATTATGGTGGACACACATGATTTGTGCATTAAATGAAGGTCCAGTCTGTGATGCTTCCCAAACGCTGTAGCTGCTGATTCTGATGCATCGGATTTGGTTTGTCACAACAGCGTTGCATATCATAAAGATGTCGTGTTGATGAGTTGCTCAGTCGCCTTTTCCGAGCGTTTAAAAGTTCTCTTTGAAGTACTTTTGTCTTACATGAAATCTGCATGACTAAAAACAGGAACAATTGTAAAGTTAAAGTCAGTGTAGTGCCAGAACGGGAGCTGGGCGAGCTCAGCCTTTCTCAGCAATCTACAGTCTACAATTAACCAAACTAAAGTGGACAAATTAAAACAAATTAGCTTCGGAGCCTCGTAACCAACCATCAGGGCGACTAAAGGAGTTTATTGAAAAGAGACAACATATTGTAATCAGATTACACTGATGGATATTTCTACACGATAGAGAAAATACGTTTCATAGACTTATTTCTTTTCAACAGTGCAACAAAAGGACCAACATATAAGTTTTATTACATAGTATGGGAAATATACAGTGTTCTTGCTTTAAACTGTGTTTTAACTTGATCTTGTTTTTTGGGCTATTTATTGCATTTTGTTTATGTTTGTTGCTGTAGAAGAGCGATTTGCTCAGTCAAGGTTTTCCCGAATAAAGAACGGAATAAATAAATAAATAAAAATAAAAAACGACAAGAACAAAACAACATGATTCCTGACACGATATTTTTACTTACAAAGAGACACTAAACTAACACGAGCATAAAAATAATCGCATGTCAACATGCACATGGTTTTAAAGAACACTGAGCTTTAAAGAGTTTTCATTCAGCTTATTCTCAGAAAAGAGAGGCTGTGTTAATGAAGTGTATCTTTCATTGTAGCAGGTTGATTTAATCAGCAGCGATCACTGAAGCTATGAACTGCAGTTATCAGCAAGATACCGTAAAGTGGGTTAAAACATTTATTTAGCTGTCTCCTGATTCAGATTTATGAGCGTGCGTTAAAGGGCGTGGAGTGTTGGGAACAGTGCAGAGCTCTAAAGGAAGGTGAGATAACAGAAAAGGCTTCCAGTCAATCAGACGTGATGAATGACGTGAAGGATTTCTCTTTTTCTAACGCAGCTCGTTTTTGACCTGCAGCTCTGTAACTGTCCACTAATTAACTCTGATCTCTATCGTCTGATTGGACTCCAGGCAAAGAGGATTTCCTGTGGAGGAAATCATTTTGTTTGGGTGCGCAGGACAGATCCACAGATTGTTAAAGTATGTGAAGGTTTCCTCTTTGCACCAACATTTCACTGCCAATCTGTGAATATTAAACATATGTACAACTTACATTTGTACAGAATATGTTTTATTTTCAGAGCATTGCAATGTGGAGATGACAGAGTAATGTTTAATGTGTGCATCATTGTAATCCTCCTCTCTGCTTCTGTCTGTGTCTTTTATTTCTGCCTCTGCTGTGTCACTTCTGATTGTTTCGGTTCCTACCTGAGTCAAATGACCTGGAAGAAGAAAAGAAAAACCTCAGCATGAATTTAAACACTGTGATGAAGCTTTTGACTTTAGTGAAATGACAGAGAGAGACCGGACAGAGGAAATAAAGATAAGATCGACAGTTAAATGTTTATTTTCAGGAAGGGACCGGGTGTTCACTCCTTCGGCACGCACTCTGCACGATGCACGTTCATTTCTTTAAAAAAACATGTTTAAATGATTTATTTATTTATAATGAGTGATTATTACAGATGCAGCCTATTGAAACAGTCTCCAGACTGATATAATTATATGCAAACTTTAAAAAGAATGTGTGTATGAATGAATGTGACATTTATTGATTTAGTTTGTATAGTTTAGTCTGTCTCATCTTATGTCTGATTGTTTCTTGGCAGTGGTTTGTTAAAATGAATCATTCCTCGGTTTTATGATCTGCAGTCAGTGTCGCCCTCTGGTGGCGCAAATCTGCTGTTATTATGTAGTGGACATGAAGCTGGTTACACCTACAGGTAAAAGTTGAGTTGTTTATCGTCATAACGAAGGAGAACACTGATGTGTGTGTTTGTTTTCAGTCTCAGGACATGAACGTACCACAGCGGTGTGTTGAGGTGTAAGACTGTTTGCAGGACTGTCATCTTTTAGTTCAGCTGAATGAAATCATTGATGAGTTGCTTGTTTTAGTACACGAGTTATTAAAGTTGCAATTTGTCAGATTTTCTGCCAACAAACCTGAAGGCACCTGTCACCTGTCAATTCAAAGCGTCCACGCTCTTAATCCTGCATAACTGTAAGCCTTAATATAACTGTGAACAGGTGAGTTGTATATAAATTCACCCTCAGTACAGTTGTCATGAACGGGGAAATTAGCTACAGAGACCAAAACAGTTTTTTGTACCAGGCTGTAAACATGTTTATTTCTGCTGTGAAACATGGGGACTTATGGAGACTGACTCACTGCTGGAGCCAGCCTCAAGTGGACGTTTAGAGGAACTGCAGCTTGTGTGTTGGCATCATTTCACAGCCACAGACGCAGTAACATAGACGTCAGTATTTACCTTCTGCAGAACGCCAGGCAGCATTACATCCACAACTGGGCTAAAACTGGGATTAACCCTTGAGCCGTCTTAGGACCATTCGTGGCCTAAAATGGCTTAGCAACAGAAATGCATCCCAAATAGTTCCTAGCGGCAAAACGTGCCCCATTAAAAACCATTAAGAAACACTTTTTTTGATCCCACGTTTATCCTAACATAAATTAATGCATTCCTTATGTTAAGATTTATAGCAGTTTTTAGGAAGAAGTGATTTATTTATTTTAAGGAACACAAATGGATGCTTATTTAAAAATATGACACTGCAAAAAAACAACAACAATGCATCAAAATCGATGTTGCTGCCAATAATTGACCCATCTCAGGGCCTAATAACAATAGTTAGCCATTAGTCATTGAAATGTATTTTATGGAAATTATTTTATGTTTTTTTAAATAAAAACCAGCAGAGTTATGTAAACATACTGGCATTTAAAGGGTTAAAAACCAAAAAATATAATTAATATTTGATATGTATATTTCAGGCTAAAGTAGTTCTAAAAGACTGACGTGTTTAAAGTGGAAAAAAAATATTATTATATATTATTTTTATAGCAGTTTTTAGGAAGGAGCCACGTTTTGTCTTAGGAACTATTCAGGACACATAACGGGAAGACTCTCCAAGGGTTAAAGCGGTGCAGGGTACTTACGTCTCTGTTACGGGTTTAATTCCTGAGGGAACTCCACTGCACAACTGACTCCAGCAAAGAAACTGCACCGCCAGCGAAAAACAAGGTCAAGGTGTTTGTGTCAGTGCTCTCGTGGAGTTTGGTGAAAGTTTTATGAAACGCTGCTCGCTTACGGGAAATAATGAGCAGTCAGGCTTTTTAATTACGGGCGACTCAAGCCTACGTAAACACGAACACGAGGATTTATCTGAGAAAATCTGACTGAACATGAACTATGACCTCAGTAGTAAACGCAGGTGAATGGAAAGTTTTTATAGGTGTAATGTGGCTGACATACTGAGCAGTTTGAAGGAACGTGGCCATGACGGAGTCCCAATAATATTTAATATAGAAATATTAAATTTAAAACAAGGTGACGCTTGTGAACCCGGTGCTGTATTTAGACTTTGTTTTCATCCAGTACTTGTGAGTTGTGCCAAGTGTGCTCAGCAGTCACCTCGAGCCTGAATGCATTTATTCATGGGCAGGCAGCCCTCGAGGTCTGTTCTGGTGGAAATGAAGGCAGGTTAATGATTTATGGCTATGCAAATGTGTTTAAGGCTGCTGTTGTGGAGTGTTTTGTGCTGTTTCTTTGCTTGTATATGCATAAATATGTGTGTGTGTGACTTTTTAACTTTTTAAATCCAAGCCTCTGTTCCTCCAGGTAACGTCGTTCGGCTTCATTCATGACGAGGAATCAGAATAAGCTGAAAGGCTCCATGCACACATGGAGGCATGCATGCAGTATATACGCAGCTCTGTGCAGACAGCACATGATAAATGTGAAAGCATGCGCTGTGTTTCCCTGCGGACGCCAGAACAGCATTACCTGCAAGTGTGCAGAATGAGCAGGTGCGCAACGAGTAAGATAGACGGCCTGGAAGAAATGGGTCACTTGGAAAGGAGGGTGGTGGAAATGGAAAGGAGGGAGGTGCAGAGCGAGGCAAATTAAGGTGGAGAGGCAAGGAGACGAGAGAAGGGAAGAAACAGGAGCTGAGACTTTAAGAAGAAGAAGGAAAATAAAAGATGTTTGATTCGGCCTCGGCCTCTGCCGGCCCGACTGTTTTCCACCCGCTGGGCTCGTTGTAGTGGATGCACGGGTCAGGATGGTGGTCCAGGGTCGAGTGGGCGTCAAGCAGGGCTGTCACCTGCGGGTGTCTTCTCTCAGGAGGAAGCTGGTCTTCCACAGGGTCAAGTGAGTGTCAGCATGTTATCTAAACGTTATCTATACGTTACCCTGTACGTTATCTGTTTAGTGTTTAGAAAGTTTTAACTTTTGCATTTGCAGTTTTGTGACGTTGTTCTGCTGCAGTGAAGCATCCTGCATGTTTGCATGATGTATTTTCTTCATCAATGCTCACTGAGTCTTCAAATGTGTCGACACTGAATCAAATTTAAACGTTGCATCATCATTATCATTGATAATAACAAAGACACTGGTCGAAATGTATAAATAAATATAGTTACATTAAAATCCAGAGGTCCTTAACATTAATACATTGTTGTTTCCTTTCAGGGCTGATGGCAGGACGGGGAAGCTGAGGTGAGAAATATTTCTGCTGATGAAACTCTAAAGTTTCCTAAATCAGGCATTTTTTATTTTTCCAACACTGACTCGTCTCATTGTGTTCGAGGCAGACGTCTGTGGCTTTAGTCGGGTTTGTTGTTTTTTGGTTTCGAATGATCACCTGAACCTCGGGCCGATGGACATTTCACTGTGAGCCACAAAACATCCTGTACCTAATGTGTTCACATACAGATGACGTCTGTTGACGTCAGTGTTTGGATACCTGATGACACATTTTATTTAGTGGCACCTTTCAGGTGTGAAACGATGTTACAGCTGTGCACAGCCCGGTGAATGAGTTCTGCAGGAGCCTTCAGAGCTGTGAACGTGTGAACCATCAGCTGATTCAAGCTTCATCACTCCAGGAAAATGTGTTAGTTACACAAGCTGCTGCGTGCACACCATTCATAACGAGGCTCTGCTGCAGAAAGCTCGCGTACTCTTCATTCATAACAAAAGTGGGACTGCCTGTTTAACCCTCGAGGCTCCAGTAGTTTACTCGAAAAGACCCGGAGATGTTCACAGATTAATGTTTCCTCCTCCTTCAATCCACAAACAGCTCTTTCATTTTATACTAAATTTGTGGCATTTGTAGCTTTTTAAACTGAGTTTGAAGCAACATTTAAATAAAACCCAGGTCAGTCCTTCCTGACCGACTCTTTGGTGAACATTCCCCAGAAAGCAGCCTCTGTGTGGGCAGTGAGAGCCGGGTCAGTGCCTCTGTTTTACAACCCACAATGCTGTAACATAACAAGCAGTAATATGGTAATAAGGTTGTGTCCAACTTCTATGAGGAAAGATTTGAATTGAATTTATGTGGACACGTCACTGCGACCCGGTCAGTCCTCCCACCGACTCTTCGGTGAACATTCCCCCAGAAAGCAGCCTCCGTCTGGGCAGTGAGAGCCGGGTCAGTCCCTGGTCAGGATCTCCCTCACAACACAACCTGACAGCTTCCATGAGACAGAGGAAACCAGGTGGAAACCCGCCAAAATAAAATCATAGATATCAACATAAAGTAGTAGGGAAAGTTTGAACAGTGAGGAAAAATGTGAGTAACGTCCGTAAATCGGTCCTGTTTGTTCCGTTGTAGTTACATTCCTCTGATAAATATGCCGACACGTTATCTGACTTCATGCCTTTCTTTCTTTCTTTCTTTCTTTCTTTCTTTCTTTCTTTCTTTCTTTCTTTCTTTCTTTCTTTCTTTCTTTCTTTCTTTCTTTCTTTCTTTCTTGCGATGTGTGGTTCTGTGTTTCTGTGTGTGCAGAGTGTGAACCGAGCCCGGCTCTCCAGAGATCTCGGGCAGGATATACCCGTGAGCGTACGCAGCTACAGTTACAACCATCACGCAGCGATCAGTGGTGTCGTAATACCAGTCACCTTGCAGGACATGACGCTCCTGACTATCGTGGTTTCAGCTCGAGTATGAGATCGATCCTTTCAGAGGGAACGCCGTGGTTCATCTAATATCTGAATAGAAGCTGCTCTGTTGATCTCAGGGGTGGTGATGGTATCACAGAGGCTGCACGGCCTGCAGTGAGTCTGCTTTATGGTGAAATGCAAATATATGAAATACATCTCAACACTGCAAGCACCTGCACTGTGCTAAACTGAACTAAAGCAGCAGTGGCTCCTGCTCCGAGCTCCTCACCCTCTTCGGTTGAACCCAGACACCTTACGGACGAAACTGATTTCGCCCGCTTGATTTTTGGTCACTACCCAAAGCTCATGAACACGTTGAGGGTTGGACCGGATCCAGAGCTTTGCAGTCACACTGGTAGAGAGTTCTTAAATGCAAAACATGATTTTATCTTAGACATGACTTCCTTTATCTCGTGTTACTAGAGTGATGTTTTTACGGACACGTAAGGAATTCTTCAAATGTCCAAATCGTGCCTCTGTGAGTCGTTTTTGTCCTCATGGTGCTGGAGAGAGCGCCTGATTGGTTGTTGGTGCTGTTCACACGAGTGTACGTCAGTGTTTGAATGAGCAGAGACCTCAGATAACATTAAACATGTTTGACGTTTCTGACCACCCTGACACCAAATGAACGAGATGACGGGAATGTGCCGCAACTCGAGCGAAACATTAAAAACTAGAAATTTGTCTGCGACAGTGAAACACACATATTCAGAGCTGCCAGGGCTGAACACTGCACAGACAGTTATCCCTGATCCAGTGCGAGGTGTGTATCCTGATCGCTGCCACTAAATGAGACAGAGAGGGATGGAGGGAGCTCGGCAGAGAGGAGGTGTTCAGATTGTGGATGAGGGAGAAACGAAGCATGCTCAGTCGGTCCTCTCTCTCTCTCCGTCTGCCTAGCAAATAATGCCCTCATCTGCAGAGACAGACTCTGCTGCATTTAAAGGGGGAATGCATGTGAGCAGCTGCTGCTGTGTCCTCACACACACACACACACACACACTCTCAGATGAGGCTGGAAGCAGCACGTCGAGGCTCCTCTGCTGAAGTTTTATCTGAGCTGTGCTTCAGCCATCCGGGCTTTTTGATTTCAATCTGCCCCCCTTTGCATGGGCGCTGCTGCACGGCCGCGCAACCCCCAGGATTTAAACCCTCCGTCAGTCTCCACACAACAACACCACTAATACAACATGGCATGCGATGACTGACAGACTGAGCGAGGGGGCCGGGTCATGGCATTTGGACAGCTCTGATGAAAGGTTTCAAGCTCACCTGGTAAGACCTCTGACCTTGTTTTTCAGGTGTATGCATGCATGCACATGGAGTATCTGAAGTTTCAGGATAACAGAAAGGAAGTTGTGCCGTCTGTTCACCGCCGACCTCGTGACCTTTAACAGCAGGTTTTCCTTCCTCTCTGTTTACCTCTGAAATATCTGAAATACCTCACCATGCATGTATCTACAGCTATCATGCACAATGCATCATAAAGCACACATGGACTGACTGATAGGAACAGTTTTCTTATTTGAGCTGGCATTGTGGGAAATCAGGACAGGTGACGCAGGTGAGGTCAGCGCTGAGTTCACAAAAACCTGTGCGTCCTCTGATTGGATGTCCCGGCTGATGAAAGAGCAGAGTTGGCAAAGTGACTGGTCTGCCCTCCATTGAATGTTGCTGTTTCAATATTTGAAACCGCAGCCCTGAAATTACATCACATCACAGGTAACACCATAGCAGGCAGCTACGCCAGCAGCTTCTGTTGGGACGGTAACGTTAGAGCATACGTGTGTCGCAAAGAGGATGTACAAGTTATGGCTGCATTCCCATGCTTTCTAATTAAGGAAGCGACCTTCATCATTATACCTGTGCCAACGCTCGTTAACACAACACAAAAGCAGAGCGCAGTTACCTGAGAATGAGTGGCTGCAATCACGATTCAGCATGGAGGAGAAGGAGGTTCGATTTCATGAAGTAAAAAGTATTCCTAAAGACAGAGCACCCAGCGTTTCCTGTGTGTTTGGGTCGTTGTTTTGAGCACAGGGATTGACGATCGAGAGTACATGCTCTAAGAAGTGTTTGCCCTGCTCATGCATGAGTTGGAAGTAGAGTTGTTGTATCGACTTGACTTCCGTCACAGTTTGCATGTTGCAGATATCATACCCTGTGCAGACACAGAGTATGTTGGGACTGTAATTAGCCAAAGAATTGACTGGAAACTTGGCTTTGACGTCGAGATGTGTCTGTATTTGAATGGCAGCTGCATTATCTTGGACTGATGATTGTTGAGTTGTCATAGAGCTCCACAGCTTCAGCTTCTGGAGGTTATGGGCTTTGTTCCCCTTCTCATCCATTAGCACAGCCACGGCTAATCATACATGATCACCATCATGGTCTATCCAAAGAAAGTCGAGGGCTGGTATGAAGACAACAGCGAGGCTATGGCAGCATTGGTGGAACCCTGGAGGGTCCTGCAAAGAGTTTGGGTGCTCTTGCTTGCCGTAAAGATGCTGCAAGAATGAGGCTTTGATTATCACTTACATTTTCATCCTCGTCTTCCATAATTGCTTATCCTTGTCAGGGTTGTGGGGGTCGGCATTTGGCGAGAGGGCGAGTTACGCCATGGACAAGTCGCCAAACCAACCAGCATTTATGCTCACATGACATGGGACGAACATGCAAACTCCAAACATGAAGGCTGGGTTTGAACCCAGAACCAATGCTTAATTGTACGCGACATATCTGAGCTCTGAGTTCTGCCTCATCTGCCACAAATGAGACCACAATGATTAAACGTTGCACACACAGATCTGCCTCTCTGGGTCCGACCAAGTCGATGCAGCCTCTTGACATTTACACCTTCTGCATGTACCCACTAAAACGATCTTACATTTTCATTATTTTCTCCATTGGCTGCATCTCAGATAACTCAGCAGTGAGGCGCTGTGATTGGCCACCTCGCGGCTCTGTGGGCTGTACTCAGCATCGCGATTGGCTGCTTCCGTCTCAGGCCATATCATAGGGATCTTGTCCCGAGGGAGATCAGGAATCTGGGTTAGTCGACAGAATGGGATCGACTGTATGCGAGGAGGGATGGAGCGCTGTACAGGAGGGGGAGCAATATGGAAAATGTAAAGAGCAATGCTCCATCACGTCGTCTCTAATATTCAGTCAAACGTAGATACAGTGTTAGAGTTTAAATTGAGGTCAAACATCTGTCCTCTGTCCTCCAGTGTCTGTCCAACACTGAGGCAAAGTCATTTTAAAGGCATTACCAGTGAATCAAAAGAAGGTAAATAAAGTCCTGATCTTTGTATTGTAGATAGTTTAAGTAGTAAATTTGGCTGAGGCTGTTTTCTGGGGGACAGTTCGCCGAAGAGTCGGCACGGAGGACTGACCGGGTCACAATATAAACGGGATGATTTTGTGTTAAGCTTCAATTTCAAAAGCTACAAATGCCACATATTTGGTATTAAATTATTCAAGCTGTCAGACTGTGTTATGAGGGAGATCACCATCAGTAAACAGAGGGACTACCCGGCTCTCACTGCCCAGACAGAGGCTGTTTTCTGAGGTGGGGGAGTGTTCACCGAAGAGTCGTCACGGAGGACTGACCGGGTCACATAAACTGGATGATTTTGTTTTAATCAAACTCGATTTAAAGCTTTTTTTTAAAATGAAAATAACGTGTGATTGTCATTGAAACTGTGTGTGTGTGTGTGTGTGTGTGTGTGTGTGTGTGTGTGTGTGTGTGTTTTCCTTTTACTATGATGTCTGGCAATGTCAGGGAGAGGAGACAATACGTGGTCGGGGTTTAAAACCGGGTTCACAGAGGAAACAGCTGGAAATTATACTCAAATCCATTTTATTGTAAGTTATTGTTCACATTTGGCTTGTTGGTGTGAAGATTTTTTCTCAAATCTTTGAAGGATTCAACGAGCAACAAATCATGAATGAACTACAGATCCTTTTCCTCTGTGTGCATGGAGGAACTTGATGATGTGGGTATCCTGTAAATATTAAATGATCTGAGCACAAAGGGGTAAAAATCAGATTCATATCTCAGCCTGATGAAAAGACCGAGAGCCTGTTTGAATGGGGAGGGGCCGGCGATGTGGTGTGACAGTGAGGGTTAATCCACGTCAGCAGCTTTCATTCATGGAGCTCATGAATTAGTGAGCGGTGGGAGTCGCCCAGTGCAGACGATGCAAAGCGGCAACAGGAGCAGCCTCCAGCGCTCGGGCTCCAGCATCCAATCACGGCGTGGAGGGGGGGGGGGGGGGGGGGGGGGGTGAGGGAGGGAGGACGTTCAGAGGAAGAGGGGCTCTGCAGCAGCAGCAGAGGCTGGAGCCTGTAAATCATCCAAAAATAAAAAAGAGGAAAGAAGCATGAAGCACCGGCTCTGAACTGCATTTCTCTGCCATGTAGCTGTTTATCACCAACCCCCCTCGCATGGACTCTTTTTTTTTTTTTTGCAAGGATCCTCAGAGGCAGCTGCATCCTTCTCTTCCTCTCTTCCTCTCTGCTTCCTTGCCTCCCTCCCTTCCTCTCTTCTGTTGCTGTCTGAATGAGTGGATGAATGAAGCAGGTAGAGTCTGAGGCTGTGGGCTGAGCTCTTCCATGGCTGCCAGGTTAGTTAGTGTCTCTCTCTCCTAATAATGCCGTCTCTGTGTCGCCGTCTGTCGCTGTCTCTGTGCTTGCCGTGGTGTGCTTGTGTCTTGGTGAGGAAGGAAGTGTCACCTTGCACCATTTTCCTGTGGTATGATATGATGATGGTACATCTGCTGCACCGAAGTAATTTCCTATCCCCACCGTGCAGCGTGATCACTGTGCAGACATGCTTGGAATGAGCGTTGTTGCATATTTATTCCACCTGCCCACAGGTGAAGGACTTCAGACGAGTGAATGAATCTGTTATGCATATCATGTGTCACTGTGGTGTCTGTCAGTACATCAATGCACCATCACACCATGTGCTTTTTCCGAAGGCAGTGAACTGATAACAAATGACTGTCGGTGACGTCTGCTTTGCTTTGGTTCTGTTTGTAATTTGACCTTTGACTGAGGGCTGCAATGCAGAGGGGGAGGAGGCGTCCACCTGCGGTGTGTGCTGGTCAGTCTCTGGGTTTGATGCCTCAGCTGGGAGCTGATACGAGGTCACAGGAAAACATTTGATCTCCCTGTTCTGATACTTATTCTACTATTTCCAGGATCGATTTCAATTCCCGTAGTACACTACTGTGTAGTACACTGTGTACTTCCTGGAGTAGTGCGCTAATATCATATCAGGGTAGTCTCGATTCGAGTGCGGCTGTTGTGAAGCAACCAAGAAACTTGCAAGTTTACAAAGACGTGAACCCCACATGGTCGGTTAATTCAGCCAAAGTTGATGTTATTCAACCCTGGTTGTGAAGTAAATCCAATGCAAAAGTGCTAAAATCTGCAGTTCCTCTAACGTCCACCTGAGGCTGGCTCCAGCAGTGAGTCAGTCTCCATAAGTCCCCATGTTTCACAGCAGAAATAAACATGTTTACAGCCTGGTACAAAAAACTGTTTTGGTCTCTGTAGCTAATTTCCCCGTTCATGACAACTGTACTGAGGGTGAATTTATATACAACTCACCTGTTCACATTATATTAAGGCTGAAAGTTATGCAGGGTTAAGAGCAAGGACGCTTTGATTGACAGGTGGGTGTTGGTGGAGGTGACCTCTTCTGGTCGCACTGTGTCGTGTCGATGCTTCTGTCTGGTTCGGATCCTTCAGCTAACCAATCCTGCTTCAGACTAACTTAGGACAATCCCCTACAAATATATTTATGTTTGTTTATTTGTCCTTCAGTTGCATTCTGAATATCAGCGTCAGACTCTACAGGTGGAGTTGTGACCTTTGCCGATACCCAAGCTTTAAGCTCTTTCTCTTCTTTCCAGTACTGCTACTAACTCGAGCACCCCTGCTTGCTCACCTGTCCTGCGAAAGCGCTCCCGCTCGTCCACGCCCCAGCTGAGCCCCGAGGCTGACGGCAGTATGGTGGAGAAGGGTTCATCGGACCAGGGCTCGGATCGTTCCCCCACCACGCCCGAACAGCAGCAGACCTCCCAGCACCAACGCACCTACTCCCAGTCTGTCCATCCCACCAACAGCAACACTCGCAGCGGTGGCAAGAACTCCAAGGTGAGCAGACAGACAAACAAAAACATCAGTGCCGTGTCCATGGAAGCTGGGGATTGAACCCCTAACCCTGTGATCAGTCAGTGAGGCGTAGCTCATGCAGTTCAAGAATCAAGCACAATAAACACCAACGTGTTGCTGCACAACTGCTGCAAAATGCACCAGTTTAATGTCGGTTGATTTGTTCGGTGGTTGTGCTGTCACGATTGGAAATTGTTAATCGGTGTCAGCCGGATGCGTCGGTTATGATTAATCTTAATTATCTCTATTTTTGTTCTATTTCGCTGTGTTCAGATTGAATTATCATGTAACACGAGAAGAGACAGAAGAAGGATCTCCTCTGCTCTGCAGCCCTGTCTGATGTGCACAGTGCATGTTTCTGTTGATGTAAATCAGCTGTGTGGCTGTATCTCAGGACTTAAAACATGTTCTCATTAATGGCCAACAGGGGGCAAGCATCGCAATTGCATTTAAACTTGAGCCTCTCGCTTCTCACGTGATTTTGATTGGTCTCGATGACCTCGGTAACAGTAACAGTCTCTAGTTTGAAATCTTCTTCCACACAGCACGATGTTCATTTTCTAAATTATAGTCACGTTTAGACGACAGAGCAGCCGGTGGCCGCCTAGTAACCAAAGTCATTCTCAGTGAGTTCGTCCAGCTCAGCACGCCGGGCTCAGACTCCTGTCAGTGCTGATCAAATATGAATAAAGACTCAGGTTCAGCCCGACTCGCAGCCAAAGCCGAACCGAGTTGGCCTTTAAAACGGTTTTCCACAAACCGATGGATGACACGTCGTGATAGATTTACACTCTGCGCTAACTGCTCATGTTAGAAACGCAAAACAAAAACAATATCGTGGTCAACAGTTCAAATGTTTGCACAACAATAACAATAAGACGCCACAAATTATGAATTAATACGCTGGTAAGTATGACAGTGTTGTAACATGAGGTGAACAAACTTTACCCACGTTAACACGACTGATCGTCATAACTTCATTCCACGTCCACGATGTGTGATTTCTGTTCATCAGACATCACCTCATTTCTTTTGGACTGACTGTGGTTCTGTGGTTCCTGCTCGTCGACTTCATCTCATCCTTTACTCTGCCATGTCTTTGTTTTTGAATCTTTGTTTCTTTCTTTCCTTCTCATGCATGCAATAGTCTCACAAGCGGCACACTAAAGTAAGCATAATCCTTTTCTGTGTCTTTTCTCTTTCCTGGAACTTGTTTTGTCTGAGACAAGCTAAGATATTTATTTATATATTTAGATATTCATGCAAGTGTTAAGAGTTTTTCCTTAGCGTGTCTGAATATTGTACTTCGATTTCCCCACATTTGAAGAAAACAGCTGCAGCTTCAGTTCTGCAGAAACTTGCAGTGGATCCAATTCTTTAATTAGACTCCTTCACACTGTTATTAGACATATAGATATTATTCAGACAATGTCAATGTCCTGTTAGATAATCAGACATAATTATCAAATGCACGACTTCAGAGAAACATTCCCAGAATCTTTGTCTTATTCCACCTGAAGACTTTTTTATATCCTAAAAAAATCTATATATTTATATCTGTACTTTATAATATACAAATAAATTCTTATAGATAATCCGTCCATAATTCCTCAAAGTCTCGACCGTCTTCACATCTGTGTGTCTGCCTCACCCTCACACCTGCATGACGTTTGATTTCTCATTTAAAGATTCAATTAAAACAAACTCATGGATTCATCTTTAGGTTTGATTCTGTTACTGTGGCTTAAATTGTTTAATTGTTTAATTCTTTTTGTCTTTCGTCCCTGACTCGACACCTCACCCACGATGTGACGACAGAAAAGTCAGAGCTGGTACAATGTAAGTTCATCAGTTTTTTTATACCGTCTACTGTGTCGTGATGTTTTATGTCCCTGTGTTTGCAGCCTTTGTTTATGTTCAGTTTGATTATCATTGTTTCAGCCTCTGTATGCATGAGCATGGTCTGCTGCATGTTGTAATGCACAACAACAGCCAGAGGGCGCCGTTTATACACCGTGAACTGAGCCAAGAGCGTCTGGAGGGAAGTTTGTGAACAGGTCAGGTCATGTGACGCAGCACCTGGAGGTGTGTTTGGGGTCATCGTCCACTGATCTCAAAGCAGGCGGATGGGAACCACACATGTAGACACCATCCGTTCCTTTTCTCTGCGTCTCACAGAGACACGGCGGTCTGAACCAGAACTCTCAGAGGGTCCATGCAGGTGTGATTCACACAGTCTCGTCTGAACACTTGACGTGCACGTGCTGTATTTATCATGCTGCATTTGTGTGTGTGTGTCTTTGTGGGTCATTCCTCGTATCATAGTTCATCCAGCCTGTGTTTGATTTTTAATTTTAAGAACAGACAAGAAAAGACTCTGAGGTATCAGCTGCAGTTTGAAGGACACGGTCACCTGCCTTCAGGTTACATGCATCAGTCCATCGGGGTGAAATTGTTGGGACCTACCTCCTCTCCTCTTAGCTTCTTCAGTCAGCGTCTACTTTGGTCTCTTCACTATTTAGCTAAGTGCGTATAAGCTGCTGAGCCCAGTTACTGAGGCCCTGTTCACACGTACACGAGTATTTTTAAAAACATTTCCCTTCGTTTGTATCTTTCACACGCAAACGGTGAACTCGCCTCTGAAAACGAATCTTTCCAAAAACTCCGGCTCGAGTGGAGATTCTGGAAAACTACGGTTTCGCGTTTGCGTGTAAATTCAGATAAACAGAGTTTTAGGCAGCTGATGATGTTTACCTGTTGCTATGACGACGATCATGGAAGCATTATTCTGATTGGCTTGCAGAGGATTCTCCTTCTTCCTACACTGCCGCCCAGAGGCTTGGCTAGTTATGACGGCGCTCGATGGCGTATTTATGCGGGTTGACTTTTTGAGAAACGATGCTATGTGCACGATGTTATTTTGGAAAACGGAGGGAGGGAAATATTCGTTTCTATGTGTAAACGTGGCCTTAGCCTCCTCATCTGGCTCCGGTTCTGTCACGATCCCCCCGCATCCCGGGCCCGTACACCTCCTCTTCTTCTTCCTAGTGGTCCAAAACAACTGCGAACTCCGAACCCACAGTCCAGGCTGACAAACTGAGGAGTTGTGTAGTTTGTGTTCGATTCAAAATTGAATGGAGATAAAGAGGCTGATTGATAAACAGGACAAGAGAGAGAGAGAGAAGTGGGAAACTGAAAAGACTGAGGGGGAGATGAAGGACAAAGTACTTGACATTGTTTGACTTGTTTACAGCAGAAACACACACACACACACACACACACACACACACACACACACACACACACACACACACACACACACACAAACACACTGAGCTCTGTCTGTGAATCTGGGACCTCAATGCTCAACTTTGTCTCTTTCGTGGAAAAACCTACAATGACTGAAGAGTTCAAGTTTTTCTCAGAAGATCAGACGTTCAGACAACATTCAGACAACATTCAGACAACATTCAGACAACATTCAGACAACATTCAGACAACATTCTTCGATTCGTGTGAATATTATTTAACCCTCGAGATCCCAGAAGACTTCTCAAAAACAGAAAGAAACCGACAATCACAAAACATAACTTCTTTGACTAAATATGTGGCATCTGTAGCTTTTTAAAATAAGTTGGATTCAGCGCGACCTGGTCCGTCCTCCCTGCCGACTCTTCAGTGAACCGTCCCCCAGAAAACAGCCTCCATCTCTGGGCAGTGAGAGCCGAGTGAGTCTCTTCTGTTTCTCTCAATCAGGCATAAAACAACATCAAGTTGTAAAAAAACTGCAGTTCCTCTAACGTCCACCTGAGGCTGGCTCCAGCAGTGAGTCAGTCTCCATAAGTCCCCATGTTTCACAGCAGAAATAAACATGTTTACAGCCTGGTACAAAAAACAGTTTTGGTCTCTGTAGCTAATTTCCCCGTTCATGACAACTGTACTGAGGGTGAATTTATATACAACTCACCTGTTCACATTAGATTAAGGCTGAAAGTTATGCAGGATTAAGAGCGTGGACGCTTTGATTGACAGGTGGGTGACTTGTTTGGCGTCATTCAGGTCGCAGATGATGCACGTGTTTGCTGATTTTTAGATTAGCCAGTGAGAACAAGTCGTAGTTATGTTTGCAACAAGAAGAAAGACAATGACACCAGGAGCAACGTTTTGAATGATCTGCTCTGTATGTTAAAGCCTCACACACACACACACACACACACACATGCACACACACACATATTCACACACACTCAGGCTTGTCATTGTTTTTTCCACTTCCTGTTGTTTTGGTTGCTGTTGGTCACAGTCAGCCTGACTGACAGGCCGAAGAAAAGATTCAGAGAAAAGACAGAAAACACTGAGGAAAGCAGAAGCAGGCCTCCTCTACAACACAAACACACTCCAGATGAACTCTAGTAAACCCGGGCTCTGCTCGGACCTCCCTCCCTGTCCTCCTTCACTTCTTTCCACCAAAAACACACTCACACGGCTCCTCCCACCTCCATGACTGTTTCCAGACGCTCGGTGTCAGAGGAGGAATCTCACACTCCTGCAGCCACATGTTATTGCTCCGGTCATGCTCGGTCGAGCTTCAACTCGGACGTCAGGACTTTGTGGAGTTACTCTGCTAACGGACTGAAGAAGTGATGAGTTTCTTCTTCTGTGTTCAGACGTCGGGAATGTGATCGGATCAGAAGAATCTGCAGCTTGAACCTGATGAGAGAGAGAAAGGATCATCAGTGTCTGACCAACATGGAGTTGAGATATTTTCCAAATCAGACTCTGAGTTTATTTTCCTGAGGAAGCATCATCATCCTCCTTTTTGTGTCTCAGTCTGAAATGATTGCATCGCTGCAACAGTTTGTTTCCTCTCCAGCTTGTTGCTGCTGTGTGTGAGCAGAGTCTGTTTGTTTGTTTTTTTTAACACCTGTAAATATAAAGAAACAAAATGAGAGGAGGGAAGTCAGGCACGGATAAGACAGGCTGGCAAAAAGGCAGAAGAGTAGACAAGAGGCGGATGAGAAGAAGAAAGATGATCACATCCATGCAGATTCAGAGTTTATCAGCGCTGGATTCAGACTGGGAGCACGACTCGGATCATGGAGCGGAGAAGCCGGGGCAGTGGTACCGGTGGGACTGGGCCTCAGAGCAGATCCCTGCTGTAAGTCACTCTGTCTGGACAACAAGATGCTCCAGGCAGCTCAAACCTCGATGTGTTGAAATCTTTAGCTTCACGCCCCCTGGTCGTCTCCTGACTGTTAATTACAGCTCAGCAGGTTCAGGCTTGGCTCTGAACATCCTGTGACATCCACAGGTACATTCGTGAGAACGTTTTGTGCCCTTAAAGGAAAATCACGTGGAAGTTTAGAGTGTGATCCCACTGTGGTAACGATGTTCAGCTGTACTCGAGGCGACAACTTTGCCAACAGCCAATCATCATCCAGCAGCTGATATCAGAAACTAGTCCAGCAGCGGCTGATATCAGCGACTAGTCCAGCAGCGGCTGATATCAGAGACTAGTCCGGCAGCGGCTGATATCAGCGACTAGTCCGGCAGCGGCTGATATCAGAGACTAGTCCGGCAGCGGCTGATATCAGCGACTAGTCCGGCAGCGGCTGATATCAGAGACTAGTCCGGCAGCGGCTGATATCAGAGACTAGTCCGGCAGCGGCTGATATCAGCGACTAGTCCGGCAGCGGCTGATATCAGAGACTAGTCCGGCAGCGGCTGATATCAGAGACTAGTCCGGCAGCGGCTGATATCAGCGACTAGTCCGGCAGCGGCTGATATCAGAGACTAGTCCGGCAGCGGCTGATATCAGAGACTAGTCCGGCAGCGGCTGATATCAGCGACTAGTCCGGCAGCGGCTGATATCAGAGACTAGTCCGGCAGCGGCTGATATCAGCGACTAGTCCGGCAGCGGCTGATATCAGCGACTAGTCCAGCAGCGGCTGATATCAGAGACTAGTCCAGCAGCGGCTGATATCAGAGACTAGTCCAGCAGCGGCTGATATCAGAGACTAGTCCAGCAGCGGCTGATATCAGAGACTAGTCCAGCAGCAGTCAGTCCAGCTCGGCGTCTGTCTTTCAGCCTTTTATTTCACCAAGCTCTCACCAACCACTAAAAGTCAGTCCCACATTTACTCTTGTCCGGCGGCTTCTTGCTCGCTCACTCTCTCCTTTTCTCTTCTTAGCTTCCTCCGTCAGCGTCCTCTTCACTCTCTGCTCCTCTGCCATCATGTCCATAGAAGCTGCTGAGCCTGGTTACCTCCTCTTCTTCTTCCTGGTAGTCCATAACGCCTGTTGGTACAAACACTCAGCTTGGCGGTGAGCCAAGCTGACGAACTGAGCTAACAGCAGCTAACAGACTGAGCTCACAGAGAGTTGAGGCGGAGCAGCCGGAGGACATCAGAGGGAAAACCAGAAAACATTTCCTCCATAAAATGATGGTTGACTTCTTAGCTTCCTCCGTCAGCGTCCTCTTCACTCTTGTCTCCTCTGCCATTACATCCGGCGGCATCAACGTGATTTAACATCTGTCAGTTTATCAGACATAATGTTGCTTTAAAGTTCTCAGGCCTGTATGTAAATGTGTGTTTTGTGTTGGCCCATACACTGTGTGTGTGTGTGTGTGTGGTGTGTGTGTGTGTGTGTGTGTGTGTGTGTGTGTGTGTGTGTGTGTGTGTGTGTGTGTGTGTGTGTGTGTGTGTGTGTGTGTGTGTGATGAACACTGACGTGTTTCTGTCTCTGTGTTTCCTCTGCAGGTTTTGAGTCCCACCTACAAGCAACGCAACGAGGACTTCAGGAAGCTTTTCAAGCAGCTGCCTGACACTGAACGCCTCATCGTGGGTGAGTAATAAAAAAATATAAAAACTGCTGACATGACGTAAATGATCTCTCTCATTGTTCTCTGCTATAAATAAACTTGCCATGGAACTTTTTGTGCATTTTCTCTCTGCATTTTTTGACCTTTGACCTTTAACTCATTGCAGACTATTCCTGTGCCCTGCAGCGGGACATCCTCCTGCAGGGACGCCTCTACCTCTCCGAGAACTGGATTTGTTTCTACAGCAACATCTTCAGATGGGAAACCCTGGTGAGGACACGAATGCAACTGATATTGTAGTATTTCGTTAGAGGTGATCGACCTCCGCAGTGAAAACTTCTGCTCTTTACCCTCCAGCTGATGGTTCGATTGAAGGACATCTGCTCCATGACCAAGGAGAAGACCGCCCGCCTCATCCCTAACGCCATTCAGCTTTGCACCGACAATGAAAAGGTAAAACTTCTTTTGTTCGTCTGCAGCATACAATGCAAGGTGAGGAAGACTTGCAGAGGATGAGACGAGGAGTCTGACTGCCTGAGATCGTAGATATCATAAGTACGTACCGATGAATTTAATCACGTGAGGTAGAGGTGATTAATCATGTGATTTTGCAGTGAAATGCTTCATTATGAACTCATGAATCTACTCTTCATCTTACTCTTCATCTTACTCTTCATCTTACTCTTCTTTCAGCACTTTTTCACCTCATTTGGAGCGAGGGACCGGACATACATGATGATGTTCAGACTGTGGCAGAACGCTCTCCTGGAGAAGGTGAGACTGACTGTGCTGTCAGTGTTTTGTCAGGAATCCTGCTGATGTCACAACATGTAGCCGGATGGTTTGTCTCCTCGTTAGCCCGGAGGACACGGCGTCCATGATTTCCAAACAGGACAGTTTTCCACCTCGCCTCAGTCCATCTTAAATGAGTTCTTCTGGGCCTGGTTTCTATCCGGTTTCCTCTTCGCGTGGTGGAGTTGCAGCGTTCACAGATGTTCCTCAGACAGGATTCTGTCAATGCTGAATCTTAAAGATAACTTTAAGTATTTAAGGTTGATTTGATTTCAGCCGTCTTGTTCTTAGACTTGTTAGACCACATCTGTATTTCTGAGTAATTATTCTGTTTCGTCAACGCTCTTGTTCTTCTTCGTCTCTCAGCCTTTATGTCCAAAAGAGCTGTGGCACTTTGTCCATCAGTGTTACGGTAACGAACTCGGCCTGACGAGCGATGATGAGGACTACGTCCCTCCTGACGAGGACTTTAACACCATGGGGTGAGTTTAAAACAACATCCATTAAAATCACACGTATGCCTCCATCATGTGTTCCATTACACATCACACTTTACAAAGTTAGCCTGCTTCACTCGTCTGTCTAGTCCTGATGAGTTGGACCTCTTGTGTTCATTGGGTTTGTATGTGCCTGATTGATTTATGACGTGATGGACAGGTAAGCAAACAAAGACAGAAGAATATGTCAGAGGAGAGAATTTGTTTGTTTTCGGGAACATATTGTAGCATCTTAGAAGAGATGAAAATGATTAAAGCAAAAAGCCTGAACTTTGGTAAAAGAGATTTAAACTTCTAAACTAATCTGGTTCAGTGCAAACGTTGCAAATTGGCCAGTTTTCACATAGCCCCCTGTTGGTGTTGGAGTCAGTATTATGACCCAGAGGGAAGGTTCATCCATCTCCACCTCCATCACATGCCCATGCATGTGTGTAGCCCAGTGCGGGCAGTGTGCAGCAAGCTGGTAACCTTGACCTACAGCTGCTGTCCGTCTCCGTGGTGCAGGTACTGTGAAGAGCTGCCCGTGGAGGAAAACATCGAACACAACGACGCCGGCGAATCCCTCGCCAAGAACCCCGAGAACGCCAAGCCGGATGTCAGCCCGCTCCTGCCCCACAAAGTCTTCCCCAGCAGCGCTGCACCAGAGCTGCCCGGCGTCGACTCCTCTGTCGTTGTGAGTGAAACTGAAACACTTTGTCATGCTGGGCTGATCCCGAGCCACCACAACGGATTACCCTAAGTGTGCTTACCTTGTAAATCCTCCAGGTCCAGCAGTACAACCTCCCCCCTGTGGAAGACGAAGCCAGCAGTCTACCTGACGCCGACCTCCTGAAACTCCCGATGCTCGAGAGTCGCAGCAGCCACGCTCTTTCACCATCACCGGACCTCAACGACGAGGACCTGCCCACCGAGCTCAGCGACTCATCCGAGACGCACGACGAATGTACGTGACCGCATAAAGACTGACACTGATTTTAGACGCATAAGATGAAGTGTGAACTTTGCATTTTGTCTGTGCAGGTGAGGTCCAGGCTTTCCACGAAGACCTGAACGGCAAGCAGTATATCAACGGGGTGTACAAGTTTGGCGTGGACAAGATGTATAACTTACTGTTCACCGAGTCGGATTTCATGAGGGACTTTCGGGAGCAAAGGAGGTTCTCAGGTAAACACAGAACATACAACTCGTCCAATTTAACGTTACAAGTGTCACATTATAGCATCAAGGCAGAATGAGGCCATCACTGCAAAAATGTGAAACTGGAATAAATGTTTTAAACTGAGCACAGTGCACTGAGATCAGTGTTGTTCTACGTCTTCTACTTGCAGGTGTGGTGTATCACCCATGGAGGAAGGAGCATGAGGGCGACCAGACAAGAGAGATCATGTACACCATCGCCCTGAATAATCCTCTGGCTCCCAAGGCGGCCACAGTAACCGAGGCACAGGTTGGTGATTGGTGATTTCTAGTTTCTAGTCGTAGCCTGCTGTCCCCTAAAGTTCTCACTTTTGTATCTATAACTTCAGACTCTTTACAAGGCGAGTCAGGAGAAGGAGTGCTACATTATCGACGCAGAGGTGACCGCCCATGACGTTCCCTACCACGACTACTTCTACACCCTCAACCGCTACATGCTCACCAGGGTGGCCAAGAACAAGTGTCGTCTTCGGTAAGGACGGTGATGTTTCAGGAACGTAGATACAGTGAGTGCAGCTGTAAAAATCAACTTTATTATGTGTGTGTGTGTGTGTGTGTGTGTGTGTGTGTGTGTGTGTGTGTGTGTGTGTGTGTGTGTGTGTGTGTGTGTGTGTGTGTGTGTGTGTGTGTGTTTGTCCTGCAGGGTTTCCACAGAGCTTCGTTACAGGAAGCAGCCGTGGGGACTTGTGAAGGGTTTTATTGAGAGGAACTTCTGGAGTGGCCTGGACGAGTATTTCAGACACTTAGGTTAGAACCAATAAACTTTTCAGCATAAATTATTTGAGTCCGAATCAGGTGATACCTCCCTGAATAAGTGATCGTATAGTATTCTGTGTACACTATGTCCTTTCTGGCCTCGTGCACTGATTTCAGCAGGGTAGTGTTGTTTTAATTCCAGCACAGCCATTGTGCATTTCATTGAAATGACCTCCATGAACTCCATCGGATCTTCTCTCTCTGGTTTCTTTTGTCTAGAACTGGAGCTGAATAAGTTGAATGTGGTGTTGCTGGATCCACATTCACCCAAGACCAAGGCTCTGAGGACGGGCACCGGCCAGCGGAGGAAACAGACGCTGGTTAGGACGGCGGGGAACATGGACGAGGCCTTCAGCCCCGTTACCACGCCCGAGGATGAGGAGGAGGAGGACCAGCACACCAAGCATGTGGCAGGTCAGCAAATGGTCTGTGGTCAGGGAGATACTGAGAGACTGATGGAGAGCAGTAACGTCCTCTGACAGGACGGGAGTTTATGGTAACATCTTGTTTGGGATTCGGTCACAGAGTCTTCTGTCTCCTGCAGGATCCACGCAGACCCGACACGTACCCGACGCTCCGGGCGGCCTCGCACTTTACAACTTATCCAAACTGCTGCTGCTTATCAGTCTCGTGTGAGTCGTGGTATCATTTGTATATTGTCGTTACCAGGTGACACCTTCACATGTCTTTGTCTGACGAATGTTCACTTCTTTCTTTCTTTCTTTCTTTCTTTCTTTCTCTTCGTGTTGTTGCCTTCTGTTGTAATCTTCTTCTTCTTTCTCTGATCTTTTCGATTGCATCCCATAGGATCTGTGTAAGGTATTTTCATTCGTGCCATGACCCTGATCCATTTCAGTAACTGGCATTAAGTGACTCAGTCGTCGGTGTTTATTTAATGTAAACTGTGTTTTCTCTCCTTCTCTGTTTTCAGCCTGATCCTGCTGATTGTTCTCAACGTCATGTTGTTCTACAAGCTCTGGATGCTGGAGCACACCACGCAGAGTCTCGCTGCATCGCAGGGACTGAGACCACAGGAAAGGTAATCGCCCGAACCCTCCTGCTACAGTCATTGCAGTAGATCATAAAGCCCCTAACAAAAAAGTGTTGTGACATACCGACTGTGAGAAAAGTCCAAACAGGATCGAGTGAGAATGCAGATCAGGATCCAGGATACAGAGACTGCTGTTACGTGCACGGAAGCTCAACCAAAACTTCCAAACTCTGATTTGTTCCGGCATTGAACCCTGTTTATTTCAGGTGTTTTCCAGCCGATGAGGTGACTGTAGTTGTTCATGTCTCATCAGCAGAGCTCCTGAGACCCAGCTGGAATGGGTTCAGCTCCTGGACTCCCAGCAGCGTTACCGCGATGACGAGCTCCAGAAGTGGAAAGGGATTCTCAAATCGTCGGTGCTGCTGCTTGAAAAGGTGAGACAGCCGGTCAAACACTTCCGTAGGCTTGTACCACAGAAAAACCCTTAGTCGTTAATGTTTGGCTTTGTTTTCCGTAAAACTAATGCAGGAATGTCACCCTGACAATGATGGCCATTGTTGTAGTCCACAAGGCCAAGGTCATGACCAAGACCAGACTGTATCAGGACCAAGACAAGACCAAGACTTTGAGGGTATAGATATACCAAAAATTATTTTCAAATGTTTTTTACAAACTTTAAAACCAGGAAAGTCTCAGCTCCCTCTTTGGCAACTCATAGGGACCAAGACAAGACCATGACTTTGAGTCCTCTTTGTTTGAGACCAAGAAAATGTGGCGAGGTAGAGACTTTTAAAACTTCATCTTGAGACCGATCTCGAGGTAAAAGACGAATTTAGAAGATGCAGTTAAATGTTTTCAGTGTTGTTGTATCAGACGCAGGTCTGACACTTAAAACCAGGAAAGTCTTGCTGCCCCTTGTCATGTTTTGTCGCCCCCTAGTGGTCACTGTGTACATAAATAATGCATTTTATACCGTATCTGATTTATTTCTCTCTCTCCTCTTCATCCAGCTAAAAGGTTCCCTTCTTAACCTCCATAAGAGTATTGGCAACAGGGACCAGAACCCTGAGTCCGAAGAAAGAAGAAACCAGCATCACTGATTGATAATCTCAAGGCATGCGGACATGATGTGCAATATTCAACCTACCTTTTTCTGAGAGAGAGTGTTTGGCCTTTTTCAAGGCGGCGCTTGGAGTTCAGTCCGTGACCTCAGCGACCTGCAGTAGGTGAGCGTGCACGTCGACACCGCGACGAGTCCTGCAGAGACAAACGCATCGGCAGGACGTGTCTGTAGCTTTACGTCTGTCGTTCATCCACATTGCTCCTCACAATGCTGCATCACAAAGTGTTTTTGTTTTTCTTGCCATGTAAAGACTGACCCAAAGCATGCAGCTTCTATTTTCCAAAATCTATCTGGAACTTTGTGCTTTCACTTTGCAAACAACACGCAGACACTTCTTCTTCTTCAAGGAGCTCCGACAGCTGCTGTGTCATTTCTGGACTCACTGTAACGAATGTGTGTGTGTTTGTGTGTGTGTGTGTGTGTGTGTGTGTGTGTGTGTGTGTGTGTGTGTGTGTGTGTGTGTGTGTGTGTGTGTGTGTGTGTGTGTGTGTACACAGCAGTCAGGGCTATTTTTACCAGGCATATTTGGCAGATCAGGGCTGGTTTCCCTGAGACTTTATGCCAAACTTTTGTGATTCCACATTGTATGTTTATGTTGTCTAAAATATTCTGAATCGCTCTGCAGCTTTTTGATTTAGCGACATGTCGATAAGGAGAAAACAGAGAGAGAGAGTAGCTGAAGGTGGCGCGGCTCCAAGTTTTCCAATGTGTTGCCAAGGGAATAAAGAAATGTTTTGTTCACAGCCAAGCGTTAATGGCGTTCCAGTGTTTTAATGATTTGCTCAGAAACATCTCAAACTGCTTCATCACTGCCAAGGCAAGTCAATAACTTGAATTTTATTTAAGCCTTTTTATGTGTGCGACTTTACCTCGGTTTATTTCACGCACCAGCTTCTGCATCTATGCTGCAAAGAAACGGGATGAAGGTTTGTGTCCGATGAGTTGAGCCAGAGAGCGAGTGACATAGAGAGTGAGTAAGAAGAGGGAGTCACTGGTGAATCAGTTATTTTTTGATTGTTTCATGGCGGTTATGTGCACGCCCGTTCACTTCCACACCCCCATACAACCCTGCGGCGATTCTTCAAATCATATTCAGGGTTCGGTTACCTGGAGGAGGCCCGCGAGCCAAAAGCAGAGTATATAAACTGCTGATGTTGCCCCGTATCTGCAGCTGTGATGTGTCAAATGTGTTGAAACGCAGCGTTTAAACAACAGTTTGTTCAGGTCACATCACGACTTCAAAAACTCATAAATCTTGTAACCAGTAGTCGTCACACGAGCAGCAGAATCTGACTAACTGTTGTTCCTCTCTAATTGTTAACAAACATTTACACGACACAGGATGTTTGCCTGACAAAACACAAAACACTTTCCACTGTTGACTTTAGCGTTTACTTTAAAACAAGCTTCATGTTTATTCAGTGTTATTTTCCTGGAAATGACTCAGTTACATTGAGTCGCTGCCAGTGAAGCATCAAACCTTTGACTGAACTGTTTGGAGGGCGGTGTACTGTAGTAGCATTTGTCTTGAGGAAATCCTGTAATACCACGTTTGCCTTTTTTCAAACTGATACTTACGATATTTTCTGACATGAGGATGAAGCTGAACTATTGAAAACATAAAGAAATCAAATGGAAGACATCTTGAAACGTTCGTGCAGATTCGAGTGTGTGGGATTTAGTGGCATCTAGTGGCGTGTTTGCAGATTACAACCCCTTCCAGCTCAGAGTGTGAAGGATACGCAGCGTCTGTAGATTTAAAAGTCTCATTATAAGGTGATTATACACTAAAACAAACAGAGTTATGGATATATTATTCCATATTCTGTAAATAGAGCCACTTAAGTCTGACACATTGTTTAACATCCTCTAAAACGTCCCATTGGAAGTGAAGATATCTCGAGGATGATGATCTGTAAACTCACAGTCGAAGTTTTTGTGCCTGAAAATCTGTGAATTGAAGTCATGAAATGTTTTTATTTGTGTCGAAGGAGCCATTACAGAAATGTGAGAAGGTGTCACTGTTACTGTCTTCCATGAGATTCATTAGTTTCAATAAAAGAAAAGACAAAAAGCTCTTTTAAAAGCTGTTTAGGGGGAAAGCTGGAGAGAAAAGTGTATTTATTTATTTAACACTGTTAATTTATAATTGTAAATAAGACTTTGTGAAGTGGAGAACACTTGTATTTGAATATCTGTGCACATCAAACTAAATTCAAACTGATTTCTTTTAGAGAACGTCACCTGTTCGGTAGCTCTCGTGATGATGTGAAATAGATTTACAGAAACTTACAGATACATAAATCAAAACACCAGTTTTTTACTTCAGAGACAAACATGCACAAATATTCAGATACACGTGTCCAGCATTTCATTATATGTGTGAATTACACAGCTCTGGATTACATTACGAGGCCGCCCCATATGTTTCTTAAATCAACACGCCTCATGCTACTTAACGAGGTCCTGATGACGTGATCACCTGAACCAAATCTGGTTTAACGGGTCTAAAAACGCTGATAGGAGCAGCTGGATGCTAAAAACAAACAGAGTCAGTTTAACTTTAAAGTAACCGTTGATCCTGGAAAGAAAAACACGCCAAGACGCCTGAAAGCAAAGTTATGTTTCCAGTTTCCAGAGCTGTATGTACATTATTATTATTTTCTCTTCATATTTTTTGGCATTGAAACATTAAAAATGTCCAAATCAGAAGGTTAACAGTGCTAAACCGATCAGTTCAAATGCAGATGTTTAAATCACTGAATCTCCAGTATAAAAACCACTGAAGTTGTACATGAAGTGCACGGCTGCCCTGTTAATGCAAACGTTAAGTATCATGTCAAACCTGGTGTATCCATAGTGCAGGGTTTATTTTAACGCACTGAGAAGTAGATCCTGAAGTGTTACCGTGTGGCGGTGCAAAGTGACAAACCTGTGTTTGGAAGTTTCAATGACGATCACAAAAAGAAAACGTGACCTCAGCTTCAGCTCACACTCACACCTGCAGTATTTCACCCAGCTCACTTTGTGGTGTAGCGTCCTCCCGTGTGTGTGTGTGACCTTTGGAAACCTTATTTTGATCTGCATATATGACTCTAAGATATTTATACAGATGTGATGATGATGTCGTGTCAAGTTACAGATCATAAGGGCTCAAACCACTCTGGCAGTAGATTGAGGAAGAAAAGGGAAAATATTGTCTAGACACAGAAGAATGAATAAAAGTGCAAAAATGAATAAAATGTGACTTTGTGTCGTCTGTTCTAAGTTCTGACCCGAGCCCACGCTCGCTGTGGATTGCAGACATTCCTTTATCATCTGTTATCCACTCATTTTTCCAGTGGCTGTGAGTTTTATGTTTTACAATAACCACTTATCCTCATCAGGGTCGCAGGGAGGCTGGAGCCAGCTGACGTGCAAGAGCCAAGGTACGTCATTGACAAGCTGATGTTCACGTTCAAACATAAAGGAGTCACCAACCTGCACGTCTTTGGAGATTTCAGGCCTACGAGCATGGATGCACAGTTGGTTGATTTCCAGTTACTGCTGTCACAAACACTGTCATGAAGAAATTATGTAAATTATTTCAAATTGAGATAATTCTAACAAACACATGCGGCTGTGTTGCCCTCTATAGACAGGAACGAGGAAAGTGTGTCTGGTGTTTGTGTTTTGCACTTTGGAGGACAGGAAGTGTGTGTGTGTGTGTGTGTGTGTGTGTGTGTGTGTGTGTGTGTGTGTGTGTGTGTGTGTGTGTGTGTGTGTGTGTGTGTGTGTGTGTGTGTGTGTGTGTGTGTGTGTGTGTGTGTGTGTGTGTCAGTCACGGGTATTTTAAGTGCATGTGCAACTTCTCAGCTGTTTCTGAAATGAGCAGCCGTCGCTGGTTGGAATACTTCTGTGGGCTGCAGGAGGAAGCCGGAGAATCAGAAACGAGGAATTCGTCTCGGTGCGTAACAAACTGAACCCAGTGCCTCATGCTGTGAGATATAGAATGTGAAGTAATCATAGGATTGTCTCTGGATATCAAATCTAATACATTTGAAGAAATTATGAAGCACAAACTTTAGAATATTTGACTAATTTCATTTATTTAAAGGTCCAGAGTGTCGAATGTAAGTGTATCTATGGATGAAATTAAGTATTAACGTGACAAGAGCTGTTTGAATTCTCTTGAACTGTTAAGAAAGGAAGCACCAAAGATCCTTTCCTTATCTTCTTTAGCGTGAAACAACACAGGGAGGATCTAGGAAGTATCTCAGATGAGCGTTTTGTAGTCCATCTTCTGGACTTTGTAGTTTTACCACAGATCACACGTCTAACATTCACCGTCGCTTCATGACGTAGTCTAGTGTGAGAGCAGTCGTCTTCTCCTTCACATCTTTTCTTGACCTTGTGACGTTTTCCATCGAGGTCAAGAAAAAGTGACTTTACATAAGACTTTTCACGTTTTAAACCATCGCCATAGTTTCTCCTTGAACCTACAGTGAGAGGTGATGGATATTCAGTCGGTTACAATCTGAAACTTCACCACTAGATGGCGCTAAATTCTGCCCACTGCACCTTTAAGTGCACTCAGTGTATTTTATAATGCATACCTTAGAGCTGTTCACACTCTTGGACACTAGATGGCGTCCTTCACCTGCTGTAGGTGACTTTGTAAAAACGTTGGAAAAGTTGGATTCATTGTTTATTGTTCATCTGACAGTGCAGTATAGTGTATATACATCTACAGCACATGCATACATGCATATCCCACCACACAGAGTTTATAAATATGTGTCTGCATGTTATTAGTCAGTTTAAAGAAGCATCTTTTAAAATAGTTTTTAATTTAATAACTGATGACAAACATCTGTGTTTATTACTGACTTCATGTTCATGTTTCTTCTCTTTCATTGGGATTTCACTGACTTTAACTTGAGGCTTGAAGTGGCCTCAGTCGGTTGTGGGTGTCAAACAAAAGCCTGCCTTCCTTCATAGGCTCCACCAGCAGCTGTCCAAGTCAGACTGCATAGCGGACCGCAGGCCAGACAGAGGAGGGGAATGGGTCCGAGTCCGACGGCGGTGAGTTCAGCAGCTGAAGCCCACAGTCGATGCCTCTCCGCTGCGGGTGTCCAGAGAGTGCATCAAGCTTCTTTCGTCGGATTAATTTAGCGTCCATTGGTTGGGGAGAAGGATGTCTTTGCAGGAGCTCCCGGGCTCCTTTGGAGTCATGTTCCCAGCTTTCTCTCTGCCCATGAAAGCGGAGCGCAGTCGGAATAAGGAGCGGCTGGAGGCCAGTCTGGCCGGCTTGTGTGAGCTGGAGCTCCTCAAACAGAGGCAGGAATGTCGGGTGCTGAGCGCTCTCTGCCTCGGGGACTCTCCGGTTCCAGGGCGTCCGCCTTGGGGGTCTCTGCGGTCGGCACGCTGCGCCCTGGACGCACCAAAAGGCAACGACGCGTCGGAGGACTTCAACCGACGGCTCCAGGCTGTAAGTCGTTTGTCTGATCGTGATTTCTTTTGTGCTGAAGTTTAATGGATGTCTTGGTAGTTTGGACAGTGTGTCCTGTTTTTAACCACAGATGGATACTTGATGCAGAGAGGTGTGAACCAGCAGTCATGGGTCATTTCTATACTGACTTTTATGGACTGAGTGTGCCAGGACTTTTCACTGGAGGTCCTTGGACCTTCTTGTGGTAACTACTGGTTTGGATTACCAAACATTGCATGTAAGAATGAGAAAATTAAAAGAGAAGAAAAACCACCTTTAAAGCTGTCATCGACCTCAGTGTGCAGTTATGAAAATGCAAAGTCAGGAGGGCCCCTAAAGACACACATTACCATTTAAGGACAACTTTTGGGGGGAGATTTATTACTTATCCATTTCATGCTGAACACTGCGGATCGTTGAGACACCTCGATTCCCCCGAGTTTGGACAAATTATGACTTCATTGGGATAAAAGATGAGGTCATTGTTTGTCAGCGTTCCACATTCGGTCAAGATTACATCCAAACATCCAAAATCAACACAAAGAGAGTAGCCCACTTTTTTTAAACCGACTTAATGTCCTGAGCAGATGATGCTTCCTAATATTTAAGACAGGCCTCAGGATCCGACGGCATGGATCCTCTGCCAGATGCAGCATATGTAGAATTTAATGACATGTTGTTGCCAAAGTGGAAAGAAAACATCAGTTGCATTCACGCTGGAGATCTGAGCGAAGTCTGGAAGCCTGGAAGCAAATTTCAGACCTGGACCCATTCCTGGTTGATTTTCAATCACAGCTCAAACACACACTGACATGTTTACTTACAGACATTATGGAAATGATAGCAACCGTGCTGCACTCTCTGTAAATATATAAGTAGAGAGGGAAGTATACCAAGAATTAGAAGACAGGAGCTGTGTCAAAGTGTGATGTTGGGCCGGCGTCAACTTTTCAGCTGTTTCTCAAATGAGCTAACTCGTGTGAAGGACGAGCAGCCGCAGCCATTGGCTACGATACGTCCAGCTTCCTGCCTAAAAGCCGCTGAGCCTGCAGTCCATCAGCATTGTGCAGCGCTGAGACAAGAGGTGTCCGATGAAATGACCCCTCCCCGGTGACTGTATTAGCGAGCAATGCAGGACTGATGCAACATTAATTAAGTCTGTAGTCTCAGTGATGTGATGTGTTTTACTGAGATCTGGATCGTGACAGGTCTCTGACTGGAAAAACAGAAACTATAGAAACAACGACACAAAGGTCGGAGGTGGAGAACGCGTCCATCTTACGACTTCTCGTCTGTTTGAGTTGAACCGTCCGTGACATGTTTGCCTTGCAGCTTGAAAGTGAGTCAAAGAAAGCATTGTAACGCTAAAACTCAAGTGCTGTGATATTGTTCATGGAAACTAATGCTTGTGCTTTCTCCTCCCACGTGAACCTCTTCTCTTAAGGACCATTTTGTAATGCGTAAACCATGACACACGGTCTGATTCAGGCCGCCTGCGCGGCTGCAGGGTTATTAACTGTGGACTGATGGATACTTGAAATGGCAGAAATTCCTGCTGTGAAGACTCGAGAACAGCGCCGGTGTTTGGAAACAGCCGATGGAGGTTTTAATTTAAACATATTTCATGGACATAAAGTCTGAAAATCTAAAAGACACAAAGCCTTCAGATTATGCACAATTGGTTTGGATAAACATTTTTAGCCTCTGCAACTTTAAAACTTTATTCAGTGATTTTGGTGAAACTGGATCAGCTTTTCTCTCTGATCTCATCCAGCTGCTCAGCTTCTAATAATTAACTAATTAACTGCTAACTGGCAGCAGAACCGGGCTCAGCAGCCAGACCCGGTTTAAGCACAGCCTTTGGAGACCAACAGGGAATAACGTCACAGTACTGAGGTGATTTACAGACTTTATGATGGAAACATTGATCAGTAGCTCGGTCAGCCGTATATCTAACTAAACTGACTCAGCCCGGGATGCCAGGACCCAAACCCGGCAAGAAAACCACCTGATAGGCTGCTGTGTTCACTGTTAGACTGGACACTGCCGGTTCAGAGGTTCTGTTGCTGTGTTCACTGTTAGACTGGACACTGCCGGTTCAGAGGTTCTGTCTCTGTGTTCACTGTTAGACTGGACACTGCCGGTTCGAAGGTTCTGTCGCTGTGTTCACTGTTAGACTGGACACTGCCGGTTCAGAGGTTCTGTCTCTGTGTTCACTGTTAGACTGGACACTGCCGGTTCAGAGGTTCTGTCTCTGTGTTCACTGTTAGACTGGACACTGCTGGTTCAGAGGTTCTGTCTCTGTGTTCACTGTTAGACTGGACACTGCCGGTTCGGAGGTTCTGTCGCTGTGTTCACTGTTAGACTGGACACTGCCGGTTCAGAGGTTCTGTCTCTGTGTTCACTGTTAGACTGGACACTGCTGGTTCAGAGGTTCTGTCTCTGTGTTCACTGTTAGACTGGACACTGCCGGTTCAGAGGTTCTGTTGCTGTGTTCACTGTTAGACTGGACACTGCCGGTTCAGAGGTTCTGTCATTGTTCACTGTTATACTGGACACTGCCGGTTCAGAGTTCCTGTCGCTGTGTTCACTGTTAGACTGGACAATGCCGGTTCAGAGGTTTTGTCACTGTGTTCGCTGTTAGACTGGACACTGCCGGTTCAGAGGTTCTGTCTGTGTGTTCACTGTTAGACTGGACACTGCCGGTTCAGAGGTTCTGTCGCTGTGTTCACTGTTAGACTGGACACTGCCGGTTCAGAGGTTCTGTCGCCGTGTTCACTGTTAGACTGGACACTGCCGGTTCAGAGGTTCTGTCTCTGTGTTCGCTGTTAGACTGGACACTGCTGGTTCAGAGGTTCTGTCACTATGTTCACTGTTAGACTGGACACTGCCGGTTCAGAGGTTCTGTCTCTGTGTTCGCTGTTAGACTGGACACTGCTGGTTCAGAGGTTCTGCTGCTGTGTTCACTGTTAGACTGGACACTGCCGGTTCAGAGGTTCTGCAGCTGTGTTCACTGTTAGACTGGACACTGCCGGTTCAGAGGTTCTGTCGCTGTGTTCACTGTTAGACTGGACACTGCCGGTTCAGAGGTTCTGTCGCTGTGTTCACTGTTGGACTGGACACTGCTGGTTCAGAGGTTCTGTCACTGTGTTCGCTGTTAGACTGGATACTGCCGGTTCAGAGGTTCTGTCACTGTGTTCGCTGTTAGACTGGACACTGCCGGTTCAGAGGTTCTGTCGCTGTGTTCACTGTTAGACTGGACACTGCCGGTTCAGAGGTTCTGTCGCTGTGTTCACTGTTAGACTGGACACTGCCGGTTCAGAGGTTCTGTTGCTGTGTTCACTGTTAGACTGGACACTGCCGGTTCAGAGGTTCTGTTGCTGTGTTCACTGTTAGACTGGACACTGCTGGTTCAGATGTTCTGTTTAGGCCTGGGTTTGGCCGTGTTGCGTTGGGGATCTGTTATGTTATATGATGTCAAGGCTCACAAATTTGAAAACATATAAAAATATTAAAGGTACTTGGACACGATGAGCTTAGCATAAAGACGCAGGGGGAAAGCTCTGCTAAAGCTTCCTGATTAACACTTTGTATGTCTAATCACAGCAGATATGTTGTTGTGGTTTCAGGGGGAGTCGTGTGCTGGGATTACTTCTTGGCGACCAGCAGTCGGGTCCGATGGAGTCTGCAGTCTTGTTGTCACTGTGAGGTTGCCAGGCGACTTCAGGAAGTCACTGCACTCTGATAAAATCATTCAGACTTCTTTAAAAACTTGGAAGCTGCCAAACTGTATCTACTCCTAGTCATAAAAGTTATAAGTGGCTGCAGTCAGACAGTCTGGAACGGGATCTGATTGGTCATTGGGGTGTTATTCTCCCTCTGAGACTTTGGTGGTTTCCAAGGCACTCGGAGGCCAGCTTCAAATCCTCAACCACAGCGGCAGATCGTTGAAGGAGGGATGATGCTTTCAGGTCCTTGTTGCTTCACCATATCCTCCCTCTTCTTTTGTTCATCATGTGTTTCTGAGTAAGACAGCTCAATTACGGGAAACAATCAACCCCCTCGTATCTTATTTCCAATAAAGCATTATCTGTTCTTCATTTCGTTCTGCTGAGTCACCTCAAAATCTGCTCTCCGAGACCTTTCCCTTCTCATCTCTAATGAGCACAGTTAGTATTCATCAGGGTGGATCTGAGGGCGACTTCCATGAAGTCTTCATCGCAGGATTATGTCCAGGGGTAAATGATCTGATACTCCGGAGCACATTTTTGGCATGTATGGGCACACGCAGCCGGTGAGCTGCACTTATAGATCAGTTCATATCCCCTTGTTGATATCGCCGCCTCTGGCATGTGCTTCCTCTCAGACTACTTGAACCTTCCGAAGGTTCATGCATGCTGGCTCAGATCATCTTGATTCAGGACTGTGAGTGTGGATGATGTGAATCAGGGGAAAGGCAGAGAAAGAATGCATGTGTTTGTGTGTCTGCATGAGGGAGAGTATGTGTGTTTGTGCCTCAGCAGGAGCTGCTGACAGCCATGTGACAGCTGACAGCAGCTGGGAAAGCAGCACAACCTTCACTGTGGCCTCCTGTACGTCAGGGGACTAATGAGAGGCACGCTGAAATGTGCACTGTGTGTGTGTGTGTGCCCTGTATAGTCAGATAACTCTGATAATCTCATCAGGGCGCTGGGTGATGTTGATGATCTGAATGTTGGTAATTATGAGGTTTAAAAAAAGGGATCTAAATGAACGACGTTGGTTGATAGTGAAGCGATAATGAAGATATGAGCGTTTAACCCTTTAGAGCCCAGAGCAAACACGATAAATGAAGTCTGATCTTTGTGTTGTGGATACTTCAAGTCGTCATCGGTAACCAGAAACGGAAATATGCATCTTTACACTGATATCTGTGATTTTATTTTGGCGGGTTCCCATCCGGTTTCCGCACTTCTGGAAGCTGTCAGATTGTGTTGTGAGGGAGATCCTGACCCAACGTGCAGAGTGGAAAGAGACAAAGACATTGTGAGTTCATCATCACATCATCACCATCAGTAAACAGAGGGACTCACCCGGCTCTCTCTGCCCAGATGGAGGCTGTTTTCTGGGGGAGTGTTCGCCGAAGAGTCGGCAGGGAGGACTGACTAGGTCGTGGTGACTTTTCAACATAAATCTGATGATGCTACCTACATTACTGTTTATTAAAACAATGTGAGTTTCTTGAAATTTCATCACATAATCACAGTAGACAAACAGTGCTACACCCAGCTCTCTCTGCCAGACTGAGGCTGTTTACTGGGGGGAGAGTTCGCCAAAGAGTCGGCAGGGAGGACTGACCGGGCCCATCTGACTTTTCAACATAAAGTCAAAGATCCTATAAGTTTTTGTTTGTACTATTATTTTGTCAGAACAATGTGGATTGCTAGAAATTTCATCACACCAATCACCATCAGTAAACAGACTGACTCATCCGGCTCTTTCGGCCCAGACAGAGGCTGTTTTCTGGGGGGAGAGTTTGCCAAAGAGTCGGCAGGGAGGACTGACCGGGCCGATCTGACTTTACGACATAAAGTCAAAGATCCTATAAGTTTTTGTTTGTACTATTATTTTGTCAGAACAATGTGGATTGCTAGAAATTTCATCACACCAATCATCATGAGTAAACAGAGGGACTCACCCGGCTCTTTCGGCCCAGGCGGAGGCTGTTTTCTTGGGGGAGAGTTCGCCGAAGAGTCGGCAGGAAGGACTGACCGGGTCATGGTGACTTTTCCACATATAAACTGGGGGATTTTGTGTTGAATCAAACTTATAAATGTTACATATTTGCTATGAAATCAAAGTGGAAGTTGTGTTTTTGTTAGTTTCTTTCTGCGTTTGGGATCGAGCGGTTTGTTGAGTTCCAGCTCCTCCGGAGTCTGGAGGGATAAACAGCAAAGCGGCTGACAAAACAACAAGTGAGCTGAAACACTCTACTTCCTCGACAGCTGCTGTTCAGCTACCCCTGAGCAAGGCACCAATCCGATCTGTCGCACTAACAGTCGGACGCTGTGGTCGTGCATGTGTTTACAGTGTCGGTGTGTTTCAGCATACTGTCAGTCTCCGGTGGAAACCGTCGCAGCTGTCAAACACAAACACTCTCCGCTGTAAAGGACGGACTCTGCCGACGCTGTGCTGGGCAAACACTGTCGCATGTCTGCAGAGACGGGGGAGGGGGAGAATTCATTAAGATACCTGGTCACTTGTGAGGTCTCCAAAACAAAAAAACTGAACCACTTGGTTACTTGAAGTCACAGCTGTGCAGCCTCAGGGGTGTCAGGAGGAAAAAATGCAGTCATTAGTACAAGTCAGGACAGAGTGGATAAACACGATATGTGTCATGATTACCAATGAAATGAAACTTCAGCTTCAAACGAGGTGAAGATGAAAACTGAGACCGACACACGATTTAAACTGAGACACTGAATCCTCCTCTGAAATATAATCCTTTGATTAAATTCATTAATCATCATTCAATACAAGAACTTGAATGAAAACAGTCTCAGGATCATCGTGCCCCAGAGTCACGTCACAGTCACGAGCAGAAATGGTTTAGGATCAGGATCAGGATCAGGAGAACCTCCACGCAGGTAGCTCTGGTTCTTGAACTGGTTCTGTTCAATCATAAAATTAAATAAACCTTAAAGTCCATGTTTTTTGTCTTCACATCCTCTCAAACTCGATGTTCTTTCAGCTGTAACGTTATTTCAGCTCTCGCAGGAAGACTTTAACTTTTAAACCTTTTTAAATTGCCACAGTTTATTATTTCATGCTCTCTTCAGTCCTATTCTGAGTTCATAATTACTGTGTATTGTGCTGCTACAGTGCCGCACTGCTCTGCTGACACGTCCACATGTGTTCAGTGATGTAACGTGTACTTTTCTTTTAGTTTTGGTGTTTTATTGAGTAGCACCCTGACATGACTCTTCTGTATTTGTTTAATCAGAGTATTCGTGTGCTTTGCCTCCTCGCCTCGAACCAGACTTGAGCTGTTTCAGAGCGGACGCAGAGTAACACAGGGTTAATTGGATGATTGATTACACCTGTAGCAGCGTCTGATTGGTTTAAAGATCCGTTTAACAATGAAGACCGCTCTCCTTTCTAACTCTTGGACTCCTCGAATCAGATCCACGACCGAACACAACCTGCTGGCCAGCAGTGAACATACAGCAGGCTATCGAGGTGGTTTTCTTGCCGGGTTTGGCTCCTGGCATCCCGGGCTGAGTCAGTTCAGTTAGCTACACGGCTGACCGAGTGTCAGTATCAATGTTTCGGTCTGGCTGAGCCTAGTTCTGCAGATTAACTAGCAGTTATCGACTTCAGCAGCTATCAGAGCTACATGTTCTCCAAACTTCCAAACTTCAGTGTTGCAGTTTGCAGTTTGCAGTCAGCGCTTTGACTCCTCGCCGTTTGTGCTTTGGAATTTTTTAGGCGATTTATTTCTGCAAATTGTTATTAGCTGTCATCATTCAACAGGAATGTAAAGAGAACTTACAGAGAGCTTTGCAAATGGGTCAGCGCACACCAGGAGTTAAACAAGACACTTTTTTTTTTTTGTTGCCCTGAAACTGATGGATAGTTTTAACTATGTGAAACATCTTTAAATAAACCTCGTCCATGCTGGGGATTAACAACCTGATCCGCATCGTGTAAGCAACAACAGCTGAAGCTCAAATTAAACCCATGAGCGGCAACAAAGTAACAAAGACAATGAGAAAACACAGAGATCTGTCACAATATAATTCAGCCCATGTGTTCTTATGGAAAACGGTCACAGTATCAATACATCTGACAGCCACAGCATGTAGTCACTGCCTGGCTTTAATAAACTGAAGGCAAAGGACACAGAAGGAGATTTCCTGCAGTAATCAATATATGTTTTCCAAGAAGGGATCAACTCAGTTTCAGTGGATAGAGGAAGAAACTATCTTTTAAACAGCTCCATCTGGCTCTGATGAGCAGTCTGTTAAACACAGTGGATCCTGGGCAGAGCCGGTGCCGGTGCTGGTGCAGATACCGAGCCTTCAGCTCGAGGTAATCAGACTCCTCCAAACGTCGTCCGACTGCGGTGCAGAGGTTGTGTTTGAATATATTGTTTAAGTCACAACAACAGCTGGCGACTGCAGCCTTAACTCTGCTGTGAAACCTGAGCCGGGCCCGTGGATGTTTGATTTCATGCTTGTTCGTCATGTGAAAATGAAAAATAACCCGGAGAGATGGATGTGGAGCGCGCTGCCTACAGCAGGAAACCATATTTGGCCCGGCGTTAGTTAGTGTGCCTGCACATCTCGTTCAAACAAAGCTGCACTGTGCAGCAGTGCAAACATGCCGGGGTGACACTGAGCATGAAGCTTTCAGCCACTTCATGTGGATTGATTTTATAAAAACCGTTAAATGACGACGTATTTATGTTTGAGTTTTATTTCAACAAGTCAGCGTTTCGCAGACATTATTGGATATCGCTGCTGTAAACTAACAGAAAGTAACAAACTCCAGTTTGTTTGCAGAAACATGAGCGAAGCTTTCTGGGGGATTTTCCAAAATATAATTTGTCTTCACAGTCGAATGCAGAAAAAGAGAAACTGTAAATCACTTCAGTCTCGACCTGGACCAGTCCGACTGCTGATGGCAGATTCAAATATATTGTGAATAAAATCTGATCCAGTCTGAATAAAGTTCTGGAGTTGTGGTTCTGTACAGTAATCAGTCACAGACTGGATCAAACTGGAAGCACTCCGTCCGAAGAGAGAAAGCGTTTGATTGGACGAGATGTTCGAGGAGTCTGACATGAACCTCGAGAGAGTGACGGTGCGTTCACTGTCTCGCTGTGTCGGGGTTGATGTTTCCAAGAGAAACCGAAGAGGTGACGTAGGAAAACAAAACATCAGAAACACTCGTCTGTCGTCTGCTCTCTCTCTCTCGGGTTAAACATCTTCCACTCAGCGCTCGTCCTCGAGGCCTGCAGAGCTTCTGAAGTGTTTTTCTGTTGCGTTTGTTTGGATCATTCCTGTGTTTGCAGACTGCTAGCTGTTCATGTACATGCTTTGGATACTAACATGTTTCTGAATTGGCAGCGTGTCTGCAGCACGTTCCTGGAGAACACCGCTGACAATTCAAGGTTACGGAAATACCAACACCTAACGAGCTAACGAGCTGTCTGTCTGCCAGCATATTTACATGCACAATAATACACCCAACATATACAAGTATGCAGATATGTATGATGGATCATTTCACAGAAATACTTGTGTTGTGCAACAGGAAATCATTCTATGAAAGGAATACACCACGAGGTGACTGTGCAGGGTGAATACATAAACAAAATAATTGCACGGCGTTATATAATGTGAAACATATACAGCTCTGTCTCCAAAAAGTTGGCACACTGTTCAAAATGTAACGAGAAACAGAAAAGTGACGATGTGAAAACAGACGACCACAGACGATCGATCTAATAATGAAAGTGAGAAATTTAAGAACGTTAAAAAAACTTCAAAAAGTCGATTTTCAGTAAAACATCACAGAGTTAAAGTCTTGTCATTATGAATACATTATAAAAACTCTTCTGCACATAAACATCTCATATAATCTCGATAAAGCCTGATCTGTCTGTTCTCTTAATCTCGACATTGACGGTAATCGAATCCTTGTGTGCGTGTAAACAGACGCGGTGCGGCTCGTGATCGGGAGGCGGATAGAGAATGTGCAGATCTGGTGTTTTTACAGTGCAGCAGCGCGGCTTGAATTATTGATCGCAGGAAATAAGGACTGAAAGCTCGTCTTTGTTTTCACTCTTTTGAAACGTTAATCCATATTTCCTGTCTGGGTTCCCGTCGTATACTCTCCTCCTCCTCTTACCTCTCCATCTTTCACCGCTTTGTTGTCATGGAGACAGCTGCTTGTTGGTTTCCAAACACATTTCTAAAATATTTTTAGTTTTGGAGTTCAAGGCTCTTATCGGAGCAAACACAAATACATATGCTGCATAACTGCGAGTCCACCACCATGAAATTACCATTCGTTGAGACGGCCTGCTCAAAACACATTCCTGCCCCCCCACAAACACACACACACACACACACACACACACACACACACACACACACACACACACACACACACACACACACACACACACACACACACACACTTATCTGTTTATCTGGGCTCGTCTGGATTTACATTTCAGATTTCAGCCTCTCGAGTGTTGAGCACAGCAAATCTGTCAAAGTCAAGTTACATGTTGAAATAAAGCCACTAATGCAAAATCATTCAACGTTAAACTTAATAATTAATTTTTTAAAAATAAAAAACTAATAAATGCAGTATAATGATTCGTATTTTTGTATTTGTATTTATATTTGTAGTGTTTCCTGTCTGCGGTTGCTCTTTTATTCCATATTTTAAAATGAAAAACTGCCAGTAGAAATATGCCATGAAACAGGACTGTGTTTTACTGTACACAGTTATACTTCAAAACCTTTATTTATTTGCTATTATGACAAAATTCACACAGAATAAAAAAGTATTTTGTATTAGAGACTGTTAATTGTACAGTTAAACGCTGGAATATTCAATGATCAAGACAGTTTACTGTCATTGTTCGACAGTTTTTTACTGTAAAATCTGATCTAATATAAAATATTACTTTATTCTGTGTAAATTCCCTTAATATAGCATATAAATAAATAAAGGTTTTAAAGTATAACTGTGTTATTCTGTAACACGGTTATGTTTTAGTCGTTTAGTCATATAAAAATATAGAATAAAATTCTGTGATACATCCTTTTAGTTCTGCTTTTATTTTCTGGCAACCACAGCTGACGGTTTTGTCTGTGCTATATGAATTCATCCCTGAAACGCATCCTATCTTTGCTTTGGCCGCTTTAACCGTGAAGTCGTTGCGTGCCGAGAAGACGTTAAATCAAATCTGTTCCTGCAGAAAGAGCGCTTGTGTTTGTGGAATGCACATTACGTGCAGTCTCTGTCGTTGTTCCAGGTGTTCTTAGTCAGCAGTGTTCATGTGATGAATGCATGAAGTCTGCGTATCATCGCAGGAGCATCAGGCCTGACTGAATATTACTCTTGTCAGACCGACCCTGAAAGATTTCTATGGATAGAAAACATTGTGCACACAGATTCACTTCCTTACGCCAAACGTAGCCAGCGAGCTGAGATCAGGCAGACTGCACAGAGGCTGAATTGTCTCGGATGCAGTCGCTGCAGCACAGCGCGGTCGAAGGTCCGACGGTCGGCTTTACAGCTCAAAGCTTCAATAGAACCGAAGGTGTGTACATGTGTGCATGCACGAGTGTGTGTGTGCATTCATGCGTGACTGCGTGTCTGTCTGTGCAAAGACAGTGTGTGTGTGTGTGTGTGTGTGCACTCACAAGAGGGAAACAAGCAGCCATTGAACCAGTGTGGTCTCACATAAGTAGCTGCTTAAACCCACACACAGCCCCTTTTATACAGTGCATGCCTGACATAAGCCCATCTTAATTTTGCATGTACACACACACATTGAATCCTATGTCTGTATGTGTCGAGGACACGCACAGTGAGTTAGTTTACAGTTCAGATCTTTAGTAAAAACCCGCCACAGAAAGTCAGTTTCATCAGATTTCAAAGATTCGTGGACGAGGAATGCTCACATGAACTTTGATCTGATTTTTTTTTTTTCTGAAGCGCGATGAGTTTGGACTCGCTCCAGAATGAGACTCTCTTGGAGACGAAGGCGTCGTTGCTGGAGTTCATAAGCTCGCTCATATTCCAAACACAGTTTCTTAGCTCTGATGCTGATGATGTAACTGTTAGATAAACCACAGATGTGAGCGCTCCAACTCAATTTATTGTGTGTGGGCTGAATGCCTTAATTGAATACAGTATACAGAAGGTCTTTGAAGGCTTGGCCCGTTGATGAACTCGCCCAACATTAAATCAGCAAATGTGTCTCTTCAGTCGACTGTTGGTTGTTTTGTTTCAGCTGGTACATTTTCCTTCCAGAGGATATAAGTCTGTCTTCATTTATATTACAGCACAAAAACTTGTTAGCTTTTAAGTCCCCATGAAACAGGAAGTAGAGAAACTCTTCACGTCCTTGTTTTTAGATGTTTCCTGTAAAAAATAGTCAGATATTGGTTAGCATTCAGTGAGTGTCCAGTAAAAACAACCTCCAGACCAGCAGTGTCCAGTCTAACAGTGAATACAGCTGCCTACCAAGGTGGTTTTCTTGATAGGTTTGGCTCGCGGCTGATATCAGAGACTAGTCCAGCAGCGGCTGATATCAGCGACTAGTCCGGCAGCGGCTGATATCAGCGACTAGTCCGGCAGCGGCTGATATCAGCGACTAGTCCGGCAGCGGCTGATATCAGAGACTAGTCCGGCAGCGGCTGATATCAGCGACTAGTCCGGCAGCGGCTGATATCAGAGACTAGTCCGGCAGCGGCTGATATCAGCGACTAGTCCAGCAGCGGCTGATATCAGCGACTAGTCCAGCAGCGGCTGATATCAGAGACTAGTCCAGCAGCGGCTGATATCAGTGACTAGTCCAGCAGCGGCTGATATCAGAGACTAGTCCAGCAGCGGCTGATATCAGAGACTAGTCCAGCAGCGGCTGATATCAGCGACTAGTCCAGCAGCGGCTGATATCAGAGACTAGTCCAGCAGCGGCTGATATCAGCGACTAGTCCAGCAGCGGCTGATATCAGAGACTAGTCCAGCAGCGGCTGATATCAGAGACTAGTCCAGCAGCGGCTGATATCAGAGACTAGTCCAGCAGCGGCTGATATCAGTGACTAGTCCAGCAGTGGCTGATATCAGAGACTAGTCCAGCAGCGGCTGATATCAGAGACTAGTCCAGCAGCAGCTGATATCAGAGACTAGTCCAGCAGCAGTCAGTCCAGCTCGGCGTCTGTCTTTCAGCCTTTTATTTCACCAAGCTCTCACCAACCACTAAAAGTCAGTCCCACATTTACTCTTGTCCGGCGGCTTCTTGCTCGCTCACTCTCTCCTTTTCTCTTCTTAGCTTCCTCCGTCAGCGTCCTCTTCTCCGTCAAAGTCTTCTGCTGACTGCCGGGCCTGTAAACCCGGCTCATGTTACTTCACTGTTCATGAGGGAAACTCTGTAAAACCACAGAGAGAGAGTTACGTACGAGACAACATTCTCCTGATTACAAGTCAGTGTAGCATCAACATGATTTAATCTTTGATTTTCCACAGAATGGGAGCAGCCTTCAGTCTCCACAGTGACGATTGTTCTGCTTTGTTCTCTGTTGTTTGGACAGCTTCAACTCCTACATGAGAGTTTTTGTTCCGTCCTTTAGCTTACATTTGGGTGGTTCGGACTGTGTGTGTGTGTGTGTGTGTGTGTGTGTGTGTGTGTGTGTGTGTGTGTGTGTGTGTGTGTGTGTGTGTGTGTGTGTGTGTGTGTGTGTGTGTGTGTGTGTGTGTGTGAGCATGCCGTGTTATTGTTCCAGTGTTTTGATAATAAGTGCTTGTGGTCATAGCTGTCTGTGAATGTGAAGGTTGTCTCTGCCTCTCGCGCTGGCAGATGAACAGAGAGGCTGATGTGCATTCCAGATCTGTGTGTATTAGAACGTGTCCCGCTGTGGTTTGAAGGTGCGGATAGGTGGCTGTAACTCTATCCGTGAATATGTACAAAAAGTGAAAGACTCTGACGGATTGAGTTGAGTTTAGTGTGCAGGGTGTGTCTTCGAGTTAAAACAATGTGCAGATCTTTGAGAGATGTTAAAGTTGCTGTCCTGTGTTCCTGCTCATGTTCGGTGTTCTGACGTGGCCTTGTCTCTCTCTCTGGGTTTCAGAGCGGGCTGCAGTGTTCGCCGCGCGGTGTGAAGGCGTCTCTAGAGGAGCAGGTAGCAGAGCTGAAGGTCAAATCAGCAGAATCTGCAACTGACCTGGAGGAAAGTCAACTCAGCTCAGGTAAAAGCATCAACTCTGCTTTCTTACTTACTCACAACAACAAGTCACATCTCTGCTTATGTTACACTGTAAAACATTTACTGTTCCATTAAATACAACATCAAACTCTGTCATTAAAGGGATCATACTAATCACTGTTACACACTATCTTGCCTGGAGAGGCGGGAATCGAAACAGTGACCCGCTCTTCCACCTGAGCCACATCCGCCCTGCAATGCAATCCATTGTTGTCCTGACTTTGACTTTACTTATTTAACTTTTGTCCGATTCGTTGTCAGATCAACCTCGAGGAGGCAGCGAAGCTTACAGCGATGATGGATGTACTGTTTAAAAAGACTGTAAAGAATATTTACCTTAGAATTACAAAGAAAGAAGTGAAATTGTTTGGACGGTAATGTTCATTTGCTTCATTTTTCTAGTGGCCATTTGTCCATTAAAAAAACAAACATATTAAACTTTAAACCAAACAAAATCAAAAGGCCACTGATGCACCATGGGGGATGTGGTTTAACGCAGGCAAAAGAAGATGAACGTCCAAACTGAATCCTTGCGTTTTGTGATTATTTATTTCAAAATTAAATAAACAAAAGAACAAAGAAAACCATGAAAACTGTAAAAAACCATAGGCCCACCCAGGTGCATGCTGGTACTCAAGGTGCCTACCTATCTAAAAAACCTCAAGTGCCCAGTGTGACCCATTTACCAAAAAATAAACCAAAATACCAAACTTGCAAATCTAAATCTCCCAAACAAATAATAAATAAACAAATAACATAGAATATTAGCAAAAAATCCAATCTAAATAAAGCAAACACTTAAATTAATCAAACAAACTAAATTTACAACTAAACACAACAAAGACTAACTTCACAAACAGCTCCTTCAACTTTAATTACAGATCATTGTTGTCATTTTACATGGACTTAAATATAATGTAATAAATACTGTTTGAATACATTAATGAGAGTTTGATGTATATCTGTAATTTTTACAGTTTTGTACAAAAGAAAAACAGAAAATTACTGTAAAAATTTTAGTCATATTCTCTAAATGTATGATTTTCTCACAGTGTATGACATAAACAGTGGATTCAGCTCTTTGTACGTGTTATATATTAAAAATTTTGTGCATAGCGTCGTCTCCTTTGTCTCTTTTGTGTGCAGATACAGAACAAACATCCTCGGGCACCTTGAAGAATTAATGACTCGTTATTATCTTTTAAAATATTGACTTCATTCATAAAGGATGAGCTCTGTTCGTCAGGAAAGGAGCGATGCGTGTTGCGTGCTCTAGTTTCACCGAAAAACAAAGCGCAGCATCTGACTCGCAGTCATTATCAGGAGCGATGCTTCTCAGTCCGAGCTGCAGACGTTCGGGTCATTAAGAATGCACACAAACATCAAGAAGACAAATCTATCACACGTCCACAAAGACAAATCTATCACACGTCCACAAAGACAAATCTATCACACGTCCACAAAGACAAATCTGAGCACGCTGGGACAAACAGTCGTGTCTGTGCACGGTAATCACATGGTGCTGGTTATGCATGACCATAATTAAAATATACTCGTGTCTGCGAAGACCGCAGATGGTTTGAAATGTGTGTTTGGTATACTGATGAATTTCTCCTGTGCATAGAACATGTTGACAATAGCTGTACTGCTTTGCCATTTCCTGAAAAATTTAATATAATGTTGCATATTTTGGTCTTTTAATCACAAATACACAATTTCTGAATGTCATTGTCCATAAAGTAAAATTATTAGCATAATTAAATGAGATTAATGCCATGACTCAATGATGTCAGAGACCAATTCTCAAGGGAGTAAAACAAGAAAATAATGCACTTCAATCATCATGTGTTGTTTTTGTTTGTTGTATTACTTACCTTTGCCTTCTCCCTCCATAATTTCATTTTAAAATATCAAATCCACTCTCAGATCATATGAATATTATATGATATTTGTGTTTTGGTGTATTTTTAGTTGATGAGGTGAAGTGAAACCTTTTCATGCATTTAGTAACAGTGTTGTTCAGAGATGTGCATGAGATGAGCACATACGTCTTTTTCTTGTTACCTGGAATCGATGTTTGCACCTCATTAAGCTAAAGATACCTGACATGCACACCAAACTGTACACCTTGGGTCACATTGATGCAGTGTTGAGGATTTGCCATCTTAGACTGATCACTTTCTTTGTCTTTGCTCTCGACAGATGTCCCGGTCGCCAAGCAAATGAGATTCCCTGGGTCAAACCACTACCCTGTGGTCCCTCGTTCCCTCTCGGCCCCTGAGGGCACTGGAGAGACAGGAGAGGCAGGAGAAACATGGCTGTCAGACCCGATGAGACGGGCCACGGTTACTGAAGTTTTAGGGGAGATGAGGGAAGTTGAACCCAGTCAGGAAGATTATCAACAAGCTCAAAAGGTAGAGACTTATATATTTGGTTTGATCCAGCGCAGAGCCCTACCAACACGCCCCTCGAAGCCCCGCACCAGCCTGGCACATGATGCCCGAGCTGTCAGTGTGGTGAGGCAGAGTAGTTTGTGCCGCAAGGAGGAGCAACATCCACCGAAGCAGGCGTCTGTTCAAGAGATCTCCAGTCCGTCCCAGTGTCCAGAGGGAACTGCTCCACAGGCGTGCCATAACATTGATCAGGAGCACTACCACGGGACAGGGTTTCCTGAAGATGCACCACCATCGTACCACCACCATCTCCAGCAAAGTGTCCCGCATCAACCAGTGGTTTATCACAGGCCCAGGCAGGCCCCCATGATTAACACCTCTCGCTCAACCTTGCTGGACTATCCATCTTTCAGAGTTCTGCAACCCCAACCAGACTCCAGCAACAGCGAGCCTGATTCACCCCAACATTTCCACAACTACCCTTCCCCTCAGGCTGCGTCGAAGCCTCACCAGCAGCCTTCACCTGACGAGCAGCTGGTCAACGCAGAGTATATTCCAGCACAGCCTTGCCGAGCCTCCACCAGAGCTTACGCTCATCAGCACTCCAATCCTCACAAGGGCTCCGGAGTGCCCAAACCCAACCGGAGCACATATTCTCCAGAAAGAGGCCACCATCATCATCATCATCAATCACAGCAGCCCACAGCATCTCAGATCCAACCCTCCAGGTCCCGAGGGGGCCAAAAGAAGTGTCGTTCAAATGAAGACAAGAATGGTGCCAGCAGGAAACCCGGAAAGAAGGCATGTAGGTCTCAGTCCGAGAACAGCCTGCAACGGGTTCCTGAGCGCAAGTACAATACGGTAGAGAGAGATGGTGGAGGAAGTGGAAGTGGTGGAAGGGGAAGTCGCAGTAGTCAATCCAAAAGCAAGAAACAACAGCAAGGAGGCGGCAGCTATCGGCGCTGGCAGTCCACCCTGGAGCTCAGCCAAGACGAGGCGGACCAGCCAGCCGTGCAGGCCCCCGTGCAGGCCCCCATGCAAGGCTCCTCATCCTCAAACCAAAAAGACCATTGTGGAAGGCGCACACGCAAATCCCGCCCGACACATACATCGTACGCTTACCCACACCACCACCAACACCACCACCACTCCCACCTCCATCAGCACATGGAGTACCAGTTAGAGGGGGACCAGGTGCCGCTGTGTCAGCCCAGCGAGGACTACCCTCACCCAGGTCAGGGTGAGTCTGAGTCAAGCATGAGCGAGGCTGACTCTCCAGATTCCAGCTCTTTGTCCAGTGACTCAGATGAGAGCGGTGGTTTGGTCTGGCCTCAACAACTACCCCCTCAGCTGTCCCTCCCGTCACCTCCTGCCCCATCTGGAGCACCTCTGCAGCCCAAGGCCTTTGTCAAGATTAAGGCCTCGCATGCCCTTAAGAAGAAGATCCTACGCTTCCGCACCGGTTCACTGAAAGTAATGACCACTGTGTAAAGTGGAACACTAGGTGTGAGCTGCAGAGCTTTGGACTGTGTAAAATAATTAAACCACCAACAGTAAAAATAAAAATAAGTGTGTGCATAATCTGGACTGATTGGATAGTTTTAGATCAACAAGCATTGAAGGAAATGACTTCCACCAATTGTTACTTTATATGGATGACTCTAATTTGGCCACATTGGCCGCTAAATATCTCCTACCCACATGCACACACCCGTTGATACGGCATCATAGTCCATGCTGACATCGTCTTTGGGGTCATGCCAGGCACAGATTAATCCTCAGTATACTCACCATAAGAGGCGATGAGTCTCGAATTATCTTAAACTTTTCTTACTCTTTTTTTGTGTGTGGCTTGTTCGTACAAGTCGGATTCACCAAACTTGTCTTAACTGCACACCTTTAGTGCAGTTAATCATTTGGGAGATTTGCATAACCAACTCTTTATACCTGCTCTGCACATCGGACGCTTATTGTTGATGATATAATAGACAACAATGTCGAGACAGGTCACGGTTTCCTTATATCTGGACTGTGAAATTCTCTTTTGTTGCTAAAATGATTGCATACCTGTTGTTATTATTATTAAGATGTTACGACAAGCAACCAAACGTTAGTGCTTCATACATGTTTATTTCAAACTCACGACTTTTAAATATATTGTCTGACAGGACGCACGAGCTTGAGACATTTCTGCCTTGAATCGATGGTTGAGGTTGTGAATCTCGATCTGTATAAAGAACTCTGTGAATCTTCGACATTTTACTGTAGCAACAGTCACAAACCAGCAATATTTAAAGTGTCTTTTAAACTTTTTGGTGAGATCATACGTCTCATTTAAGTATTCTTGAAGGACCTTTTTAAAAATCGCAACAGGTTTTTACTGTTTTAATGTTAATAGTAGGTAACTTGCAGACTAATAGAAATGTGCCTACCCAAAGAATGTATTTAACATTACAGTGTCACTTTGATTATTTGACAGTATTATCGTTTAAGGTGCACTAGCCAACTCACTATTAGCTTCTTTTTTTGTATGAAATGTGTTTGACAAAATGCAGTGTATGAAATTAAAGTGTTTAAAATAATAATAAAAAAAATAATATCTGTGTTTTTCTTTTCAATCAATGGAGGTTTTTGTTCAGTTCGTCATGTTAGGTGTCACCAAATGGCCGGCCCCATGTAAATGCCCTGAGGCAAGACCACACACTGTGAGACAGGTAAAACACACACACACACACACACACACACACACACACACACACACACACACACACACACACACACACACACACACACACCAGTCAACAGCCCTGCTGTTAGTCATGGGGGTGTTGAGTGACTGAAAGGTTTGAGAGAATGTGAGTGGAGGAGGTGACAGAGAGAGGAGGGACTGAAGAGAAGTTAACAGGAACATTTGCTTGTTCAGGAGTTAGGATGTATTTTGTGTTTTTAATACTTTTACATGGTTGTTTACAAGTTTTTTGAAACAATTACTGCTACCACTACTACTATACAAGTATTTTACTACTACGGTTACTCCTGTATCACAACAATTAAAGTAGAACTACCTAGTGTTACTTTAATTTTTGTGGTATTGTGGTGTTTTTGTGATTTGTTGTCTTCCGTGTCACAGTGTGATCGCACTGTGGTAACCATGACTACAGCTGTACTCGAGTACTTGTTCTGATTACATAACTTCTGATCAAAAACTAGCGAGTTGACGACTTTGCTAACAGCCAATCATCAACCAGGTCACCAACAGCAAAGTGCCAACATGAGCTAACAGCAGCTAACGAACTGAGCTAACAGCAGCTAACAGACTGAGCTAACATGAGCTAACAGCGGCTAACAAACTGAGCTAACATGAGCTAACAGACTGAGCTAACATGAGCTAACAGCAGCTAACAAACTGAGCTAACATGAGCTAACATGAGCTAACAGCAGCTAACGAACTGAGCTAACAGCAGTTAACAGACTGAGCTAACATGAGCTAACAGCGGCTAACAAACTGAGCTAACATGAGCTAACAGCAGCTAACAGGCTGAGCTAACAGCGGCTAACAGGCTGAGCTAACATGAGCTAACAGCTAACAGACTGAGCTAACATGAGCTAACAGCGGCTAACAGTCTGAGCTAACATGAGCTAACAGCGGCTAACAGACTGAGCTAACATGAGCTAACAGCTAACAGACTGAGCTAACATGAGCTAACAGCAGCTAACAGACTGAGCTAACAGCAGCTAACAGACTTAGCTAACATGAGCTAACAGACTGAGCTAACATGAGCTAACAGCAGCTACAGCTGTCAGCAGTTTACTTCACTGTCCATCATAAACTCTGTAAATCACAGAGCTGAGTTATCTGATGAAACTATAACTACTAAACTACTTCTAACAGTACTGCTTGTAAAAGTAATGCCAGGGTAATACTACCAATAAACGCCACATGCAGCATAAACCTGAAGAAGTCATTTAGCTCACATACTACATCACACACACACACACACACACACACACACACACACACACACACACACACACACACACTCATCCATCACACTCAGGCCCGCTCTCATGTACAATGTTACTAAAAAAGAGGTCTGGCTGAAGAGGCGACGTGTGTGTGTGTGTGTGTGTGTGTGTGTGTGTGTGTGTGTGTGTGTGTGTGTGTGTGTGTGTGTGTGCGTGTGTGTGTGTGTGTGTGTCTGTCTGTGTGTGTGTCTGTCTGTGTGTGTGTGTGTCATGACATTAGGATTCAGCTCCAGCTGCCTCAGTTCATTAAGCGTGAGGAGAAAAGAAAGAGGAGGAGCGGCTCGTGTAAGTCACCGACGCTCCCGTGGGAAACAGTGAAACCTTCTCAACTCCTGCAACATGGACGCTCTTCATCATCTCACCGTCCATCTCAGTGTGACAGACATTTTCCCAGACACTATCCCTTCACCCTCGTACCCATCTCTTCCCTCCTCCTCCTCCCTTCTTCATCCCTCCATCTGTTAGTGGTTAGCAGAAATGTGTTCCCTTCAGGGCCAGGAAACCTGTAGTATTTCCTGCTTTGCCAGAGAGAGAGGAGGAGGAGGAGGAGAAGGAGGAGGAGGAGGAGAACAGAGAGGCACTGAGCCCGAGGAGGAAACCCACACAGAGAAAGAGAAACAGAGAGACGGTGAGAGGACGGAGGGAGGGTTGAGTGAAGGCCTCGTGTGCATACATCTGGCTTTGATTAGCCAGACGGAGAGGGTGATGGTGAGCGCGGAGACAGAGGGGCTTTTATTTTTGGCACTTTTGGGGGGATACAGAGTGATTGACCTATTTTTTATCCTGCATCCTCTTTGATTTCTGCTCGTTTCATTCACATCTCGAATCTTCTAGAACCGACTTTTCTTTTTTCAGACTTTCTCTGTAGGCTAAAGCAGCGAGGCGGGGGGATTTAAGGTGCAGCCCCATTTTCTACTCCACCATTTTCTATGTCCGACCACAGTTTCACTCGCACACACTGTCTCCTCTGTCCTCTATCAGACGAATGTGAATCTCATTTTCAATCAGAGTTTATTAAGAAAACAGTATGAACTCATCATCGTCATCTTCGAAATTGCTATAGCAACAAGCTGGCCAACATCCCATGTGTTACCTAGAAACTGAAGCTGCTTACAGACGATTTATTTTATCATTTTTAATCCTTTACAAACTTTGCAGAGTTTCAGTAAACACACACACACGTCACACTCCTTCCTTTGAATGTAACCGTGCTGGAGTTTGTAGAGTTTGGAGGTGTTTCAGCCACCGCCGGTTTCTCTTCATTACAGCTTAAGTAAGTACGTTTGTGGTCCAAGATCTAATCTTGGTGCTTTGTGGTTGTATAAAGTCATGATAATTGACCAGCGTTGGTGAAATCCTGACGTTCCCACACGGGTCTGAGCAGGCCGTGGCGTCCAAATTGCGTTTCTTTTGTGCAGACCTCAAACGTTTGAGTCTGATGTTTAGTCTGGGATTAATGCAAAAACAAGCAAAGTCCTGAGGGGACGACAGAAGAGGAGACAAAGAGTGAAAGTCTGAGACAGTGTCAGAGTTTCTCCGATCTCTGGGAACCGTCAGCCGGCCTCTGACAGCTCAGGGCCCCCTCCCCCCTTAAGGAGCTTTAAATCCAGCTCTGATAAACGTGAGACAGAAAACGAGAGACAGACGTGAACGTATATATATCACAGTGTTTGTGGAACACGGGCACTTTTCAGGCTGGAAGCTGACCACATGACCCGCAGTGTTATTACTTCATATATTCAGATGTCAGAGACGTTTTCTGTCTGCGTTCCTGCTGACTGTGGAGGTTTCGGCGTGAGAGTCTGCAGGGAAATGAATGAACGTTTGAAACACGCTGACTCGGTTTGAAGGCTTCGATGAAACCTCTAAACATTTAAATTTTAGATTTATTGAATGCAGATATTTCAGCTTTTGAACGATGCTTCACTTTGTTTGTTGTTTCCTCTTGATGGATGACACAACCTACAGTAAACTTCTGGCTTCCTGTCATCGGCTGCGTGATGTGCTGGCCACAGATCTGGACTCATTTATGGCTTTTGCAGAATAAACACAACTCTGCAGGTTAAGACTGAAACTTTAAAACAATGAGAGACTGTCATGTCTTGAACTGTCATGCTTTCTGTCATCCCTGCTCCCTGATTACCTGATCTTCGACCTCTTGCCTGTTTTTTCTTACCACGATTTTTGCGTCACAGACTTGTACTGTCGCCTGTATTTGTGTTTTTTAACCACCGCTTTTGTCTCAGAGTCTGCACTGTGACTGAGACCACTGCAGCGTGGACAGTTTCTCTAAAGTCTGTTTCTGCCTGAATACATAGATTGTCATTCTCAATCATTCATTCGAAGGAAAAGACAGCTAAGTAGAAGAACAGAGAGATGAGTTCAGATTTTTAATCTCAGCTTCTTTTCATGCTCGCCGTCAGTTTTTCACGTTGTTGTTGGCTCACTGTGAATTTATTTACAGTCAGTTACTTGTCAACAGCTGCCAGTTCATCGGTTTACAGTGTGAAGTCTGAACTAAACTTAGTAGTTGTTTCTGTTGGAGGATAGTTTTTTAGACTTGATCGCCATATCAGGACCTCGACCTCTAAAAGTGACGTGCATGTAGAAATATTGATTTAAGAAACATTTGAAGTAGAAATATTTATTTAAGAAACATTTAAAGTGACGTGCATGTAGAAATACTGATTTAAGAAACATTTAAAGTGACTGAGGTTTAGATGCAGACTTTAATTGGTTGTCACTGCTTTTAAAAATATATTTTCAACAGAATAAAATAAATTAAATGAAATATTTTCACTTTTTCCTTGATGACAAATAAATAAACACATCAAGTTTTTATGCAGATTTTCAGCCAAAGTCTCTAAAAGATGAAGCTTTCTCTGCCTTTCATAATAAAACATCATACAGACATTATAACTTATACCACATGATGTAATTGCACTGTGTTTTATGTAACTGTGTGAATATCTGCGCCATGTGTTCTGTGTTATCACTGTGCAGCTCTGCTGCCCTCTAGAGGCCAGGTGCTGTCATCACATGAAGCTGCAGCTGTAACCTGATCGGGTTTCTTTGTTGTTCAGGGTTAATGACCCCCCCAGTTAACACACACGGGTTACATTAACGGCTGCAGACCCTTTGACTTGTTAAATTGTCAATCACTGCAGAGAAGAGAGTCGTAAGAGGGAGAAGGAGTTGGACCTGACTTCACCTTGATTCCTCGTACTAGTGTTTGTGTTACAGTATAGAGCATATAATCATCTATATAATGAACTTCTGCACCAGAAACGTGGATATAAATATGACTTTATTGTTGTATGATAAAGAAACACGATGCAACACGTTGGTTTCACCTTCGTCTTCAAAATAAATCACTTCTTTATTCAAGAACATTTGAACATTTTCACTGTGCAGATCCTTCAACATCATTAACTTTAATGTGATGCCAGAGGACTGGGCCTGACTTTTAGTCGTTGTGCAGCCTTCAGACTGCTGCTGATGATACCACAATAATGATGTGACATTAAAAAACAAAAAAAAAGACAGATCGTGTACGTCTGACTTTAATTTAAGGTGCCTCGTCATCTCCTCATCCTCTCTGATGCTTCTTTTACTTGTGACATTTCACCAAACTGCTCCTTAGTTTCTGCTCTGGTGTTTGTTTTTAAATTATTTCTTATTCATTTATGTTTTTTTTTAGTTTTGCTAAATTCAGTTTTTAACACTTTGTGTTTGCATTAAAGGTGCTATAGAAGTTTAAACGAGGCACAGTCGCCGCTATGAAAACAATAAAAACACTCTTCATGCTGCAACATGTTTCCTCTCTGCTGCCAGTTCCCATCCAAGAAGTGTGTCTGAGATTTTCATTAAAAGAGTAACTAACTAATTTTGTGAAGCAGTCCGAGTACTCTAACGTGTTACTTTATTACATATTACCCCGCACCGCTGGTGACCGACAGCTGAGAGCTAAGTCCAGCTTGAGTCAGCAGGTGTTAATACTGTGGCTCCAACCCCCCATCACTCCTCAGACCGACCCCACGTGATGTAACCAGCGCAGAAAATGGCAGTGGCAGTGCATCCGTCTTTTATTCAGTCTTTAGTCTGGACAGGTTCAACTCCTCAGGCCGGGCGGGGCAGCCTCAGGAGGGGTGGGCGAGGCGGGTGGGGTCAGCCGAGACAGGGACAGTTGACTCTGGGACGGACTGATGGAAGACTTCCTGGAAACTGAGCTGCAACAGTAGAGAGACATGATCAGGTGGTACAGAGGCCTTAAAGACAAAGTGTGGTTGTGGGGGAGAGACTCAGCTCCTCACCCTTCTTCCGCCCCCAACTCCTCCTGCTGTTCTCCATCCACACCTCCCTCCGTGTTATCAGCTCCGCTGTCCTCCTCTTCCTCCCCATCGACGCTGCTGCCCCTGAGGCAGCGTGGAGGCCATCGCGGCCGCCCGTCCTCCAGCTCGCTCTGCTCCGTGGGCTCCACGACTATCGAGGGGAGACGCTCCCTCTCGTAGAGGAAGTCGTCGGGGTAGGAGCTGGAGTCGTCGTCGTTCGTGTTGGTTTCAGGGAAGATCTGCACGAGGAGATCGAACATGAAGTTGAACTTTAAAGCTAAACCTGCATCAAACCTTAGAAACCTCGTGGTTGTACCTGGTAGGCTCTGCTCCCTCTTCTCTGACCCGGATCCTCCAGCTGAGATTCTGCTGGGCTGAGAATAGTGTTCAGACTGCAAACACAAACAAACACACATGAAACTGAACCGCGTCTGCCGATCCTTAGAACATGAGGAACCGCGTTCGACGGTTCTTTAAGGAACCGTTCAGCCTCCGTGTAACAGGCTGATTATCACCTGTCCCTGTTCACAGCTTGTCAGTATTTAATACTGAGATGAGGTCAAACGCTCAGGCGATGCCTGCAGGAAAAAACAGTGCCAGATAAAGTGAAATGTAAAGAATGAAATCACGTCACTGCAGGACGAGAAGCTTCAGAAAAACTAGAAATCAGGCTCAATGATAAACAAACTATTAATCCGTGTTATTCGTCACATTATTGTATCCTCAGTGGGACTTTTGTCAGCATCCTGTTGGTCTGATGGATCTGATCAGTTACCCTCCCCTCCCCCAGCCCTTAGGGATGAGGTGTAGGAGGAGGAAGGAGTACTGGTTCCTTCTGTTTCTGTTAATCTGCAGGTAAGCACTTAATAACTTAACGGGCTTAATAGGTGGCTGCTTAACTCCTTAAAGAGGAAGGAAGGGATGAGAGAGGCTGGAAAGAAAAAGGAGATGAAAATTATGAAGACTTCAGTACTTACCTGTGAGGTGATAACACACCTGACATTCGAATGACTTCTAATTAAACATATTAATGGATCACAGCTCGTTTGCACAAAGAGATAAACTCAGTGTTTATGTTATTAATACTTTATTTCATTCATAAGAGCTCAAACTAAGTCAGCGGGTGCTTTTCAAAGCCAGCAGGTACAATGTGTTGCACTGACCGACTGACATGATGTTTATCATAATCTCATTTCCAGTTCTCGTTAGTTTCAGAAACCTCTTCAGTTCGATACGACACATGTCTTACCTGTGCGAGGCGGGAATGCAGCTCATCTTTACTCGATCCTGTCTTCTTTTGCAAAACTGGACTCTGACTCTGAAAGTCGACTTTTCTTTCCTTCTTCCTGTCAGTCACAGGTTCAGATGCTTCTCCTCCTCCTCCTCCTCCTCCTCCTCCTCCTCCTCCTCCTCCTCCTCCTCCTCCTCCTGCACACTCAGGCTTAACATCACCTTCAATTACAAACAAAGCCGTGATGTGACATGTGAGTGAGCATCAACACGAGCTGCCCTGCCTGGACACAGGTTCATCACGCCGTGGAGATTATTTGACATTTCCCAAAATATAACCCCTGATTATTCATCAATGTTAGATTGAGACTACCTGACAGGTATTAAACACACGACTCTGTGTGATATTCTGGGATCAGAGCTGAGTTTATATGTGAAGCACATCAGGTTATTTTCATAGGTCTGTATTGACACTTCAGCTGATCAGGCACAGGAGACATTTTCTAGTCTAACCAGCAGGAAGCGCTCACACATTCAGTGTTTGCACTGAGCATGAAGAGGCAGCAGCAGGAGTGTGTTCACTCTGTGTGTTTGTGATGGTTCTGCTGGTGTTTCCTGTTTTGTCTCTGTGTGTTTCTGCTTCCTGCCTCTGTTTTGCTTTTGCCTCACCTTTCACATGTGAACGGTTTAGATTCAGCAGGTGGTGAGACACTGAGAGACCACGACTGATATCAGCGACTAGTCCAGCAGCAGCTGATATCAGAGACTAGTCCAGCGGCAGCTGATATCAGAGACTAGTCCAGCAGCAGCTGATATCAGAGACTAGTCCAGCAGCTGATATCAGAGACTAGTCCAGCAGCAGCTGATATCAGAGACTAGTCCAGCAGCTGATATCAGAGACTAGTCCAGCAGCAGCTGATATCAGAGACTAGTCCAGCAGCGGCTGATATCAGTGACTAGTCCAGCAGCGGCTGATATCAGAGACTAGTCCAGCAGCGGCTGATATCAGAGACTAGTCCAGCAGCGGCTGATATCAGAGACTAGTCCAGCAGCAGCTGATATCAGAGACTAGTCCAGCAGCAGCTGATATCAGAGACTAGTCCAGCAGCAGCTGATATCAGCGACTAGTCCAGCAGCAGCTGATATCAGGGACTAGTCCAGCAGCAGCTGATATCAGGGACTAGTCCAGCAGCAGCTGATATCAGAGACCAGTCCAGCAGCAGCTGATATCAGGGACCAGTCCAGCAGCAGCTGATATCAGGGACCAGTCAAGCAGCAGCTGATATCAGGGACCAGTCAAGCAGCAGCTGATATCAGAGACTAGTCCAGCAGCAGCTGATATCAGGGACTAGTCCAGCAGCAGCTGATATCAGAGACCAGTCCAGCAGCAGCTGATATCAGGGACTAGTCCAGCAGCGGCTGATATCAGAGACTAGTCCAGCAGCAGCTGATATCAGTGACTAGTCCAGCAGCGGCTGATATCAGAGACTAGTCCAGCAGCGGCTGATATCAGAGACTAGTCCAGCAGCGGCTGATATCAGTGACTAGTCCAGCAGCGGCTGATATCAGAGACTAGTCCAGCAGCGGCTGATATCCGTGACTAGTCCAGCAGCAGTCAGTCCAGCTCGGCGTCTGTCTTTCAGCCTTTTATTTCACCAAGCTCTCACCAACCACTAAAAGTCAGTCCCACATTTACTCTTGTCCGGCGGCTTCTTGCTCGCTCACTCTCTCCTTTTCTCTTCTTAGCTTCCTCCGTCAGCGTCCTCTTCACTCTTCTCCTCTGCCATTATGTCCATAGAAGCTGCTGAGCCTGGTTACCTCCTCTTCTTCATCCTGGTAGTCCAAAACGCCTGTTGGTACAAACACTCAGTTTGTCAGCTTTGCGGTGAGCTCAGAGCGACGGGTACCCTGAGCTAACAGCAGCTAACAAACTGAGCTAACACGAGCTAACAGCAGCTAACAGTAGCTAACAAACTGAGCTAACATAAGCTAACAAACTGAGGTAACATGAGTTAACAAACTGAGGTAACATAAGCTAACAGCAGCTAACAAACTGAGCTAACAGCAGCTAACAAACTGAGCTAACAGCAGCTAACAAACTGAGTTAACAGTAGCTAACAAACTGAGCTAACATGAGCTAACAGCAGCTAACAAACTGAGCTAACATGCGCTAACAGCAGCTAACAAACTGAGCTAACATGCGCTAACAGTAGCTAACAAACTGAGCTAACATGAGCTAACAAACTGAGGTAACATAAGCTAACAGCAGCTAACAAACTGAGCTAACATGAGCTAACAGACTGAGCTAACAGCAGCTAACAGACTGAGCTAACATGAGCTAACAGACTGAGCTAACAGCAGCTAACAGACTGAGCTAACATGAGCTAACAGCAGCTAACAGACTGAGCTAACATGAGCTAACAGCAGCTAACAGACTGAGCTAACATGAGCTAACATGAGCTAACAGACTGAGCTAACATGAGCTAACAGCAGCTAACATGAGCTAACAGACTGAGCTAACATGAGGCTAACAGCAGCTAACATGAGCTAACAGACTGAGCTAACATGAGCTAACAGCAGCTAACATGAGCTAACAGGAGCTAACAGCAGCTACAGCTGTCAGCAGTTTACTTCACTGTCCATCATAAACTCTGTAAATCACAGAGAGTTGAGGCGGAGCAGCCGGAGGACATCAGAGGGAAAACCAGAAAACATTTCCTCCATAAAATATGATCCAGTTTCACCAGAATCAGTGAAATAGTTGCTGCTGTGTGACTTAGTGCCGTAAAGCGTTACGTACTTCTCCAGACCCGGAGCCCAAAGTTACATAGTGTGAGAACAGACGTACGAATGACAGAGACACCGTTCACCTGATCACAGGTCAGAGTGGGTCACCTGATCACAGGTCAGAGTGGGTCACCTGATCACAGGTCAGAGTGGGTCACCTGATCACAGGTCAGAGTGGATCAACAGTTTATCAGAGGAAAGTTACAGAATATTTTTCCAATAAAACATTAAATCATTTCAACTTTTGTATCAATTTATAAAACGTTTGTGTCTAATATATTTCCCCTTCACTTATTTCCCTTTTGTCTGGCCGTGCTGTTCCCGTCCACACAAAAGTCTGTTTGATGGCCACTTCCTGTATCTATTTCAAATTAAAAGCCCCTCTAGTGTTTTATAAACAGGCCAGCAATGGTTCTGACGTAGTTGTGTTTCATAACAACTGTATCATGCTCATGTGATTAAAACACACAAACTTCACGTGGGAGCGTGAAACATTAGTTTGATGCAGTTTGAGTTAGTTATGGAATTAAAAGTGGACGGCAGCGTGTGCAGCAGCTGTGATGTATTTATAAAGACAGGGAAGAGGAAGGAGGCAGTTCATGAAAAGCCAAAACATGAAAGTTGGGGAGGAGAGAAAAGAGAGTACACAGACACAGAGAGGCTGCAGCTGAGGACAGTGAACGGTAAACAGACGGAGACTGAAGGATTTTTTAAAAACCAGAGAGAGGAAACGAACTCTGCTGCTGCATCCTTGAAAAAGAGTGAGTGAGGGAGACAGACAGAGGAAAATATGACATGAGGAGGACAGAGAGGGGTGACAGAGGGGAGAGGAGAGTGAGGCGAGGGGGTGGATGAGGGGACGGTTGACAAAATAAGAGATTTGCAGCTCGCAATGATTCAGGTCAGCGGTTCCTGTTTGTTCTGTCACAAGGGGGGAGAGAGAGAAAAGGGAAGAAGGACAAACAAGGACAGGTAGTAAAACAGAGTGAGGTGACAAATGGAAAAAAAAAGAAAAGAGGAAATGTTGCAGAGCGTGTTCTCTGTTAGGCTTCACGCTGGTGTAGTAGAAAAGTTTGGAGCAGTTTGAACAGAGGGAGTGGAGAGAGAGAGAGAGAGAGAGAGAGAGGGAGAGAGAGAGAGAGAGAGAGAGAGAGAGAGAGAGAGAGAGAGAGAGTCAAACACCAAAAAAGGTCTGGAGTCAGAGCTGGAGAAACTGCAGGGCTTGACAGATGCTGCACACCCAGGGAGAGAGAAGAAGAAGAGAGAAAGGCAGACAGACAGACAGACAGACAGACAGACAGACAGACAGACAGACAGACAGACAGACAGGCAGTGACATATAATGACAAACAGGATAGAGGAAAAAGAAGAGCAAGTGATCGTAAACCAGAAAAAAGAGAGAAGAAGACCGAACACGAACTTTTAAAAGAGGATGTTTGCATAGAAAACTCACACCGCTCCGCTGTGTCCAAGCAGAGTCGGTAGAAAAGGTGCAGAGGGGGGTGGTGTTAGGTGGTGTTAGGTGTTTGGTGGTGGTGGTGTTAGGTGGGAGAAGGGGGGGGTTATGGGAGAGGAGGGTGGTGGCAGTCCAACAGTAGTGTAGATAGTCTGGGCGGGCTGTTACTGTAAATGTGGAAGATCCTGCTTGTCTCACCGTGACACAACATCCATGGACACCAGGGCTTCCCCACGACTCTAAACCACAAGGACCCCTCTGTTACCGGGCGTCATGTCGACGGGCCCTGGCCTTGGTGCACCCGACCTGGCCGAGGGCCCCGAGACCAGGGGACCTGTTGGGCTCCAGACCCTGTTGGACCTACTGGTGGGCGTCTATCAGGAGTTTTACTCCTCGCCCTTTGCAAGGGAGAAGTACGTCTCTGGTTTTCTGGAATGGGGTGAGTGTCTTCTTTTCTATACCCAGTTCTCACAAACTGTTTGTCCTGCTTCTGCAGCCCGGTCTCATGTCGCATGTAATAGACCTGCAGATCCACTAGAGGATACAGTGTCTGCCTCACCTAGATGTGAAAAGTACTTGCATGTATGAAGGTGCAGTACCAGTAGTAGTTATAAGGAGTGACAAAGTGAGGTGGATGGATAAATCAAACAAAGGCCGGACTTTCTTCTTGGAGACCAGTTTTAAATCTAAAGTTCATGTTGATTCCCTAAAACTAACCAAGCTGCAACTTTTTCCTGGATGTTGCACATTTATTATCTGACCGACGTGTTTTGAAAACATGACATTGCCACACCTAGGCGAGGCAAAACGTGACACCGTTGACACCGGGTTGGCTAAAGTACATGTTCCTTTGCAGGAAGGAAGGAAGAACAATCAACCGATGCAAACCCAAAACTCATCACACTGAGCAAACACGTCACTCGAACATGCCAGAGATTCGTTGATACTTTCATTCTTTTGGGTCTTTTGCCTTTCACCAAGATCCCTATTCAAACCATCCCGTAGAAGAACAAACCAGAACACAACAGTATCAAAGTTTGATCTCTGAACTCCAACTGGATCTTTCAGAGACATTTCGTGACATCAGGTTTCTCCAATAGTTGAATCTGGGTCAACTTCTTCGTGACCCCCTCTGGCCCACACCGCTGCAGCCAAAACTCAACACCCCCGTTCAAATAAATGGAAGAAAGCATCATGCCACAGTGCCGGGCTTGGTCTGAATTGGGCTTTAGCATTACGGCACACCTGCCTGGAGCCATTTGGGCCAATCAGAAGGGTTCTTGGATTGATCGGAGGCCTCTAAAATCACTGTAACTCCAACCTCAAGTTGCTTATTATTATTATTTTTGCTTATCACTGCTTAAACCCGCCATCTGAAGTTTAAACCAGTACCATGATGTAAGAGTTCATCCATCCCCCTTCTGGTGTTTTTGACACATTAGCTGCAGAAGCTGAGTCATTTGCTCATTTTCCAGTTGACGTATGATCTATCCCCTCTCGGTGCATAGATGATCCTCTATTTTAAGATTATTTGCTAAAATAGCTTTGGCAACGAGTCTCCATGGAATTATACACAATGTGGAGTGGACATCAGAGCACTTGGAAACAGCGTGGCACGTGTGCGTCTCTAATGGAAATGGAGGATGCTAAAGTTCAGCTCTCCCCCTGTGATATGAACATTAATATGTGGCTGTTTCTATACTTTAACACTATAAAACTGGCATCTATAGAAATTAGAAAGTCTGTGATAATCAAGTTATTGATCAAACTACAATGCCAAACATTTACATTTACAGGTTCTCGAAGGAAGTGTGATTAAATGTTGGACTCTTGGGTGTTAGCTCCAAATTTTTCCAATATTTTTCCAATATCTGACATGTTATAGACTAAAAATGATCAAAACATTACTGATACATTGATCAGTAATGGAATAATTAGTTGCAGCCACATTATTGATAATTAAACTGTGCAACCTCAACGGTCTCCGTGATCCAACCATGCCGCTTTTACTCTTCTGGAGAACAAATTATGACACACGGTGGGGTTAATGTTTACGTGCACTATAAAGTGGGGTTAACGTGGGATTTGGCAGGTGGGGCACTCTGATCCGGGTGTGACTGTACGAGCCGCGGCAGGATGGGACGAAGATAAAGTCTTCCCACATCTGTTTCCTGCTTCACAGGACGTGAGAATTTGCTTTTTGCTTGTTTACAAGATTTTAGTTGGACAGCAACAAGAATTTCAAGATGTTTATGGAGCCCAGGAACCGACATTATCAGAGAACTGCTGCAGCCGGACCAGACCGGGTTCGAGCACAGGCTGTGGGGGGTTCATTACCGCTGAGTATGTTATATATTATTGCACTTACTGTAACGTACGGAGTTGCCATCAAGGAGTAACGCTGTCGTCCCGTCACTTGTCTCTCCACTGCTGCTTCTTGTGTTTGCCCTCTGAAAAATTTTAATTAGTTTTATGATATATATATATATATATATATATATATATATATATATATATATATATATATATATATATATATATATATATATATATATATATATATATATATATTACATTATATTCATTTCAACACACACTGGACTCCATTTAAAGGCTGACCGACAAGCAAGGTCAACACTTTCCAAGGATCACCGCGCCGTGGAAACACTGGACTTCACAACTCTAAAATGAGCCTCGCGGTTTTGGAGAGAAATTCAGATCTAAGCCGAGAGACCACACCGACCTGCCTCAGTCACCTCTGTGCCATGACCCAGAATACATTGTGCTTGGATGACGACAAGGTCACGAAAGGCAACGCTCCCTCGTGACCTTTGAACTGGTGTCATGTCATGCCAAGACCACCATGACTCAATCACTGACATGTCGGATAGAAAATAAAAGATGGAGAAGGAACTGACTGACATCTGTTGACATGTCCTCAGCCGTCCGTCCTCCCTCTGTCAGTATTACTGAATCCGTCCATGTGACTCACTGTACGTGTACCTATTGTATTGTCCAGTAGCCAAGAGAGGCTATCGAGTATCCTCAGTGGTGAGACGTTCCAAATTTAACCACACCATGTGTCCGGGAATGAGGATCGAGTGTCAGAGCTGGCTGGCCTTCATCGGTGATGAAGCAGATTTCTTGGTTTATTTGGACTTGAGGCCTGAGGTTCAGAGTAAATCTGCTCAGAGGGCAGACTGCCATGAACAGAAACATCAATAATCACGTGTGCAAACTGTCCAAGACTCAAACCAAACACACTGAGACTGATGAACTGAACTTACAAGGCAGCTGGACTGAGAATCCACAATGCACTTGTGTTCAGCATCCTGTGAGGAGCTACTGGCAGCTATAGGACGAGCTAGAAAACTCTGGACAATCCATAGACGCTGTTTTCATCAGAACACCTTCTAGTAAAGGAATAGATGTCAGATAGATGGCGTAACGTAGCTTTAACGTGATTAAACGCGTCGCACGCTCGCCGAAGTTTGATCAGTCCTGTTTTGCTATGACAAGAAGGACTGCTGGATTAAGAGGAGAGACTTTGAGCCGAGCCAGACTGTCGGAGGAGCGTCGCACGGAGGAGGGCGTTGAACTCAACAAGATCTTATAGTCTTATAACAAATAAAAATACTTTTCATTTAGCTTTCCCTGCGGCTACTTCGTGTCTGGTTTATTCATGGTCCAGTCACTCCCTACATGGCTTTCCTAACAGGGAAGGTCAGCGAGCCAGAGTCAACATTTACAGGAACCAGCAGCGAGTCCGTCGCTGTTTTTCTTCTTGTTGTGGCCTCAAAAATATCATCAGTGACAACAGAGTTTACAAGTTATCTAACAAGCAAGCAAATGCTGTCACCGGCATTAAGAAGCAGATAATTTACTGAGACGCTGTAACAACAATGATAAAATATCTGAATAACATTTCAATTCATGCATTAAAAATAACAGCAGCAGTCTGAGCAGGAAGCATGATCCAAAACTGAAAGAAGACATTTGTTGTCCACATGTGTGGATGGATTTTATGAATAGCCTTTAGTCATCAACATGTGCAGTCATGAGATATTATCACAAGACACCTCAGCTGTTCGCAGCAGTTGTCCCGTTTTGAACTGTCTTCGTGTCTTAATTTACGACATCGACGTGCTGAAGTTCTCATCGATCTGTTCGTCGATGCTCAGTTCTGCATCTCTTCACCGTCCGTCATGGAGGGGGGAGTAATTTCCGTTCATTGGGACAGGAAGCTGGCAGAGGGGTTGGCAGAGCACTTATGGTGGCAGTCTTGAATAAACACAAGCACAGGATATACACACATAATGTATACACACTGTTCCACAGACCTGGCTTTTTTTGGAGGGATCTGGCTGCAGGAAGCACAAAGAACAGGACGGACAGTGATGCCCGTTTCCTCAGAGGAACTGAGGGAAGTTCAAACTACGCCCAAAAGTGAAAGCAACAAAGGTGGTGGACACCAACTAATGAGTTTGTTTTCCATAACTGAACTGCCGCTGTGGTAAACATGTACTTGAGTATTTGTATCTGATTACATTACCTCTGATATCAGGGACTAGTCCAGCAGCGGCTGATATCAGAGACTAGTCCAGCAGCAGCTGATATCAGCGACTAGTCCAGCAGCAGTCAGTCCAGCTCGGCGTCTGTCTTTCAGCCTTTTATTTCACCAAGCTCTCACCAACCACTAAAAGTCAGTCCCACATTTACTCTTGTCCGGCGGCTTCTTGCTCGCTCACTCTCTCTCCTTTTCTCTTCTTAGCTTCCTCCGTCAGCGTCCTCTTCACTCTTCTCCTCTGCCATTATGTCCATAGAGGCTGCTGAGCCTGGTTACCTCCTCTTCTTCTTCCTGGTAGTCCATAACGCCCGTGGTACCCGTCGCTCTGAGCTCACCGCCAAGCTGACGGACTAAGCTATCAGCAGCTAACAGACTGAGTTAACGTGAGCTAACAGCAGCTAACAGACTGAGCTAACAAGAGCTAACAGCAGCTAACAAACTGAGCTAACAGCAGCTACCAAACTGAGCTAACATTAGCCAACAGCAGCTAACAGACTGAGCTAACAGCAGCTAACAGACTAAGCTAACAAGAGCTAACAGCAGCTAACAAAATGAGCTAACATGAACTAACAGCAGCTAACAGACTGAGCTAACATGAGCTAACAGCAGCTAACAGACTGAGCTAACATGAGCTAACAGCAGCTAACATGAGCTAACAGCAGCTAACAGACTGAGCTAACATGAGCTAACAGCAGCTACAGCTGTCAGCAGTTTACTTCACTGTCCATCATAAACTCTGTAAATCACAGAGAGTTGAGGCGGAGCAGCCGGAGGACATCAGAGGGAAAACCAGAAAACATTTCCTCCATAAAATATGATCCAGTTTCACCAGAATCAGTGAAATAGTTGCTGCTGTGTGACTTAGTGCCGTAAAGCGTTACGTACTTCTCCCGACCCGGAGCCCAAAGTTACATAGTGCTGTTGAAAATCTGAGCAGGAATTACAAATCCAAATGCCCCAGGAAGACCTGCAGGATGTGGCACATCTGGTCTACCTTTGCCTAATCTGCTGTTGCACAGGAAACACCTACATGTAGATCTAAGTGATTCATACTGTCATGAACTGTAATTGTACAGAAAACAAAACAAAATGAAAGCTTTATATTCATCAGTCTTTCTCTACGTAGGAGACTGTGACACAGCCGGTCACATGGATGGCCCAGTGATTCTGACCCAGGGCTACTGTGGATAAAAGATCCTTTTGCTTTAGGACAGTGAGGCAGTGTGTGTGTGTGTGTGTGTGTGTGTGTGTGTGTGTGTGTGTGTGTGTGTGATGTTGCTATGTTGCTCCATCTAAAAGAAGTCTAAACTATGCCTCTGCCTCACTCGCATTCCTTCTCAGTGTGTGAGGAATGAAGATAAAAATAAAGGACTGGAAAACCTGCCTCGATCCATGAATGATGGCCGCTATTTTTAGCAGCTCCAGTGTAGTTACTCTATTGAAGAAGAACTCTGGAATGATACAGAGCCGCAAACATGCATGTGCACAGTTCACAGGAGGCCAACGAGACAATTAGCACATCTGGGAAACGAAGAACAGCTGAGGATGAGCCCGAGGTCACGTCATCTGGACAGATGTGTCCACAACTTATCCAGCTTATTTAACCTGGGTCATTATTGCAATGGTAATGTCCTGGGTCTCTGAGCGTCCACCATGAATACATTAAAAGATCTAGATACCATGCAAAATTGCAAACGGGTGGAGCATTAGCACCAACGTTTGACTGCCAAAACGTGAATATAAACCATATGTACAACTTCCATTTGTATAAAGTGGAATTCACTGCAGCTTCCCTGGCCGCCATTTGTACAATGCCGGTGGTCCCTTCTCTTCAGCTACGTGGCTAAAATGGCGACCGATAAGGGCGGGGAGTATCCAGCGTCCCACACTTAACTCTAATATAAGGTTTCATTATTGAAACGTCACAGTTTCTCTGTTCTGTCCGATCACAGCTGAGCCCCTCGTGAGGCAGGTGAAGAGGACTCGCATCAAAAGAGAAGACTTCCACATCCTGAAGGTGATTGGTCGAGGCACATTCAGCGAGGTAAGATGCCTATTTTAAATTTTAAACATTGATTAGAAATGTTTCTAGGATCATTTGTTCAGCTGCTTGTACTCTCAACATTCATATTTCAGCAGTTCTTTGTCTTTTTTACAAGCAGCAGGGACATGCATGGATTTAATGTCTTAAATAATGCATGCAACCACTTTGTGCATGCATGTTGTTATTATGTGTCGTCGCTGTTTGCAGGTTGCTGTGGCGAGGATACGAAGCACACAACAAGTGTACGCTCTGAAGATTATGAACAAGTGGGACATGCTGAGACGAGGACAGGTACTGTGCACGCAAACACAAACCTCACACACATTCACAGGAGAAAGAATATGACTAATCCCTTCTTGTGAATGAGATGGAAGATGTTTGTGTCTTTTATAGACGGCGTGTTACCAGGAGGAGAGGGAGGTTCTGCTGAGAGGTGACAGACGCTGGATCACGGAGTTGCACTACGCCTTTCAGGATGACAACTATCTGGTACGAAGTTCTGTCAGTCTAAAGCAAATCTGTTTAACCTGAAGCCGTTTTCCTCACTTGTCCACCCGCTCCTTCCTCAGTACCTTGTGATGGACTACTATGTCGGAGGGGACCTGCTGACTCTGCTCAGTAAGTTTGGAGACCGGATCCCTGAGGACATGGCTCAGTTCTACCTGGCCGAGATGGTCATGGCCATTGACTCAGTCCACAGATTGGGTTATGTACACAGGTAGACAGCTTTCTTTTACAAACAGACATTACAAAGTCAGTTTGAAATGTTGCTTTTGGTCGATGAAACCTCGTTTCTCACGCAGAGACATCAAACCTGACAACATCCTGCTTACAGCTGATGGACACATCAGACTGGGAGACTTTGGTTCCTGTTTGAGGGTCCTGGAGGACGGGATGGTGAGATCAGCCACAGTTCAAACACCTTTTCAGGTCAAGACAGAAACTTAAAATCCAACTGGTTTCGTTGCAGGTTCACTCGTCTCTAGCCGTCGGGACGCCTGACTATTTGTCTCCAGAGATTTTAAAGGCAGTAGAGGGAGGTGGAGGTTACGGTCCTGAATGCGACTGGTGGGCTCTTGGGATCTGTGCCTATGAGATGCTACTGGGGACCACGCCCTTCTATGCAGAGTCAATCTCTGAAACGTATGCCAAGATAATCCACTTCCAGGTACAAAACCAGACGTACAATGTCTGCAAGCAACTGATTTTAGTTTTGCAAAAGCATCCGACGTGTACTTGTATTTCCTCTTTTTGTACCCAGGAGTATTTTGAGTTTCCATCTTCAGGCCCTGAGATTTCAGACCATGCTCGCTCCTTCATCTCGGGGCTCATCTGCGAGAGGGAAGTCCGTCTGGGGCGGAAAGGCTCGAGTGATTTCAGGAGCCATCCGTTCTTCTGTGGACTGGACTGGAGTTCGCTGCATAAACTCCCTGCTCCCTACCTGCCTGACGTATCTAACCCGACTGATACCTCCAACTTTGACATCCTGGACGACTGTCTCAGTGAAATGGTATTTATTTTTTAAACTTCAGTGGTGTCACGGTGAGGATGTTTTTTCATCGAGCGGCTGTCGGTATTTGTTCTGCAGGAGACGTTATCTGATGTCATGGACAGAGCTCCGATAGGAGTACACTTGGCTTTTGTTGGATACTCTTACACTGCTACCAGGTAAACCTAACATGCATGATTAATGTTTTATGTGCATCAGCTGGCCTTTATATGGAGCCTTTCTCTGTGTTGTTTAATCGGTGTCTCTTTTATAGTCAGACGGGTGCCATCGACCGCAGTCAGGACATCATGATGCAGATCGACCACACAAGGCTCAGGGACTGTGAGACTCTTTATACACCAGAGAAGCTGGTGTGTAAATCACCAAGACCGGGCACATGTCAGGACTGGCATTTGTCTGGCAGCGACCTTATAACTGAAATATATTTTCATCGTGTGTGTTTTCCTTGTTATGTCGGGCCTGATCTTCCCTGTGGTCTGAATTCAGAGCCAGCTGTGGCAGCTCACAGACGCTCTACCAGACGACCTGCCGCCACTGCTGGAGCTCCCACTCACTCTGGAGCAAGATCCTACTGCATCCACCCACACCACCACCGAGGAAGAGGAGGAGGAGGAGACTGACCAAATATCGGGACTCCATGACGACTTGCAGAGGTACCAGTTAGACGCTAATACCATTGTTAGCCAAACTATGTAGTTCTGTGAGGTGAGGCGTGCTGAGGAATATTGTTTCTGTTCAGGCGGTTACAGGAAGCAGAGAGGAGATACTGTGAGCTGGAGAAAGAGATGGAGCGACTGAAGGGCGAGATGCAGGACTGGAAAGCTCCCAAGGAGACAGGCAAGGGATCGACTCGCCTGCTTCCCCGTCATGCCAATATCATCATAACCATCCATCTATACAGCCTTCTGTTCATCCTTCACTTCATTTCCCTTCACTTTATACTGTGTGCAGATATGCCATGACACCATACCAGTAAGAACCTCAATCCTTTTAATGTTGTCGCTAAACATAAAGTACCAGATATTCATGCAAATGCTGCTGAAGTCCACAACAACATTAAAGTCCCCATGAAACGGGAAGCAGTGTGCTGTTTACTTCCTAATGTTTACAGGTTTGCTGTAAAAATGGTCAGATAGGAAGATAGAACTTTTATTGGCATTTACAGTAGCCAATAGCGAGTGTGTGTTCAGTTATTTACCTTCCAGTAACACAGCCAGACAGGAACTGAACACAACCAGCAGTGTCCAGTCTAACAGTGAACACGGCGACAGAACCTCTGAACCAGCACGGTACAGTCTAACAGTGAACACGGCGACAAAACCTCTGAACCGGCAGTGTCCAGTCTAACAGTGAACACGGCGACAAAACCTCTGAACCGGCAGTGTCCAGTCTAACAGTGAACACAGCGACAAAACCTCTGAACCAGCAGTGTCCAGTCTAACAGTGAACACAGCGACAGAACCTCTGAACCAGCAGTGTCCAGTCTAACAGTAAACACAGCAACAGAACCTCTGAACCAGCAGCGTCCAGTCTAACAGTGAACACAGCAACAGAACCTCTGAACCAGCAGCGTCCAGTCTAACAGTGAACACGGCGACAGAACCTCTGAACCGGCAGTGTCCAGTCCAACAGTGAACACAGAGACAGAACCTCTGAACCGGCAGTGTCCAGTCTAACAGGGAACACAGCGACAGAACCTCTGAACCAGCAGTGTCCAGTCTAACAGTAAACACAGCAACAGAACCTCTGAACCAGCAGCGTCCAGTCTAACAGTGAACACAGCAACAGAACCTCTGAACCAGCAGCGTCCAGTCTAACAGTGAACACGGCGACAGAACCTCTGAACCAGCAGCGTCCGGTCTAACAGTGAACACAGAGACAGAACCTCTGAACCGGCAGCGTCCGGTCTAACAGTGAACACGGCGACAGAACCTCTGAACCGGCAGTGTCCGGTCTAACAGTGAACACGGCGACAGAACCTCTGAACCGGCAGTGTCCGGTCTAACAGTGAACACGGCGACAGAACCTCTGAACCGGCAGTGTCCGGTCTAACAGTGAACACGGCGACAGAACCTCTGAACCGGCAGTGTCCAGTCCAACAGTGAACACGGCGACAGAACCTCTGAACCGGCAGTGTCCAGTCCAACAGTGAACACGGCGACAGAACCTCTGAACCGGCAGTGTCCAGTCTAACAGTGAACACGGCGACAGAACCTCTGAACCGGCAGTGTCCAGTCTAACAGTGAACACAGCGACAGAACCTCTGAACCGGCAGTGTCCAGTCTAACAGTGAACACAGCGACAGAACCTCTGAACCGGCAGTGTCCAGTCTAACAGTGAACACGGCGACAGAACCTCTGAACCGGCAGTGTCCAGTCTAACAGTGAACACGGCGACAGAACCTCTGAACCGGCAGTGTCCAGTCTAACAGTGAACACGGCGACAAAACCTCTGAACCGGCAGTGTCCAGTCTAACAGTGAACACAGCGACAGAACCTCTGAACCGACAGTGTCCAGTCTAACAGTGAACACAGCGACAGAACCTCTGAACCAGCAGTGTCCAGTCTAACAGTGAACACAGTGACAGAACCTCTGAACCGGCAGTGTCCAGTCTAACAGCGAACACGGCAGCCTACTGAGGTGGTTTTCTTGCCGGGTTTGACTCCTGGCCACATTTAGTGGTTCACTACTGATCTGATCACCTCAGTAGTGTAACGTTATTCCCTCCCCGGTCCGGTACAGCTGCTGAGCCCGGTTCTGTTGCCAGCCCAGATTCAGTTAGCAGCCCTCACAATCACTCATTGAAACGTTTAATTGGATGTAAAACTAGTACACGCCCCGAGTGCAGGATCATCAACAACTTTTTGACAAACTCTAAAATACCATGAAGACACTTTGTGTCAGTGTTGGACAGACGCTGGAGGACAGAGCACAGCACCTGGACATTTAGTTTGACCTCATGGGGACTCGTGCAGATGTGGCTTTTGTTTTTCATTTTAAATTTAACTCAGTTGGTTTAAAAAAAGAAAAGATTATCTAATCACAAAGACGCCAACACAAACTGAGAGACGACTTTACAGTCTTTTAAGAACGAGTTCCAGACAACACGAGCCACTCTGAATAAACACGGCGCTGCACGGTCCCAGTAGCATCTGCTTATGTTGGAGGCCTCCGTCAGAACATGGGGGTGAATACCCGCTCTAAGAATAGCCTCGGTATGCAGGAACTTGGATGCCAGTTTCAATGAATCAATACAGTGTCATGCACTTTTAAAAGAGGCAGTGTTGAGGGTCTTCCTGCTGCTGAACTCTGCTGGGTGACTTACGGGAACAGCTCCTGTCTAAAGCATGCGGACAAAAAGCTGCACGGTGTGTGTGTGCGTCCATACACACTTTACTCCACACGCTGCTTTCTTCATCACTTCTTCTTTCACACTTCATCCCTTTCATCACCGCACAATATGTACGTGTTGTTGGTTCTGTTCTGTTTCTTGTGTGTGTGTTATTATAAATCTGGCTGGCCCAGCAGCGCCCCCCAAAGGCTGAATGCCTGCAACAGCAACAGCCGCTGCTGCACACATCATGGGCACATCTGATGTTCCTCTCTCTCCTCCAATCACAGAGCTGAGTATCTGCCCAGCATCTCTTGCTCTGCCTGCCCACTGTGTGGACGCACCGGGGGATGTAAGCCTAAATCTTTAATCCACTTTCATATTCTTTTTTTTCTCTGTGTGCAGTGGAACACCTTTAAAACAGCATGTAACCTGTCTGATTCTCTAATTCATTTGCAGAGGCTTTGGAGTTGTTGCGTGAGTAACTAAGACTAATGGGCAAACAGAGTTTCCCTGTATGTCATGAAATCCAGTTGTCATTCAATAATACGTCAGTGTGTGTTTCTACAAAAAGCTGCTGTTGATTTGTGTGTGTTGCAGAGGGAGAGAGCGCCCCCATCCTGCCGCTACCCACTGGTGATTCCTCTCCACCGCCACCTGCTCCTGTTCTACAGGGTACAGAAATCACTTTGGGTTCCGCCGATGCAGGATTTTCAATGTTTTGTTGTTGTATGTTTACATCATTTCACTTATTTTAGTGATGCACACCACGGTGGCTACTTTATATATTGTTCTAATCTATATTAATCTAGTCCAGCAGCAGTCAGCCCAGCTCGGCGTCTGTCTTTCAGCCTTTTATTTCACCAAGCTCTTCCCCCGACAGCGTCCTCTTCGCTCTCTTCTCCTCTGCCATTATGTCCATAGAAGCTGCTGAGCCCTATTTAATTGTCCACTTGTCCAGCTCCGGTTCTGGCATGACACTGGCTCCGCGTCCCGGACCTGTACATGTAAAAGCACCTCGTCGTCTTCCTGTTGGTCCAAAATGCTTGTAATACAAACACTAATATCTCAACTGAACCATGAACTGCATATCTGAAAACCAAAGGAAGACGTTTGATACCAAATCCCCGACATTGCTCTCAATGGCTGCGCTGTCGGTGTGTGAATGTGTGTGCAGCATCACTTTGGATGGGAACCTGCTGTTTGCACCTTGTATGGCAGCCTCTGCCATCAGGGTATGAATGTGTGTGTGTGTGTGTGTGTCTGTGTGTGTGTGTGTGTGTGTGTGTGTGTGTGTGTGTGTGTGTGTGTGTGTGTGTGTGTGTGTGTGAGGGTAGATGTGACAAGTGTTGTAAAAGCGCTCTGAGTGGTTGGTAGACCTGAAAGGTGCTATATAAATACAAGTCCATTTACTCTGTGCACATCATGGAGTTTGGTGACCAGGAGATTCTCGTCATAGCTTCACTCAGCTTCCAGAAAATGTTTCTGGTTTCCCTCTGATGCTGCAACTCAACTCTCTGATGGACAATGAAGTAAACTGCTGCCAGAAGACAAAAAACTCTCTGTGATTTACAGAGTTTATGATGGACAGTGAAGTAAACTGCTGACAGCTGTAGCTGCTGTTAGCTCATGTTAGCTCAGTTTGTTAGCTGCTGTTAGCTCATGTTAGCTCAGTTTGGTAGCTGCTGTTAGCTCATGTTAGCTCAGTCTGTTAGCTGCTGTTAGCTCATGTTAGCTCAATCTGTCAGCTGCTGTTAGCTCATGTTAGCTCAGTCTGTTAGCTGCTGTTAGCTCATGTTAGCTCAGTTTGTTAGCTGCTATTAGCTCATGTTAGCTAGGTTTGTTAGCTGCTGTTAGCTCAGTTTGTTAGCTCATGTTAGCTCAGTTAGTTAGCTACTGTTAGCTCATGTTAGCTCAGTTTGTTAGCTGCTGTTAGCTTAGTTTGTTAGCTGCTGTTAGCTCAGTTTGTTAGCGCATGTTAGCTCAGTTCGTTAGCTGCTGTTAGCTCAGTTTGTTAGCTGCTGTTAGCTGCTGTTAGCTCAGTTTGTTAGCTGCTGTTAGCTCATGTTAGCTCAGTTCGTTAGCTGCTGTTAGCTCAGTTTGGTAGCTGCTCTTAGCTCATGTTAGCTCAGTTTGTTAGCTGCTGTTAGCTCAGTTTGTTAGCTGCTGTTAGCTCATGTTAGCTCAGTTCGTTAGCTGCTGTTAGCTCATGTTAGCTCAGTTTGTTAGCTGCTGTTAGCTCATGTTAGCTCAGTTTGGTAGCTGCTGTTAGCTCATGTTAGCTCAGTTCGTTAGCTGCTGTTAGCTCACTTTGTTAGCTGCTGTTAGCTGTACCACATGGACTACCAGGAAGAAGAGGAGGAGGTAACCAGGCTCAGCAGCTTCTATGGACATAATGGCAGAGGAGAAGAGAGTGAAGAGGACGCTGACGGAGGAAGCTAAGAAGAGAAAAGGAGAGAGTGAGCGAGCAAGAAGCTGCCGGACAAGAGTAAATGTGGGACTGACGTTTAGTGGTTGGTGAGAGCTTGGTGAAGACAGATGCTGAGCTGGGAAACAAACAAATATTATTCACTCTGTTTCAAAGACGTAACCTCGTCATGCTTTCTGTCCTCCAGGTGCGCCTGCCACAGGTGAGGAGTGAGTCGTACCTGCTGGTGTGTGCCGGAGGCGGGGAGCTCCTCGCCTGGCAGAGACACTGTTATACCGAGCTCTCCTAAACGCATCACATGGTGGCACATGCTGACTTCTCCCACTGTACCAGTACAACGGACCGAGCCTCTGCTCTGTGCTCACTCCCTGCCCCAACTCCTCAGCCAAGACTAAGGAAAACACTGAGGCTGTCATTACTGTGTGAGATTTTCAAAATAAAAGGCACGTCAGACTGCTGGAAGCTCACGAGGAAGAAATGACGAGGACGTCTTCTGACCTACCTTTGCCTGCTTGCCGGACTTAAAGTCTGAATGAGATACACTGAGTGACAGTGACGTGTTCACTCCATGAGATTTCTCTTGTGTACCATGTATCTGCACCGAGGGGTGGTTTGCATTTGTGTTGCACTACTATAGGCATGTATTTGCTGTGCCTGTTCTAGTATTTGAAATGTTTATTAATAATGGTATATTAACTAAATTCCACCGGGCATCCTCTGCAACCTCGCGGCCATCGGTTAGTTCTTCTCCACCTGAAGACTTTATGAACTTGCTCAGATTTGGTCAGTTTGTCTTGGTTTATCTGCTTCTTAGATGTTAGTGTGTGAAAGGTGCATGAAGTTCAGTATGAAGCATAGAGATAATTGAGGCAGAAGTTAATTGACATCAGTTATCGCTCATGCAAGTCCCCGTTCCCCAAATATATGACTACTATTTAATGTTTTTGGGTAACACTTTATTTGGATTTCGAACATTTCAGCAGCTTATTAGCTTTTCTGATATTACACCAATGTGGTTCAGATGTATGCACAAAATAACATTAATTATGTGTGAATTGTCCCATGTACTATATATATCTATTAAACAAATAGAGACATAGCAAAACACTGAAATGTTTCAAACCATCCAGATAAAGTGTGACCCACGCTCGTCTAAAATCTTTTTGCACATGACCAGGAATGCCGATGCAGAGACATGAAACTTCTTTATTCTGATTTATTGTTTTGGCACATTGAAGAATTGGGATTTACCAGATTTTCGATGTAAATGCTGCAACTGTAGAATGTAAAACTCTTTCTCAGGTTCTTTATAGTTCGCTGAAGTCATACTAAGGTCGAGAAGAGAACGAGTGTCCGGCTGACAAACCTGCAAAAAGAACTGGAGAGTGAACGAAAGTGTGGTTTCATCAGATGACACATCACAACACCGACTGCACTCGTGTTGCAATATTAATCACCTCTTTTTGCTCTATGTATTGTAAGATCTATTATCATTGTCAGAAATGTAATCGCTTCCAATACAGAGGTGAGGAAACTCCTCACAGGTGGTGTGAACGACGACAAAGGTGTAGTCATAATGGGTTCGGCCAGATCTTTGTGTGGAGGTACTGTAAGTCCAGCTGTGTGAGACGTGCTATGTGGTTTCTGTGGAGCTTTGCTGAGTTCTCAAGAATATTTAAGGAAATCAAACAAATGTATTTAGAAAACTGCTTTGATAAATGTAAAGAAAGACTATAAAGAGTAAAGGAATGGTTGATAGAGGGACAGCAGATCGTAGCATGTGCTAAATAAATGGTTTTTAATTGTGGACTCGACGTCATCAAGAAGACTTAGACTCAATGTGATGAATGATCTGCCTGAGTAAGTCAAATCCCTTTATTTACAGGTGAGAGGCAAACATAATCTGAATTATTAAGTGGAATTAAATAAATGTTTTATGATCCAAACAGGTAAGAAGTTCATTTCTTCACCTTCATTCACAGTTTGCGAAACCTTTCGGTGCATCGTCATGGTGAACCGACTCCGGCCTTTTACCTACTCTGCCAAGCATGTGGGATCGGTGCCAGACTGTTCAGATTGAAAGATTGTTCGACCTTGAGGTTCAGGCGCGTGGCATGCTGGATGGAGACTGGGTTCTGTTGTTTAGACTAGATAGCTAAGAAGGAGGCACGCCCCTCGTTGTGACCCTGATTTCGGGGTTTTAACTCGACTGTTTGCCAAGCAAACTCCATGCCACCACTGTCGAGGTCTGCCTCCATCAAATCTTTGAAATCTAGCAACTCAAGTAACTTGGCAACATGAGAAAAAAATAATAATGTTGCCCTAAGTTGATAAAAAAAGTTCAACCGACATCCTTTTTAGTTCTCGTAAGTAATATTTTCCAGTCCAAATTAAGTCAACAAATCACGAGTTGTATCAATTATGGATTCCATGTTTGGCCAACTTGATTCACTTGATGGAGGAACTCAACCAACATCTCTTAAAGTCCAACTTACTTGATACAGAAAGTTGAGTCAACAGATTGCATGTTGCATCAACTCGTGTTTTCAAGTGTAACAAACTTGACACTATAAGTTGACTCAAATTAACTCAGTCAAAGCAACAAAATGACTTAGTTAAATTGAGTCAACCAATCTTTTTTTTTACAGTGCAGGTATCTGTATTTTGAATGAATACATTCATTTTTAAAACAACACAGACTAAACATAAAGTTTTTAATCAGAAAAATAGAAACTACAGATGGATCAATTTAACTGGAGAGTCCTCAACCCAAAACTTTGGTTGTTTTCAGTCACAGCGGGCAGCAGCTTGCAAACATAGTGGATTATTTAGATATTTCCTAATATATCTGCATGCTAACACAACTGCAAATAAATGATTTTGTTCCCCAGTAACATCTGAATGTGTAAATAAAACCAAATAAGCAACCATTTGCTAACATGTTCACTTAAAAGGTGACTTGTTTTCGCTGCCTTCTGGTGGCCAGAAACAGCCGATTCATTATCTGTATTATATTAAATAAGTGAACAGAGCGTAGCATGTAATAAAAACCACTTCCACTCATAAAAACAACATTTTAATATTAATCTTCTAAACCTCTTTCAATTCTTTTGTCATGACTTCTCTTCTGATGGCTGCGATTATCAGTATTTCTTGTCCGTACCATCATGGATGTTAAATTTTGTGGTGAAACACCTCAACCTGTTTGCAGGTGAAGTGATTCAATCCCAGGATCCTCGTGTCCAAAGACACACTTTGTTTTCTGAATGATTCGGTTGATTTGCATTTAATAAAACGATCGAAACATGAAGAATTATTTTGGATCCTTCATTTTTATTTTAACAGTACTGGAGTACAAAAAGTATTAGAGAGAACACAGACACTGTACATACATGGATTTTACACAGTTGAATACTTTATTAAAACTAACATGAAAATGCTTTACAATGATTCAGGATCCTACATGTAGTACGCAGGAGACGAGTAAAGCAAATAGGGGTTGAGTTTACGGTCTGCTGATGCGAAGCTGCTGTTCTCGTGGGCCTGGCGGCGGTAGTACCGTCGCAGGGCGGGACTACCCGGGTGGCACTGTCTCACGTGGAGGAAGTACTCATCGGGCCGGCTCGAGGTGAAACCACAATCCTCGCACACAAAGATCTTGGAGCGTCTCTGGCGGTAGGCGTACTGTTGGTGGACGCCGTGGATCTTCCTCATGTGAGACTCCAGAGAGCAACGCTGGGTGAAGGCCTTCTCGCACAGCTCACACTTGTAGGGACGGATACCTGCAGCAGGGGGCAACGAAAGAGAAACTGTGAAACTGTGTGACAACTGAGACTGTTACATGTTACCTGGGGGCCCTAACGTCTTGGAGGATGTTGGGTCCTCTCTCCAAATGTTATGTTGATGTTAACAGACTTCTGCTTCACCCCTGCTATGTTGCACAGGACCTCCAGACGGAGGTTTGTTCAGTTATGCTGTTGCATCGGTGCTGTCTGAGAGGTGTTGTGTCACGTCAGCACAACAAACCACGTGTGAACTGGCAGTCCGAGGCCACCGCTCTGTGCTGACGGTGTTTTTCTTGCCATTTTGTCCGGCTGAGCACGTAGAAACAACAATAAAACAAACACGGAAGTTTACTTTCCATGCTAAGATCACTCCTGACCTGTGTGTGTTCGCATATGCCTCTTCAGGTCGAAGGTGTCGTTGAATCCTTTTCCACAGAACCGACACGGATGTCTCTTCACCAGGCTGTGGCACTTCAGGTGGCGAGTCAACATGCGCTGCAGGGGGAATATCTTGTGGCACACGGAGCAAACAAAGTCACCTGAGCCGGGGGAAGTCCGAGGCCGGGGCTGGTAGGGAGAGATACGTTCACAAAGTACTGCTTAATGATCATCAGTACCTGTAGTCAGTATGAGGCAAGCTGTGCCATCATAAATATGTTGATACCCTGTCAACAAATGTCCGACCTTACCTTCGCTCTGCTGACAAGTGCCAGAGTATTGGGATGGTAGAAGGAACCACGGAGAATCAGTGTGGACCAATCTGGCCTGGTGTCAGGTCCTGGTCCTCCTGGTCCTCCTGATCCTGATCCTAAAGGTACTGGCACTCTTATTCCTGCTGCTGTCCCACATCCTAAGGCGGCTGCTGGCTGAGCCACAGCGTCCGGCTGCTGGGCGTCCTCCTCCTCCTTAGCATCATTCACTAAAAAGTGATAAAGGAAACAATTAAATTAAGTCAAATCAACAACATAATAAAAAATAAATGTAAAGATTCTTACCCACTATGTCATCTTCTTTCCACTCGAGCTGTTCTGGCTCTTTCCATTGCCACGCTCCGCACGCCCCACGTTTCTTTTTCACGAGGAAAGACTTCGGCATCTTTTGAATTCACTGAATCTTCTAACCGACCCTCGACCTCGGATCCTCGCACTCGAGTGCCACTGCTTTAAGTTTCTGCTGTGTATCACCGTCCTTCCCGTCCTTACATCCAACCTCCGCTCTTCGACGACCTGCAGGTACAGTATCCCAGCTAAATCACAGTGCTCATTTCCATAACCCTCTCCGGGGAGAGTGGTGGAGGCTCAGAGCTTCAGAGAAGGCGGAGGTAGGAGGTCCAGCGCTTTGACTGGAGTACACCTGTGTTGACTGTGCGTGTGCACCATTTTAACTGGTCCCCCGCTGGTTTTGCATGTCAGGTAGTGAGAATCCGGGGAGCTTCGCATTCAAGTGGCCCTTGGCATGCAAATCCCACCAAGCCCTGGCCCCAGACAAAGGGCACGGTCTGAGTAACAGGAGCGAGCACAGAGGAGCCACAGCCTTAACTGCTAGGTAAATCAGGCCTTTCTCTCTTTCTATTGCAATTGTTTGGTGGGATTACAGAGCTTCTTGATATGAATACAAAGGCCGTTCACACACACAGAAAAGATGTCAACCACTTGCTGTCCGTTGACTGTGGTCTTTACATACTTGTACATACCTGATGGCACTTTCTGTTGTTGTTGGTCCCATCGGCTCATGCATGCTGGGACTGACAGATAGATGGATTCAAATGATTGATGAACAACAACAACACGTTTTGAAAACTGCACAACCTTGTCTCGCACAGTCAGTGGAAGCTTAAGTGCGTGCATCTTATTTCACTGGGTTCTGCATGGCAAATACAAACGCAGCCCGAGACTAAACCCCATCATGCAAATCACGATAGAGGTCACTCCAAGAACATCGTGTATCATGCAGACACAAACAGTTTGTAGTTTAAATGCACCTCAGCCCTGCTTACTTCCATTATAACCCGTTATTATTTATTATACATTATATTTTCTTTACTGTCCTAGAGTTTATGGAAATACTTATGTATGATAACTCAACTATAACTCACATTTTAACCCAGATTCATATTTTAAAATGTCTTAAATATTTATTTGTTATTGTTCACATGAGTCTTTTAAACACGCCACATTGCATTCACTCCATATACTCAGCTCAAACAATGTGCGCTGGACAGAAACAGTATATATATATTTAACATATTTTGGTATCAATGGTCCTTCCTTTAATGTAACTTGAGGTCTGATGGGAACAACCTTTTGCAATGGCTAAATGTTGATTTAATGAAATTAAAATTAAACTAAAGGAGAGCTGTCACACAATGCTGACACAGTGAAACATGAGGACTGGATCGCTATGAAAGCTGAATCTGTTACAAAGCTCCCAGTATGTAAAGTGTCAGGATTCTGTTTATTTAAGTCCTCTCCTCCTCTGCAGTTTCAATAGATGAAGAAGAGCGAGGCATAAATCAGCTCAGACGAGCAAACCGTCCATTATCTGTCTGTGAGAGGCAACAAGGGCGCGGCCGACCATGAACATCAACAGTTAAAGATGCTTCATGTCCAGACTGGTCATTCACCTGAAGGAAAACAAACAAGAGAAGAACAACTCTGTGCACTGTCAGCTCATTGTTCAGGTCCATGCCTCAGGAAAGTCATTTTAACTGTGATATAAAGTTAAATCAGAGTTCATGTGTGGCTCTTTAATTCACATTCAGTTAAAAATATATTATTCCTGCCTTTAAAATATATAATCCTTTGAATAAATACAACTCTTCCGTCTTTGGTCGTTGATCCAAAGTCAGCTGTGTTGACTCCAGTCGGTCGACAGTCGGTTGAAATCAGATACGTGTCACTTGAAGGGCCAGTTTTCTGTCTAGGACAAAGTGAAGTGGAGCTACCTTTTAATTACCATTGAATTTCCATGCTGCAGCGCACAGGCTGCTGCTTTGCATACAGTTAGAGCTCCGGAAGGCAACAACACACACACAGTACAATCAACAGTCTAAAAACGCTAACACACATATACACCCATATTCATTTATCAAGGGATTTGTTATCATAGTGAGCATTGAATTACTCTGCCTGGAGACATTTAAACTTGAATCCTGTGAGTCTTATTCAAGGATTCAAGGAGTTTTTATTGTCATTGCAGCTGCAGCAAATGTAAAACATGGGATGAAACGAAATTGGTTTCCTTCAGTAAATAAATAAATACATAATAAATAATAGAATATTTATGTGTGAACAGCAAAGAGGACCAGCCGAGTACTTCTGTTCAGTTAGTTAGTTAGTTAGTTAGTTAGTTAGTTAGTTAGTTAGTTATTTAGTTAGTCAGTCAATCAGTTAGTTAGTTAGTTAGTTAGTTAGTTAGTTAGTTAGTTAGTTAGTTAGTTAGTTAGTTATTTAGTTAGTCAGTCAATCAGTTAGTTAGTTATTTAGTTAGTCAGTCAATCAGTTAGTTAGTTATTTAGTTAGTTACTCAGTCAATCAGTTAGTTAGTCAGTCAGTCAGTCAGTCAGTCAGTCAGTCAGTCAGTCAATCAGTTAGTTAGTTAGTTAGTTAGTTAGTTAGTTAGTTAGTTAGTTAGTTAGTTAGTTAGTTAGTTAGTTAGTTAATCAGTCAATCCGTTAGTCAGTCAGTCAGTCAGTCAGTCAGTCAGTCAGTCAGTCAGTCAGTCAGTTAGTTAGTTAGTTAGTTAGTTAGTTAGTTAGCTAGTCAGTCAGTCAGTCAGTCAGTCAGTCAGTCAGTCAGTCAGTCAGTCAGTCAGTCAGTCAGTCAGTCAGTCAGTTAGTTAGTTAGTTAGTTAGTTAGTCAATCAGTCAGTCAGTCAGTCAGTCAGTTAGTTAGTTAGTTAGTTAGTTAGTTAGTTAGTTAGTTAGTTAGTCAGTCAGTTAGTTAGTTAGTTGGTTAGCTGCTGCAGCACTGTCAGCAAAGGTCAGAGGAAATGACAATAGTAATAATTTAAATTTAAATTTTTAAATTATGTTTCATACACACACACATCCTTGTCGTTGCAACATTATAAGGACCCTAATCCGAACATGCATTGTGGGGACTCCCCATTCTAAAAACTTCAGATTACTAAGATCGTCCTTCTGGAGGCAAGCAGGGTTAAATTGGTGTCATGGTTTTTTGGTTTGCTGTTTTATTTTGTAAGGCTGCACTCAGCTCATGTCTGTAACTTCCTGCCTTTGTTGCACGCTGACTAGTTTTCACCTGCACCTTGTGTATTTAGTCTGTGGTTTCCTCTGTATCACTGTGTCACACACTCATCTTAGTCTTTTGGTCTTTATCATGCATTATGAGCCTTTAATTGAATTTAACTAAATGAGTTAAATATCACGTGTGCCACAGCTGCATCATCTGTTCACTGTTTTGTGTTTGTATGATGAAATCTGACGTTAGCAGCTGTTTGCACTTGCAAACATCGTGTCACGGCTACAGCATTAACAATGACAAACACAAAAATAACATTAAGGTGAAATGTCATTAAGAACGTCGCCTTATGAGGAGCTACACGTTCCAGATCAGCTGTGCAGCATCTTGCAACAGTCCCACATATGTCTCTGATCTCCTGGTTGAACTCCAGACCTGCTGGACCTGCAGGATCAATGATTCTCCCTCTGGTGCCACTGAGGCCCGGGTCCCATCTGTCTCTCTCGGTCCCATGTAGCACAGCTAATGTTGAATATCCGAGTCAACATTTCACAACCATCCATCAGATTAGGAGGTGACACATCAGTGACTTACTTCACTTCATTAAAGTCTGTTCGCTGACTGATATCTATATATATTCATATATTTTTGCTTTTCTGCAGTGCAAAGTGTAAAGTATCAGTGATGAATGTGTCCTGTTTTTATATGTGCACATTGCATAATGTGCACACTGGTGTCTAGTAATGTGAGGTGCAGCTGCAGAGCCCTTTACCTTGTGTAGAGACTTTAGGAGAATGAGGAACTAATGAGTGATCGTGAGAGGTAAGAGGAAATTACCAGCAGACATGATGTGGCTATAGAAAGGACACGGCAAGGTGTCAGAACACACACACACACACACACACACACACACACACACACACACACACACACACACACACACACACACAGGCAGTGAAGGTCGCACAAACGCCTCACAATGTGACAAACATACACCCGAAAACACACGCACTTATTTTTGTAGATGAGAATTCAAGAGTGTGACTTTACTGTTAAAGATGAACGCACGGCGTGACGCTGCTGTTTCATGATGTTTAATAAGCTGCCATGAAATAGAAATGAAGTTATACAGTTAAAACTCATGAGAAGTTTCTCAAATGCACTTTCCATCAAGGCCGAGTCTGCGTTAAATATATCGTTTGAAACATCGTCATCGTCATCAGAAGCACGACGTCTGTGTTCCTCGTTTTCTGAACTAATGTTTATTCAGTCAAATAATGAAGTTCACAGTTCTTCTTTCTACCAGGAGGAAGTGAAGTGCCAGTTGGCGTCGTGGTGACAGACTGAGGAACGACACATTTAACCCCAAACACTAAATCTTAGATCTGAGATCACGAAACACGACCAGATCTGTGATTCTGCTTCAAACACCCAAATTAAAAACGACATTCTCCAACTTTTCTACGTGCATCAAGCGCTCGGTTAAAATGAGTCATTTTCATAGTTTGGCAGTTCCTTTTTTTTGGAGGGGGGGTGACTCAAAACATGTCGTGGCTCAGCTTACCTTCATTACCTCTGATACTGTACCTGTCGTTTCTGTTTCTACTACTTCCAGTACTACTGCAGTTCTTGCTGCTGATCCAGTTTCAGCAGGTTCAGAGTTAAATATGCTGTTTGATAGCACACCTAACAACTGTTTTCTGCTACCTGCTACGTGTCCTGCGTGCAGCAGGGGAAGTTGCATTGAGCCGCTGCATGTGACACTTCCAGCTCCTTATCTGAGGTAGTCTAAATAACTTTGATGAGGACTCATGACCTGTGCACAAGTGTAGTGAATGTTCAAACACACACACACACACAGACGGGGAGAGATATATCCGAGCATAGGTTTGTATTAAACTATCTCCAACAGTTCTGTGTGAAGGAAAAAAGACCAAATCAAACCAAATCAGAGCTCTGCCACAGGGGGATGCAGAAAGGAGGCGGGGGAGGTGTGAAAATTTAAATTTAAAAAAAGAGCAAGTGAAGGAGACGAGAACAGGAAGAGCAAAAAAAAAAACCTCTCGGAAATGAGAATACAAAGGCAGAAGTGCAAGTGGTCGGTGTTAAACAATGTCATGGGAGAGTGCGACGGAGGTGTGCAGGCAAGAATGAGCGCAGGTTTCAACTGATAGAAAACGAATTCGCTCGTGAGAGGAGAAGGAAGTCGTTACAGAAGAAAGTGAGCAGCTTTGGAGACGACGGCTGAAATATGGGGTGAGTGGATTTTTTTTTGAATCGCAGTCAAACTGTTTTAAATCAGCTGGAAGCTGCTTTTGTTTCCTCCCGAATCATTTTGCATGAATAACGGACGAAATGCATAACGGTGCCGCTTCCTTTAAACTCGACTTTTGACTTTTTGTCTGACGAGCTCTTCGGATCTGACTCCACTTCCTGCTGCATGCAACCGTTCAGACTCGTCGCAGGTGTCTCACGTTAAAATCAAGATATCAGAGCTCAGGTGCCGTTTGAACAGAACGTTTTATTTATTTTATTAAATCTTCAGTTGTTGCTGAGAACTGACGACTTTAAGAAGTTAGTACATGTCGCTGACAGGTGTCATCATCGAGGCCATATTAGGCAGCATCTCACCGTGCACAGGAAGTGGTCAAAGCAAGAAAACCTTTC